>CM065715.1:75553139-75600639 GCA_033310375.1 Conus canariensis
GTAGCCCAAAGACCAACCCATAAAGTTGTGTTATGGATCCGTGATGCCAGTCTGGATCAAACAGCCGATCTGGATTCGCAACAGTAGAAAGAAACTCGTGGAGAGCGTGGCAGCAGAGAGTCCTCAGAAGAGAAGCCCCCTTCAAGCAAGTGTTTCGGCCCTTATCTCCTGACACTCTAGGGGGGTTGGGCCACATCCGGTTCATGACTCCGGATGTCCCTCTGCTGCCCCTTTTTTTCCCATCTTGGGACGAGCCATGGCTGGGATTCGAACCCATGACCCTCTGGACATGCTCATTTTCCACTTAATGACTCGCGCTTTAACCACTGAGCCACAGGGACACCTGATATTTGTAGGGAAATTAAGCCTTATGAAGTTCACTTTTGTTCCTCCTTGACCAGATCCAGCTTGAACACCTCTCTGCCGCTTCTGCCATTGCTTTCAGGGCTCTGGTTTTTTCCTTCCCTGCAACTGAGAGCTGTTTCATGAGGCTGTATGCAGACGTTCCTACAAACCCCCTAGCTCCAATTTCTGCAGTGAGGACTTTGACCTGATAGCCTTCTCTCCTCAGGCTGTTTGCCAGATCAGCATACTTTTCAGTCTTGTAGATTTGAGCTGCCTCCATTCTGTTCTCATATGGCACCGTGAGCTCGATCATGATCAGCTGCTTGGTTGACTTAGAGTGGACTACTATGTCTGGTCTCATGCCACTCTTGCTGATGATCTCTGGGTGACTCTTCCATTCTGGGAGGTCTGCAGTGCACTCCCAGTCATCTGCCCCGTCCAGCAGACTCTGCCTGCATGTTTCGAGTGGCACTGTTGTTCTTGGCCATGATTTGCTGCCTCCTGCCGTGAAGAATGTTGCGGGTGCTTTTGGAGTCCTGATTTTCCCTTTTGTGGTGTTGGTACTAGCCCAGACTACTTGTACAATTTCTTTGAGCACTTGGTTGTGCCTCCATGTGTACCTTCCTTGAGCCAGGGCTACTTTACATGAGCTTAGGACATGCTCCACTGTTTGTTTTTCATGGCAGAGGGGGCATGCAGGATCGTCTGTTTTCCCCCACTTCACCAGGTTTGCATTTGAGGGCAGAAGGTCATATGCAGATCTGAGAATGAAACTGATCCTGAGAGGGGCCATGTGCCAAATGTCATTCCAAGTGAGACTTCTTTGGAGTGCATTCTCCCACGTTGTCCATTGCCCTTGCTGGCTCTGCTGGACTGCTTTTTGGAGTCTTTTTTGGTCTTCTTCTTTTCTCATCTCCTGAATCATCATGTCTCTTTTGGCTTTTCCTTTGGCCTTTGACCACCATTCAGTTTTGGTCACCCCCAGTCCCTGTCTGTTGGTCTGTGTGTGTCCTGTTATTTCTCTGATCTTGAGACTTTCTTTTGCAGAATCCATCGCCTCTTGAACTTTCCATTTTCTGCCTGTCTTCAGCTGGGGCTTAATTGCTTCTACCACCTTGTCTCCTGAGTCCTCCAGCATGCTTTGAAGTCTGATCTTCCCTGCTTTGTATTCCTCCAGGATGGATTTCAGGGGTAGTTTCAGCTTTGCTTGGCGACAGTACAGCGCTATGTCAGTCAGACAGGGTGGGACACCAAGCCATTTCCTTGTGAACTTGTTGATTTTGGCTTCCATTGCCTCCACTATGCTGGTGCAGATGTCGTATATCATCAGAGGCCATAGCAGCTTTGGTATCAGCATGAACTGCAGACACCAGACCTTGTATTTGCCAGGAAGCCCACACTGGTCAATGGTCTCCAAGCCTTCCTCCGCCATCTGCTTGGTTTCTTTTGCTCTTTGTGTGTCTTTCAGCGTATCATCATACCATCTTCCAAGGCTCTTGACTGGTTCTTCTGTGACTGTTGGAATGGCCTGGTTGGCAACACTGAAGACCACAGATCCGGCCACTTTTCCTTTCCTCAGTGAGAGACTCCGTGATTTCTTTGGCTTGAACTTCATTCTGGATGAGGCAACTATGTCGTCCAGCCTCTCCAGCACATGACGTGTCTCGTCTTCTCTGGATGAAATCACTGTAGTGTCATCCATGAAGGCCTTGAGAGGAGGCATCTTGTATCCATCGCCAAGGTCTGTTTGTCTCGCGTTGTTTGTTGCTGCTTTCAAGATGAGTTCCATTGCCAGCACGAACAGTATTGGGGAAATTGCACAGCCCATTGCAATACCCACTTCCAAGTTGATCCAGTCTGTTGTGTACTCCTTGGTAGAGAACCGCATTGAGAAGCCATTGAAGTACTTCTTGAGCATGTCGCGGATGTTCCAATTTGTTCCAACTTGAAAAAAATTAAACAAAAATCTGTTTTAACCAAACCTGGTGCAAATCAAAATGTGGCCTAAAGTTTCGGCCTGTAAACTTGGGTACGGATCTGTATTGCGGATCCGGATAAAACAGCGGATCGAGGATCCCTTCAGCAAGATGATTTCAAATTTCCATTGAAGTGAACATCTGGTGTAGTTACTGCTAAACACTAATCACTAAAATGTTGGAATATTGGATCGTTTATATATATAAATCCATCAACCTCCGCCCCCACCTCTGTTTTTGATTTATGAAAATTAGTGGGATCTTCGTTCCCCTATTCTCTCTCTCTCTCTCTCTCTCTCTCTCTCACATACACACACACACACACACACACACACACACACACACACACACACACACACACACAGCATCAATGTCAAGTCGTCAAGAGGCAACTCAGCGGAGGAGACACTGCACTGCTTCCGAGTCAGTTTGGTGGTGTTCATTGGTACCTGTTCTAATCCAACATACGCAGGACACCACCTACTAAGCCCCGTACTGACGACAATAATTGCTTTGTCGCGGAGCCGGCTTGAGTGAAATCTCCCTCCTTAGGGCGTCACCACGTCCGTCCAATGACAGCCCCCATGGACTCGCCAATACCGGTGACCCCAACAGAATCAATCCAAGGTCACAGACGTGGAGAGGACATCAAAACGAAGGTCACAATGAGAGCAGGGCATGAAGTGCCGCAGGATTTGAGACTTTTTTCTTCATACTGATCGTTGAGAATGAGGATGATGAAGATGATGCTACGGATTTCCATTCCAATCTGAGACTGCATGACAGGGGTGTACTCTACGCTTACGTACATAATACGTCCCGGCCTCAATCAGGCCTGAGAGATACAGACACCTGCTGTATTAGTCAGAAAATTTGAACGACACTGTCAGAGACGCATCAATTTAGTGGATGAAGCTCGACTGCGTGGTCCCAGTCTTCCTCACTGTGCCTGTAGCGAACTCACCCCGGTCAGGGCAGAAAAATCCCACATGGCCCCTATGGGAGTCAAACCCAAGACCTCTCAACCGGGAGTCCACGACGCTAGCCACTTTGTCACGGCGGCTGGTGGAATGGCTGAATTTTGTTATGGTAAGTCCCTACCAAGATGGTTATGTTTTCACCTGTGTGTTTTGGTTGGGTTGTATTTTATGTGTTTAAGGACAAACAACAGCGTCCATGGCCTTTTTAGGACATGACACAATGATAAAGTCGAATGAAAAGCAAATGTGTGTGTGTGTGTGTGTGTGTGTGTACATATATATATATATATTATATATATATATATATATATATATATATATATATATATATATATACATGTGTGTGTGTGTGTGTGTGTGTGTGTGTGGTGTGTGTGTGTGTGTGTGTGTGTGTGTGTGTGTGTGTGTGTGTGTGGTGTGTGTGTGTGTGTGTGTAACAGGTACCGGCACGCCAGCAGGAGACCCAGCAGAAGTGAACACTTTGGGTTCATTCTTCACAGACAATGGCCAGCCCCGTGAACGGCACATCGGGTCCGTGAAGACCAACATCGGACACACAGAGTCGGCTGCCGGGGTTCTGGGCCTGATCAAGGTACTGCTAATGATGGAGCATGATATGATTGTGCCCTCCTTACATTGCCAGGTGGTTAACCCCCAAATTGACCTTACGGCTCACGGCTTTGTCATCCCCCAAAACCTGATCCCATGGGACAAGCCGTACAAAGTCGCTGCATGCAACTCTTTCGGATTCGGGGGCAGTAACTCACACGCAGTGGTGAGATCTTACACAGGAAATGGGTCAAGTCAGTCAGAACAGAAGAAGAGTCGTTGTATTGTCTGCTTTTCTGGCAAGTCGCCCAAAGCTTTGAAGAACAGTTTGAAAGATTTCTACGACGACGAGAAAACAGCGAGTCTGGACGTGCAGGATGTGTCCTACACCAGCACAGCCCGTCGAGACCACCATCCATTCAGAAAGGCATTCATCGTCGAAGACATGGATGACCTCATGGCTGCTGTGGAAGAACAATTGTCCAGAGGCCAGTGGAATCCACCTGTGTCCAGTCACATGAACATCGTCTTCGTTTTCTGTGGCATGGGCACAGCCTGGAACGGGATGTGTCGACAACTGCTGGAAGATAACAAAGTTTTCAGAGACGCCGTCTTGGAAGTGGAGAAGCACCTCTCACGCTTTGTGTCTTGGTCTCTCACGGAAAGACTCCGACAGGAAGACGTCAGTAAAGACGTTCTCCTGGCCCCTATTGCCATCTTTGCCTGTCAAGTGGGTCTGACTGCGGTGTGGCACGGTCTGGGCGTCCAGCCTAGTTCTGTCGTAGGTCAGAGCATCGGGGAAATCGCTGCTGCCTACAATGCCGGCTCTCTGAGTTTGCCAGACGCCGTGAAAATTGTTTACCATCGCAGTGAGCTGTTGGCAGAGGCGACAGGTGGAGCCATGATGGTGGTGCAGAACATGGAGGTGAGTGAAGTCAAACAAGTATTGGATGGAATGGATAACAAGGCCAGCATTGCCTTGGAGTACAGCGCCAAAGCTTGTGCCGTAAGTGCTGACCCAGAAACAATGGTCAGTGTTCGCTCACAGCTCAGATCTGTTCACAAAGACACCAGACTGACGGACCTGGACGTGCAAGTGGCTTATCACAGCTCTTACGTTAGCAAAGCTGCTGACAGGCTGCAGAAACTAATCCGTGGAGTCACACCACGAGCACCAGAGGTTCCTCTTCTTTCAACTGTCACTGGAAACATTGTCAAAGACCCCATCCAGTGTGGGCACTGGGTTGACAACGTCAAGAAGCCTGTACTGTTTCACCAAGCCATGATCAACTCTGTACCAAGCAAAGCAGGTACCAGCACAGTCTTCCTAGAAATCGGACCAAGGCCTGTTCTCCAAGCTCACATGCCGGACTTGTTCCCCAGCGGACAACATACAACCATTCCATCCATCAGCGTTAAGTCCGAAATGAAATGTCTTTATCAGAGCGTTGCAAGATTATACGAGCTCGGAGTGAACATTGACTGGAACAATCTCCAAACCTACGGAACACACATAACCGCAGTACCAAGATACTCCTTTGACAAGAAACACTTGCATGAAAAAACGGAGCAGGAGATTGTGTATTGCACTGGATACAATGCCTATAGAAAGAATCACTTGTTTGTCTATCCAGCAGAAGAAAGCAGCCAGTCTTTCCGACTGCTGCTGTCGCCTCTGACCATTCCATCAGTCTACCAGCATGTTGTCATGGGCAGCATCATCGTTCCTGGAGCATTGTACGCAGAATCTGGTTTTGCGATTGCCAGAAAGATTTACAGTCACACACACGTGTCTGTGTCAGTCGATTTTACACAAATCCTTCCTCTCAAAAAGGATGAAGTTGCTGGACTGGAAATTAAGCAAAGTGGTTCAGCATCAGAGGTCAAGGAGAAACAGTTTGTTATTTGCAGAAAAGAGAGAAAGCTGGCCGACGTGCGATTCAGAGAGATTGGAGTACAACACAGAGAACGGTTCAACCTGAACACCATCCGTTCCAAATGTACAGAGGAAGTGAGCAAGTCTACCATTTACAAATCGCTGAAAAAGTTAGGCTTTGAATATGGCACCGCGTTTTCACTGCTGAAGCATGCCTACAGGAACTCCACAGAATGCCTGGCTACACTTGAGCTGCATGACATTGTTGTCTCTGAGATGGCAGACACAGTGATACACCCTTGTGTTCTGGATTGCATGCTGCAGTCGACTGCTCTGATTTTAGGAAGCAATGACACTGCTGTTAAACAGATGCTTCCAAAATCAGTCAGTGGACTAACTGTCATCAGATCCATGGAAAACGTGATGTACGTCCATGCACGTCTGAAGGTCGCACGCTCCAATGATTTTCTCTTTGAGATTCAGCTCTTGTCCGCAGATGGTCTCTTGATTGTGGATTTGACGGACTTCTCCATTCAGAATTTGACTTCCCAGGAAAATAGAGCCCTGCCTAGTGTGCTGACTACAACGTGGCACAAGGTGAAAGACTTGGCTCCTGACTCATTGACCAAAGAACATGAAGAGCAGCAGGGAAATCTTCTACTGATCAGTGAATACAAGCTTGATGGTGAGAACAGCTTGATGAGCTACCTCATCTATGACTGCAATGATACAAAACGGAATTACAGAGAGGAATTGGAGACTCTTTTAGAATCACAAGAAGTGGCAGCCATTGTTGTACTCGCTCCAAAAGACGACTATGCCACCAAAGGAGCGGATACTATGCAGTCACAACTGATCAATCTCTGCCTGCTATTCCAGAGTCTATTCATCACGCTCAAAGAACGGTCCCTGCGCCCCCCTGTAGCTGTGTTAACCTTCAGGGCTTGGCCTTGCCCTGTTAACGAGACTCGAGATGTGAACCCCACAGCCACGGCTCTGTGGGGCCTGCAAAGGCCCATGATGTTTGAACACGTCTACCGCGAAGTTGTTGCAGTAGACCTTCATCTTGAAGCAGGTGATCTGAACAGCCAGTCACTCCAGAGACTTGTAGAAATCCTGAAAACTGATGAAGACATAGCTGATTACCCCGAGGTCTTAATCACGGAAACATCTATATATGTCAATCAGATCCTTCATCTCAGTGGATCTTCTATATCCATGCCGGAAAGGAGACAGAATCTGCCATCGAGGATGAAGGACGTCAACACAAGAGCAATCATTTTGTCAAAAGAAACCTCCGCTGTGGACAGACCTTCTGCTGTTACCTGGGAAGCAAAGGCTTTCTCCAAACAACATGTAACATTGCAAGCAGTGTGCTTCACATTACCATCAGAGAAGTTGTTCAACACAAAGGTATCCTCAGCTCACGTGCTTCCAGACCAAATGGAACGGAGCTCAGACTACGTTGTCATGGCCATAGAAGTCACCGGCCACATTAAAGAGGAAGTGAATCAAGAGCTGGCTACCTGTGGTCCAATGGCCGTCTGTTCAGAACTGTCCGTCTCCATGGATACTACACTGTGCACCGCTACACTTCCTGGGTACCAGGGTGGAGACCTCAGCAGGCTTGTGCTGTTCTGGAGCCTAGCCAAACAAGTTCCAACCAAACATTTCTCAGTGCTTGCTTCCTCTGACACCCATCACCTTGCTGAGCTGGTTAAAATTCTATCATGCAACACCAGCAAGAGAAACGAGTCTGATGTCAACATCATTCTGATGGAGAACATGAAGGACAACGTTCATTACCACGAGAGTGTGCTGTCCCTGGTTTTTCTGGACGCCGACACAATGTCCATGGTGGTCAGAGGCTGGAAGGTCCCCAACGCTCTCATCAGTCTGTCCTGCCTGGCCACTAAAGATCTGCAAGCCTACATGGCCTGCGTCCTTCCTGCAACACAGCTTCACCTCTTGGACACGCAGCTATTGTTTCAGCCAAGCCACTTGAAAGATGCCATCCCCAGCCTGAAGGAATGGATCAGGAAAAACACAGGACTGATGTCAGTTGTGAGTCAGCACCTTCATAGCACCGGTTTTTCCCATTATGGCGGAGGCATTCATGACCTTCTTCATTTCCGCAGCTTGAATCTTCCAAGTCTCTCAGTGCAGGTCGTGAGTGACAAGTTGTTTAGAACAGACGGAGCTTATATAGTGGTTGGAGGGTTGACAGGTCTCGGGTGGCTTTGTGTGGAATTTATCGCACAGAACCATGCTGGATTCATCGCCATCGTTAACCGACGTGCTCCAACCTCTGAACAAACAGCCAGTATGAAAAACCTTGCTCTTCAGTCAGGGTGCAAGATCAAATCTTTCCAAGGAGACGTTTCTTCCAAGACGTCTCTTCAAGGAATACTGAAACAAGTGTCAGATGAATGGTTTCATACAGGCCAGATTAGGGGCATTTTCACCGGAGCCGCTGTTCTCCAAGATGGATTTTTTCCTGCCATGACGTGGTCAGCCTTTGAAAATGTCCTGAATCCCAAAGTGAAGGGAACCTGGAACCTCCATCAGCTGACCAAAGACCTCCCCTTGGACTACTTTGTCATGCATTCCTCTGTGGCCTCAGTGGTAGGAAACCTGGGCCAGGCCAACTATGCCACAGCCAACGCTTTCATGGATGGCCTGGCCTTCCACCGCCGTTACCTGGGACTGGCGGCCCAGACCATCAACTGGGGTCCTCTAGACACGGGACTACTGGACAACCAAGACGTGCTGAAAGAAAAGCTAGGCTCTATGGGGTTTCGTTTGACACTTCGATCGCAGATCAGGGACATGATGCCTGCCCTGATGCTGCTCAACTGGGCTCAGAGCGTACCCGTCTTTCTGAACAGAGAAGCATTCTCGAACCGCATTCATAACAGCACTTTGCCCTGTCTGGTCAAACGGTTTCAACATGTGCTGTTAGAGTCAGCGCAGGGAGACTCCCATGGACTGGACAGAGACTGGGAAAAAGTGGTCAAAATCAGGTTCATGCAACCCCCTTACCGTCTGGAGGCTTATAAGAATTTTGTCCAGGTATTGGTCACTCGTGTTTTGAGCATGGACATTGAACAAGTCAGCAGAGAGGTTGGTTTGTTTGACCTGGGGCTGGACTCAGTGACTGGCATGATGTTGGTCAGTTTGATAGAGCACGCCACGTCCTTCAGGCTGTCCGCTGCCAGCGTGCTCGCAGGGGAAGTGACGGTCGCCTCCCTTTCCCAGATCCTGGAGGACTGTGCCAGTGAAGCTGAGAAGTCAGAAGAGGCTGTGGAGTGACTGTCGGCTGTCTGGTTGATACAGGCATGCGGAGAGACTGTCGGCTGTCTGGTTGATACAGGCTGTGGATTAAATGTCAGCTGTCTGGTTGATACAGGCTGTGGAGAGACAGTCGGCTGTCTGGTTGATACAGGCTGTGGATTAAATGTCAGCTGTCTGGTTGATACAGGCTGTGGAGAGACTGTCGGCTGTCTGGTTGATACAGGCTGTGGATTAAATGTCGGCTGTCTGGTTGATACAGGCTGTGGAGAGACAGTCGGCTGTCTGGTTGATACAGGCTGTGGATTAAATGTCAGCTGTCTGGTTGATACAGGCTGTGGAGCGACTGTCGGCTGTCTGGTTGATACAGGCTGTGGATTAAATGTCAGCTGTCTGGTTGATGCAGGCTGTGGAGAGACAGTCGGCTGTCTGGTTGATACAGGCTGTGGATTAAATGTCAGCTGTCTGGTTGATACAGGCTATGGGGTGACTGTCGGCTGTCTGGTTGATACAGGCTGTGGAGTGACTGTCGGCTGTCTGGTAGATGCAAGCTGTGGAGTGAATGTCAGCTGTCTAGTTGATACAGGCTGTGGAGTGACTGTCGGCTGTCTGGTTGATACAGGCTGTGGAGTGACTGTCGGCTGTCTGGTAGATGCAAGCTGTGGAAGGACTGTCGGCTGTCTGGTTGATACAGGCTGTGGAATGACTGTTGACTGTCTGGTTGATACAGGGGCTGTGGAGTGACTGTCGGCTGTCTGGTTGATACAGGCTTTGGAATGACTGTCGGCTGTCTAGTTGATACAGCTGTGGAGTGACTGTCGGCTGTTTGGTAGATACAGGCTGAGTAGTGTCTGTCGGCTGTCTGGTTGAAACAGGTTGAGGAGTGACTGTCGGCTGTCTGGTTGATACAGCTGTGGAGTGACTGTCGGCTGTCTGGTTGATACAGGCTGAGTAGTGACTGTCGGCTGTCTGGTTGATACAGGCTGAGGAGTGACTGTCGGCTGTCTGGTTGATACATGCTGAAGAGTGACTGTCGGCTGTCTGGTTGATACAGGTTGAGGAGTGACTGTCATTTGTCTGGTTGAAACAGGCTATGGAGTGACCGTCGGCTGTTTGGTTGATACAGGCTGTGGAGGGACTGTCGACTGTCTGGCTCATACAAGCTGAGCAATGACTGTCGGCTGTCTGGTTGAGACATGCTGAAGAATGATTGTCAATTGTCTGGTTGAAACAGACTGTGGAGTGACTATCGATTGTCTGGTTGATACAGGCTGTGGAGTGATTGTTGGCTGTCTGGTTGATACAGGCTATGGAGTGACTGTCAGCTGTCTCGTGTATATAGAGCATGGAATGACTGTACTACGGGCCGTCTGGTGTATAGAGGCCATGAAGTGTCTGCTGATCGTACGGTTCCGTACATACACCCGGAAGTGAGCTAGAGAGTACATGTTCGTAAGCTAGGCGACTGTAGTTTGAATGAAAATGGTAATTTTCCGTTGATGTAATTGACTCGTTTTTATTCGGACCGGATCTTGTTACTTTTGTGACATGATGTTTCCATGTCAACCTCGCTGTCATGGCTGGTCTGTTCGAAGTGCTCGGCCGGGCAATTGAACACAGGAATAACGGAATTGTCAGTTAGGCGACACCGCTAAAATCACGCGGAATTTGTGCGTGAAGCTACGTAATCGGACGAGATTTTCCACAAATGCGGGGACACTTTTCTTATTCTGTGCCAAGCGAGAAGTAAATATTTCAGTGTAGAGCAAAATCTTCCGTTCAGTCTGCGGAAAGCAGTTTACTTCGTACATTAATGGACTGCTCCAACGAAATAAATGCGATAAGTTTCGTTGAGTATTTATACTATTAGTGCCTCTTTCACGCCTCACTCTTCCCGTAATAAACGTAGCAAACTGCCCGTGGCGAAATACACTTTCCTGACTTCCGCGCTGATCAGTTCTCCTAGAGTAGTAAATGGCAACTCTCCTTGAATCTGCAAAGTTTTGTCATAACTGCTAAGTCTCTGCGACTGATCTGCTTACCACAAAGAACTTGTACAGTTTCTCCTGTGAAAGAACGGCCAATCCCTACATGTGATTTTCCCGAAATACTATTGTGTTTGATGATATGCATTGCTGGAGTGTACTTCAGATCCTTCAAACATGAATTTGGATTTGATAATTCGATCTGATTATGTTTTAATTTGTATTGAAGCAATCGCTGAATATTATGTTTTGGATAAGGCAGCTGACCCACATTGAGGGATGCAGTTAAACTGACGTCAACATGGAAAGGTATGCAACGGTCTCTACAATGTGTCACGAGACAATGCATGTGACCATGCAGTATAAATGTGGTCATCTAGATTTCAAATCCACATTGTTTGTGCGGGGCGACGAATTAGAATCCCGACAGATCATGGTCTGTCTATCTGCCTGCCTGCCTGCCTGTCTGTCTCTCTCTCTCTCTCTCTCTCACACTGTGACGTCAACGTAAATTATGACGTCAACTTAAAATGACATAGGTAACTACATGACGAAAATAATAATATTGACGAGAGAAGAGAGCAAGAACTAACGGCCGAGGCTTTGGTGTCCAGCCTACTTTATTTTGTTTTAATCGTCGTTTTCTCCGTAGTGTTACTATGTGGACAGGCTGACTTTCAAGTCCGTAGTACGTTGATGTTCACTGTGTATGTGCGATACTTCTGATGACGGTACCAGCGAAATATGTACCAGGAAATTTATTTGTTATAGAAATGTTGTGAATGCTGTGTAGCCGAGAGTGACTTAAAACTCCTGCAAGAATATTTATGTGCTCTAATTGTACCACCTCATGTGTGTCGGTGGGCTGAATTTATTGATGTGAACATTGTAATCTCAATACACGGAGAAGCTAATTAATTTTTGTTTTAGATCAACAATACGTGGAATCGAAGTTTATTGTGTTCCATGGGACTTTGCTGAAATCGGGTTCTCCGGGGATTCAGTATTGGTTGCTGTGCCTTGTGAATCTGCAGTTCTTCTATGGTTTACTGTGGTTTATTAATCTGCGGTTCTTCTTCTATGGATTGCTGTGCTTTATGAATCTGCGGTTCTTCTATGGATTGCTGTGCTTTATGAATCTGCGGTTCTTCTGTGGATTACTGTGCTTTATGAATCTGCGTTCTTCTTCTGTGGATTGCTGTGCTTTGTGAATCTGCGGTTCTTCTGCTATGGATTACTGTGCCTTGTGAATTTGCGGTTCTTCTTCTGATAGTTTGACGTGATTTATTATGTGCTTGTTGTGTGGAGACCCTGTTTCTTCTTCATCGCTTGTGTTTGTGAACGGCTGTGCTTATCATGTGGGGACCTTGGTTATCCTTATTTGTCTTCTTTTAGTGTTGTAGACTGTGGCTTGGGTACTGTGGAACCGAGTGTGTTGACTGCATATGTGAGACACTGTGGACGGCGCCGGCGAGATCTGTGAGTGATATCAAGATATGTGATATGATATGCTGATATCTGATGATTGAAGTTCCTATGTATTGATATCTTGATCTATATGCTATGTAGTGACATGTATTGATTTGTACCAATTCACATGAATGTTTGTTTGATGGTTCAGGCAGCATAATTATAAAGAAAAAAAAATCTAACGCATGTGTTGCCTGGCTATCCATGTGCGTTTGGTGTGGGTGTGCGTAGGGAATAATTATTACACGCATCCAAACTTTTGAGAGCGAGAGTCAGACAGCAAAACACGCACCGCACACCATCCGTAACACACACACACACACACACACACACACACACACACACACACACACACACACACACACAGAGTGTTTCTTTTTATTACTTTCAGACTTGATTGTTTTAGTTGTTGGTGTACAAACCTGTACGTTGTTAAATGTCGCCGAAGCAAGCAACCGCGTATCTTTCGGTTTTCCTTCTTTTCTTTTGAATTGTTTAAATTCTGGTTCTTTGGTGTAGCTATACACAGTTAAGTTTTACATCTGTGATATCTTAGTGCATAAATATTATGGTGTCGTTTTTTCTCATACAATGAAAACGAAGAATGAACAGTCACTCACCACTTCAAACTGGGCGCAGAATGATTCATTGTCTTTAATGTTGTTTGTCTAGCCTGAAGAGGACCATAGAGGTCGAAACGCGTCGTGTTTGTCTTGTAATTTGCTTCTTTCGTTCGGCGGATAGTATTTTTTTCTTTTAAGTTCGTTTCAATTTACGCCTGCCGTCACCTCACTTTCAAACCATGTCTTAATCGTTAAAGTATTGATAAGTATAGGCTTGCATTACCATCGATCTCCGAAGCGCGCATGAAGCTTTAGGTATGCTTACACATAAACGATCTGAATGCGTGAAACAAGGTACTGTTGTTCTAAGTGGAAGGGGTCATTTTCATTTCATAACTTGGTTTGATCTGTCATATCTATCTGCATCATGATTGATTTAGTTTGGTATTTGTCTGTAACTCAACATGTTTGTAGCTTTTCAGGTATGAGTAAAATTATCTTGCGAAAGTGTATGTGTGTGTGTGCGTGCGTGCGTGTGCTTATGTGTGTGTGTGTGTGTGTGTGTGTGTGTGTGTGTGTGTGTGTGTGTGTGTGTGTGTGTGATTTTTCTCTTTTTATATGTATCAAACAGCCATTGTACTGTTCTTTCCGGTTTGCTCTTATTGATTTTTTTCTGTCTGGTGTCACATACCCCTTCATGTTACGCTGCTCATTTCGGCTGTTCTTCGCAAAGCTACACCCGGTTTTGTCGTGTTGCATTTCCAGCAGCAGCTGTCCCTGGAGAGCCATGGTTACCAGATCCTCATGGAGCAACCCACCAGAGGGGACACTTCGGTGACCTTCAGTGGTGTCTGCTCAGATCTAACGTATTCAGGACACCATCTACTAAGCCCTCTGCTTATGACAATGATCGGTTAGTCGTGGAACCAGTGTAAGTGAGGACCCCTTTACCCTTTCGGAGGAGCATGAGAGCATGGCTTTGAAAGACCACAAAAATACGAGATTTATCAAGATTAATGAGGATGAAAATGACGCCACGGAGTTCCACGCTGGAGTGAGACTAGAATGCAGGGCTTTAGTCTAAGCTTGCTTTCATAATATGTCATTAGCGCTTTTCATGCGCGAGAGATACAGACACCAGCTGCGGTGGGTCTAGAAATTTGAGCGACACTCTCAGAGACACCGTGGATGAAACTCGACTATGTGGTTCCGGTATTTCCTTCCGTGTCCCTAGTTCACACAGCGTTTATTGGAAACTGGCTGGGACTTTAAAAGCTCACCAGACAGTGTCACGTTTAATGGAATTCAAACCCACGGCCTCTTGGCTTGCAATCCACCACACTAACCGCGGAGCCAGTGTGGGCCGACATTACTTTATAACATTTTGAAAATGATTTCACAGTGTCCAAAAGACATGAAATAAAATAAAATAAACCCAAGCTGTATTAGTAGTAGACTGTAGTGCCAGTGCTTTAAACGAAGAACACAACGTGTACATTCATAAAATCAATGCCATGGTTATCATGTGTAGTCAGCTGACTCTTCAGGATGATGCTGACCATTCATTTGTCACATATCTTCTCCATGTGTATTGTTGTGAAGATTCTTAAAGGTGATCAGATATAAAGATGTGTGCTGGTTTCAAACGAGACTTGGTGTGGAATGAAAACGGATTTGTATGCGCGTGGGCATATTATGCAATCTCTCTCTCTCTCTCTCTCTCTCTCTCTCTCTCTCTCTCTCTCTCTCTCTCTCTGTGTGTGTGTGTGTGTGTGTGTGTGTGTGTGTCCCCCGTGGGTGTATCTCTCTCTTTTTTCTTCTGTCACTCTGTATTTTTGTCTCTTCACATATCTTACACACACACACACACACACACACACACACACACACACACAATACGCGCGCGCGCGCGCGCGCGCACGCAGGCACGCACACACACACACACACACACACACACACACACACACACACACACACACACGCACACACTCACACTGCTTCTCTCAAGCATTCCCTCACTAAGAAATATACAAAATTCTGCGAGAACCATTAAAAGGCAATGAATCGGCCAAGCTAAGCGGAGGCTGGGCATTCCCCCTCGGCCCACAATGTACCGGACGGAGCGCTTTTGAACATATATTGCATTCCACCTCAGATATATCCCAGCATGCTTCAGAGTATGAAAATATCTAACAGCTCCTGACTAAAATTAATCTGAAATGTTCTACATGACACTGGAATGAGTCATATCTTAAAGAAAATGATTTCATGAATAAAAATAAATCCAAAAACATGCATTACTGAAAACGACCAAACAGCAAGGCCTACATATTCACAACAAAGGTACTGAAAGTGCCAAACCGATCCACCTGTGGTAAACATCTAAAAAGTTGTCAAACTATGATGAGAACAAAATTTTAAAAGAAACGGGGCTAGTTACCGCCGCAGATACAGACAAACAGATTACAGGACAAAACACAATGCATTTCGACCTGTTGGGTCTTCTTCAGACAAAAACAAACAACATTTGGGGCAATGAAAACGAAGGACGAGAAACCACTTCTCTTCTCATATTCGGCGCAAAAATGATTGTTGTGCCGAATATGAGAAGAGAAGTGGTTTCTTGTTCTTCGTTTCTTTTAAAATTTTGCTCCATTTTCCGCGCTCAGTCACCTCGTTTTGAAAGTATAATGAGAACATCCCAGACATTGTATCAGTACTAATGAACTACAGACTGACGAAAAAAGTAGATGACAAAAGGCGATAGTGAAAATGGGACATGAAGGTGCCGCCTTTCCGTATGAAGCTCCTTTTCTTTTACCATTTAACAATGCGAAACAGACCTGAAAAAACTGAGACTTCTCTGTGTAGTGCACAGGGCGAGCAGCAAGTCAAGGGAGGTAAGTCACAGACAGTTAAAAAAAAAAAAAAGCTGATAAAATGCAATCCTGTGTTTTTACGGGAGGCACACCCACAGCGCGCGCGCGCGCGTTAGTGTGTGTGTGTGTGTGTGTGTGTGTGTGTGTGTGTGTGTGTGTGTGTGTGTGTGTTTTCTGGTAAAATGACAGAATTGTTATACAACTTTTTTAATTCTGTGACTTAAATAGCCGTGATTCGTTGCCCGCACAGTACGAGTCTGTTCTCAGACAAAACTCAAGTTTTTTTTTCAAATGTCTGTCTTGTATTCTAATGTTTGGAAAAGACGTAAGGGTCGAAACACGCCCAACACCTTATCCTGAACGTATTCTTTTTCTTGTCATCTTAATGTTTCAGGAAGTCGCCTTTTCAGTCCATTCGTTCGACATGTTCACGTTGGATAGAGCGTTTTACTACATCTCAAAGAGGTAAATAAACGCACATTTTGAAAATATCATCATCAACACAGTTCTAATAATCCTGAGAGAGATGCTGGGTATATGACTGGTTAGTTTGACTCTGCCAATTGAGACATGCGGCAGAGTGAACATAGTGAACATAGAAAAACACTGAGTCAATCGGTGGCAACACACAAAAGAAACTCTCCGCATGGACTTTACCAGAGATTATGTGCAACGTTGTCTATTGTCACTATTGGTATAGTTTAGTTCTTGAATACTATTTCTTGAATAGTAAACACATTCTTGAATATTGGACATAAACAGTAAACAAGTAGGGCAACTCTTGCTCCCACATGAAAACCTAACACAGAGTAACTTTTATTCAAGACCAGCACAGCCTTTTAAACTTGAATAAAGTCAGACAAATGCAAAGAGGAACAATCTAATAGTGGGGGGAAAACAAGCGCAGTATTAGATTGTTCGTCTTTGTATTTGTCTGACTAACAAAATTACAAATTCGTTTGTACACGTTCTCTGGAGGAGTTATTTCAAGTACTTTTAAAAATTTGTCAAAATTTCCGCCTGCAGTCACCTCACTTTTCAACCAAATAATCAAATACAATGAAATGTGTTGTTATGAAGACTGAATGACCACATACAGTGTATTATCAACTTGCAAAATAGCAGTATATAATGTGGTCGATACACGCATATATTCAATAGGTTATCAACAAAAAAAAATTATGTTCTCTGAACTTGTGTTGGTCGTGACATGATCACAACAGAATGAGAGTACCAGCCCTGTTTATTGTTTCCAAATCTGGACATTTGACTCACAGCGACAAAAGCTATAGTAATCAAGTAAGCACCAACTGAAAGGCGCTTTGAATATGCACCTCCTTTTCTTCTCCTTTCTACCTTCTATACGTTCACATAACCGCGCGCGCGCGCGCACTCGCCCACACACACATACCCCCCCCTCCCCCCCGCGCGCGAGCACATATGCATGCACACACGCACGTACGCATGCATACATGCGCGCACGTACGTGAACACACACACACACACACACACACACACACACACACACACACACACACACGCGCACACACACACACACACACACACACACACACACACACACACCACACAGAGTTCAACATACTTTTAATACATTTATAGATCTGACCTTTAATCCCATTCTTTTGTAGAACAGGCCAAAGCAGTTTTCTTGAAACAGAATTGAACGCCTTTTCGAAGTCAATAAAAGCTACGTACAACTTACAATTCCAAGAGAATTGTTTCTGAACTATTGCTAAAAGGGTGAATATTTGATCAATAGTAGAGTAGCCTTTACTGCACAGAGATGGTGATGAAGAATATTACTTTAATCTGGAAGAAGAGATAACTGATATGGGTAATGATATTGGTACTTGTGATCGCCCAGTTTCAAAAGAAGAGGTATTGCTAGCAATAAAAAGGCTGAAGAACAGAAAATCAGCAGGGCCGGATAGAATTATTGGTGAATTGTACAAATACGGTGGTAATTCTATGGTTGATTTTCTTGTGAGATTCTTTAATGCACTTTTTAATCAAGGAATATTTCCTGAACAATGGTCAGAATCCATTATACTGCCATTCTTTAAGAAGGGTTTGGTAAATAATCCGGGTAATTATTGGGGCATATCTCTATGCGATGTAAGTAGTAAACTTTATAGTCCAATTACTAATTGTAGGTTGCAAGAGTAGGTTCAGCAGAATAACATCACAGGTGAACACCAAGCCGGTTTTAAGAGAGAGAGAGAGAGAGAGAGAAAGAGAATCTTATATATATATATATATATATATATATATATATATATATATATACTTTTTTCATCTTGCCTTTGCCCCGCTAAGCGACTAAGCATAACTTGCTACTGCACCCAAAAACTATTCACGTATCTTGAATAATAAATAAGAATGTGGATGACTTGTTTCTCCATCAACATTGGCACACAGACGAACGTAAAAAAAATAAAACCATTGAAACAACAAATAAGAATGAATGAATGGGTTACGAGAAAAAACTAAGAGCCAATTACACATACAGATACGTAGAGAGCGATCTTCTTACTAGTTATCAAGAGAGAGAGAGAGAGAGAGCAGTTTGCCATTATACATGGGCGGAAACAATCAGCAATGGTTAGATTGTGCAGGGCGAAGCGCTTATTTAGCTTCGGTGACTAACCTTGCAAATAGAGAAAGCTGAGGGGAATGGAAAGGGGTAGGAGTGCTAAGAGAGAGAGAGAGAGAGAGAGAGAGAGACTTCTTGTTGGCTGTACCTGGATAATACCGTCCAGCCTGTGCTTTCCTTGTTTTCCCACACCGCCTCCCACCCATCGCTTCACCACTAATCACCACGTAGTCAATCAGTCACAGTTCGACATCACGCCTCGTCTATGTGGAGTAAGAGAGAGAATGTGAAACGAAATTAGGGAAATATATTATAAATGTTAAACCCTTCCTTAGCAGCAAATGGGAACCATAGTAATCCATCTTGAAGACAGATCCATTCATATTGCCTGCTCCGAGGCCTTTCATCCGCTGGATCTGCCTTACCAGGAAGGTACGGCTGATTGTGTCTGAGCTCCCTTGGCATCGAATGGAGATACACCACTGTCTATAATTCTGTGGTGTTCTCACCACCAAGGGTTCAAAAATAGAATCCAACAGCAACCCAAAGTAGCCAGCAAAGGGTAGAAAGAAAAAGAAAAGAAAAAGATGTAAGGACATATGCTGCTCAAAAAACTAAAACCGTTACATAAAGAGTAAAAATTTAGGGGAAAATCTTTGAGCCTGTGCTTGTGGATCCATTTAAGGATGCAAGGGAGGTCAAAAGATGTCCAACAGTCAGGGTGGTCGGCTCTGCTGTTTAACAACCCAAGCATTGCCAGCAGCTAAGAATTGTGCAGAACAGCCTATATTTGGATCTCCTAAGAGATGCAATCTCCCACTGGTTGATCAAACAATATTATGCATAATAATTAGTGGGGAAAATATGTTTATTTATTTTATAACTTGTTGACACAGTGACTGCCCTTAAACATACATCCTCGAGCACATTTTGTATAAAATAATTGTTCATAAAAAGATATGTGTGAGAGAGAGAGAGAGAGAGAGAGAGAGAGAGAGAGAGAGAGAGAGAGAGAGAGAGAGAGAATTGGCCATGTGCCACTCCAGTTGATGATATCCCATCTGATTTTATAATGAGGAGGACAAATAATGACAATCGCCTATACGGCACACTTATTCAAAATTGAGGAAACAAAAGAAATAGAAACAGAAGAGAAAAAGGCAGGTCATGAATATACTGGCTGTGGTCTGTGGTGCGTGCAATCGCGTTGCAGATCGATTATATGGATCAATGTTTTGCTTGTTAGTGTATATTCATAATCAATATTCATCCATAGCATGTCAGAAATATTGTTCAATGACCATGTGTAGCAATAACAAATTTGATATTGTGTTCCTGTAATAATTTGTTGTCCAGAGTGCTTCACAAACTGAGCATGTTTTGTAGTAAAATGCCTCAGAGATAAACTTTGCAGTGAGTTAACTTTGTCTCCATTTCCTATTGAAATTATATCCCAAATCCAGGGTGGTTCTTCCGAATCTTGCAAGACTGTCCCGAAGGCATGTAAATGATGCTTTAGATTTATATTCTCCTGATAAAATTTGTTTTTAAAAGAAGCGTGTAGTTGGCCGACAGGAATGTATTTTTCGATCCATTACGTTTGGGCATGTCAGTTCTGTTAAAATAAGATGCTGTTGGGAGCCGTAATAGCCAGTTGGTAGAGCGCCGGACTCGTAATCTTGGTGATCCTGGGGTTGCGGGTTCGAATCTGTGACGGACCGTTTTTCATCCGGTCACAAAGTTTCATGTGCGACCGTGCTTACCGGAAGGTAGTTGTCCGGAAGCCGGTTGCAAAATTTAGCTGACTGCTACTCACCGGCGCATTGCTATAAGCCGGGTGAGTTGCACCGGTTAGGCAGTCTCTGCAGTGATTCCGGCAACTCAAGTCACAGAAGGCCTAAGAGGGACTCAGCCGTGTGCTGGTAGCAGTCAGGTATCTATCATTGAATGTTTATTTATTAACAAACTAAAACTGTATTCCCGTTTAGGAGCGACTGAAACTTCCTCAGCGCTCTTGTGAAGGTTTTATTTTTTTTAAAAAGTATTGTTGTTCTGTTGTCCTATGACTTGATAGGGTAACAAAACGAAATTGTTTCGGAAAATGTGAATACATGAAGTGAGTGTTATAAGAAGTGGTCTTCAGAAAAAAGAAAAAAGATTTTGTTTATTTTGTGACTTAACTGGCTATGAACTTCATGATGAAGAAAAAGTGTCTGTTCTAATATGGTTTGCAAGAAGATGGAGAGTTTTGATGCTATGGATAATAAGCTCCCAGAGTGAGCGACATAGACTTTTGTTTTTCATTCTGATGTGTGATGTGTTTACATGGGTATCAATATATGTGTTGTTAAACAAACGTGTGGTGGAAATCTTTCCCTTGCATATATTGGAGCTGATGAACTGAAGTGAAGTGAGCGTTCTTGTGTTACAAGAAAAGAAATGAACATTTCCTGAATTGACAAAAGACATGGTGATTATATGAAATGAATTGAACATTCTTGTTTACAAGAAAGCAAATGAACAGTGTGTGAATTAACGAAAGACATTTATAGTTTGAAAAAATAATCATCAATTGTGTAATCATTGTGTGTAATGAATTGTATTCATGGTTTATTGAAGAGGATCCAGATGGAAATCCTTTTCCCCAATTTGGAAAACTAGAGTCTGAAAGGTTTATATGGAAATCCTTTCCTGTGCAGTGTTATGATTCCGGAAAATGGAATGTTGTAGTGTAATGATTCCGGAAAAGGGAATGTTGTAGTGTAATGATTCCGGAAAAGGGAATGTTGTAATGTTACGATTCCGGAAAAAAAAAGAATATTGTAATGATGAACAAATATGCTGATGTATGGCTCAAGTTCTAGTGAAATATGATGTGGCTAATGAATATGAACGAATATGCTGATATGTGGCTCAAGTTCTAGTGAGATATGATGTGGCTAATGAATATGAAGATAGTTGTGATTCTAATGAATGGTGGCCATGATAATCAAGGTAGTTAGTCAGTTTCCCCAGGTTGATAGTGTTCCCTGGATTGACGGGGACTGACTGCTACTGAGGCTAGGGCCGGGGCCGTAGCTGGTTGACGCTCCGTTCTCCACCTGTTGCTGCGGGTGTCGAGAGGCCGGCCTGAGCGCCGACAATCGCCCTACCTGCCACTGCGCCCGTGACCGGTCAGTGTTGGGCCAGTGAAGAGGAGACATCGCTCCTGCTTCTGTGCCAGCGACCTGCGTTCGAGGACGTCGCTGTGTGTGTGGCGTGTGTGCCACAGATTTGTGTTAGTGTTGCGAGCCACAGCTCAAAAGTGTTTGAGCTACATCTAGTGAGAGAGACTGTCGCCGAGTGCTGGCAGAGACGCCACGAATGAGTTATTTTTTTTTGTGTGAGCCACAGCTTTGAAGAGACTCTGTGTCAGACTTGCCTCGTCGCTGCCGTCGTCATCATCATCGCTGGACCCGGCAGTTGTCAGAATTGTATTAGTTGATTATTTGTGTACACCTGATGGTGGGTGTACCATCCTATGCTTAATGTGTTTATTTGTATATGTTTGTTGATGGCTCGGGCAGCATAAAAAGAAAAGTGTTATTTTGTTGCCTGGCTGTCCATGTTCAGATGAGTGGGTGTGTGTATGTGAATTAAGAAAAAAAAAAAGTCGTGCACGCATCCATAATTTCTGATTGAGAGTCGGACAGATATCCACACACGCACTTCCATCCGTAACAGAATCTCAGCCGGGGCGTTTCGGTACGGGGGGATTTTTCCCTCGGAGTTAACATTGGTTCTGACTCCATTTCCCATACAGTCCTTCGAATGAGACTATAAACCGAGGTTCCGTGTGTGAACGCACGCATAATATCTTGCACACACGTAAAACCCAATCACCAACTTTCGGAAGAGAAGGCCAGTTTGGCCGTTGGTATGGATGACACGTTACACATAGCATGCACCCTGCGTGAGAAATTGAAAGAATGAAGGAAGTAAGGAAATGGAGTGAACGATATTGAACGATATTGACTGGATGATACGGGAAACGACTGAATGAAGCGCCAGCTGGCAGCTCTTCAGTCGGCACTACCCAGGTAGGCAGCCCGTCGTGTAAACGAGTGTTGATTGTAAAGCGCTTAGAGCTTGGTCTCCAGCCGAGAATAGGCGCTATATAAGTATTCATTATTATTATTATTATTATTATTATTATTTGGCATTCTGTTGAAATAATACTTTTTCATTTTCTACCTTTTGTGTTACTCAGCCCACACCAATCCGATTTTCTGCTTAAATTTTCTGCATGTCAAATATTGAATTACTTTTTTTTTGTTTTGTCTTCTTTGAAGTGCATTTTATATGTGTGTCTATGCGAGCAAGTTGCAGGTAGTGGAATCAACTTTAAAGGGTATCTGACTGATTGTCCATGGCGTATTCTATTTGAAGCTTGAAGCGATGCATTTGAAAATCCTTTGATTGCAAGAAAAATCCATTTGTCTGTTTTCACAAAGTTCTCAAATTTGTGTGTGTGTGTGTGTGTGTGTGTGTGTGTGTGTGTGTGTGTGTGTGTGTGTGTGTGTGATAGTTAGATAGATAGATAGAGAGAGAGAGAGAGAGAGAGAGAGAGAGAGAGAGAGAGAGAGAAGAGGCCAGTTTAGGCAAGAGGGGGGATTATACGTTCACTGTAAAACAAGTAATTACCATTTTGATTTCTTTATGACTTTATTTTTTTCCGGTTACCATTAAACCATCTTCTAAATAAAACAGGCAAAACAAATTCAATGCAAAGTTTTTAAAACGGTGTAGCTCTAAAATAAAAATATACATCACAGGCTGCGGAAATAGAAAATCATCAATGAGTACAATTCCAATTCCACTAAGTCAAAAATGTTTACGGGCGGATTGCATAACAAAAAGACTGACTATTTTCAGTTTCTAGCCACTTTAAGGTTCAACATTTGGGGGCATACAATGCGATGATTGTATCTCAGCAAACTAAACGCAGAAAGTAAACTTATGAAACTTACAAATTAAAAACAAATACCTGAGGTAGATATACTTTCCTCACTCAATAAACAGCTAAACTGGGCTGAATTTTATCTTTTTATGCGAGAAGATAGTACAAAAATGTAAACAGATATGGTCACGGAAGTTCAGTAAGAGAATATGCAAAAATATTGGGCAAGATATTTGTGTTCGTTTCTTTAACAAAAACATGTTTGTTTGATTTTTTGTAAAAAAAAAAAAAAGAACACTTATTGCATTCCTCTAAATAATCCTACTGGCATTGGAAATAGCTTTTATATTTCTTTACAAAACGTCTTTGATTCAAAATGACGAAGTCTCTAAAACACAATCATACACGGTCTCAGTGATACTGTTTTGAATAAAGTTCCACCCTGGACATGCATACAAAGCACATACGCAGAGATGTTGCATAACTGACCATAATTTGCATTTTGCTTTTCTGTCTGTGTAATTAGGTCAACCCCAAATCATTATACAACATTTTGAAAGATTGGGTACAAACCTGTTTCTTTTTGTAAAGATAATACTGCAACATAAAAGAAGCACATAATTTGAAAAAAGTTCGCTTTTCACAGTACAACTTTTGCACGACCAAAAGTATGTAATACGACTGGAAGAGCCGTTTTGAGAGCACGTACAATATACTATCAAATGGTGTATCTTTATTCTTTATTCATTCAAGATGAAAACACATTTTTTACACTTGATCATTGTTTTGATTATTGTTTTAATACGCTGAAAGAAAAACATGCTCGTATTACTAAATATTCCAAGATACTTGTATGCATCTACAACCAGAGCACTATTTTCATACGTAAAATCATATTCGCGATTGCAAATATAAAATAATGAAAGAACGTTTGTATGAGGAGCACTGACGCGTAGTTTCTATTACTAACAGTGTTCATACAAAGCATTATGAGATTTTTGTAACTCTTCTCTAGATTCTGACAATATGGATGTGTCATGGCATACAACAATACTGAAAGTCAAACATGAGTTGACGAATCTACTGTCTCTGTTTATATTTATCTTTGTCTGCAGACTGAGAAAAACGGACAATACGAAAATAGAACAAGAAGCTTTAAGCTTATAGTGTGTTGTGATATACTTTGCACACTAATTCTGCGGGCAACGCCAGGTGATGCTTATAAACAACTAATTAATACGGTATGTTACTAACTGGAATGGGAAAAAAAGATAAAGAAACTAATAAACGCAAACGACTACAACACCAAGAATGTAGAAAAGAAAATGTCACGCGCTGGAACGGGTAAAAGGGGAGAGAGAGAGAGAGAGAGAGAGAGAGAGAGAGAGAGAGAGAGAGGTGGAGGTTCTGTCTTTTCATCTGGCTTTCCATCACTGATCGGTATTAGATCAGAAATCAAAAAATAGATGTGACCTTAGTAAGCTGCCATATTCAAAACCGTTTTGATAATCTGATTAAATTGGTACACTGTTTTGAATGTTAATTCATTTAAGTTTTTTTGACGGGTTTGATTTCCATGGAGTAGAGCGTCTATGTGAAAAAACAAAAATTCTGGGATGAGTGGAAATTGCAGTTCTTCTGACAGAGATATAATTTGGACAATACAATGAGTAATGCTCTGCAGGTTCTGTAGCTGTGCCATACACAGAGGCGGGATGGAACAGTAGAAGGTGGTATAAAGACTTTGATTCAAACTGCTCACACCATGGAGCGCTTTGCAATGATAAACTTGATCACCCCAAATGTAGTCTTCTAAAATCAAGGTAAGGACTGATCGCTGTACAAGTCATATTAGAGAAAAAGAACCAGCAAACAACAAGTACAACAAAAAAAAATCGAAAAAAAAATCCAGATCATTCATGGAAATGAAAATAAATTTGGGGATAAATTTTTACCTTGCCTATGTAACCATCACAAATTTGGATAGAGTACTGTGATAACGCATGACTAAATGAAGTTTGATCAGCTTATAGTATTCTTAATATATCTTTCCATTTTATTTTGCAGTAACAACTCTTTCCATATACAAAATTGTCATGCAGAATTAAAAACAACTAAGAGAGAGAGAGAGAGAGAGAGAGAGAGAGAGAGAGAGAGAGAGAGAGAGAGAGGTCTGACTGAAAATAGTTGAGTTTCTAGTAATGACATCCACAGTGAGTTTTAAAATAGAAAAAGAGTATGTTATCATCTCAATTTGATACATGTTATCTCATCCAGGTAAACAAATACACTCAATATAAACACAGTTCGGAATGATAAAAGCAAAAGCAGTCTTGACAAAATTTCAGTGATTGCTACAAAGGGTATAACTAAAAAGCTAAGGAAAAATTAAGTGTTTACTGAATGCACGCGCGCACGTGTGTGTGTGTGTGTGTGTGTGTGTGTGTGTGTGTGTGTGTGTGTGTGTGTGTGTGTGTGTGTGTGCGTGCGTGCGTGTGTGTGTGTGTGTGTGTGTGTGTGTGTGTGTGTGTGTGTGTGTGTGTGTGTTAGTATCACTGTTCAAAGGCTTTGAAAAAATGCACACCAACATATGGCACACCAACAGAAAACTTTTGCACCTCCACAAGATTGGAAAAATCAACAACAATATCAAAATGAAACAAGGAGAAGAAATAAACAGACACTACAAACGACATGTATCGTTGACAATCTTGTTACTGCTTGGTATTATACAGAAGGGCTGGCGTGTCCTGAAAACATTGCAGGAAAAAACCTGACAAGAAAAATAAAACAATCATAGGATTAAAGCCTGACAACAGTGTCCGAATGAATCTAAATGATTCACGGTTTTGGATCATGCATCGTCTGAGAAACGTCAGGGATATAATGTTCGAGGGATACCGTTCATTCGCCATGAGAGCTCCCACTGGTATTAACAGAGCCAGCGGGAGATTTGGCACCCTTGGAAGCTAGTCCTTTAGAACTGGCGGTAGTAAGGTCTTCCACACTGATTCTCGGCAATCTGTTTTCAGGCCCCATGAGACAGAGAACAGCAGGCAGAAAGAAGACAGCATGCAGCAGCCCAAAGAGGATGACGAGAAACATGACTTTGAAGAAGGACTGGAAGATGTAGGAGGAGGAAGCCAGGAGGAGCAGCACACCCAGCATGGTGGAGGTGGCCCCGTTCAGGATAGGGCCGGCAGCATGGCGGATGGCGTCACGGGCTCGCTCCTGGCGACTGCCAAGGTGGGACAGGAGGTAAGCGGCACACACATGGGCCGAGAAGTCCACAGAGAAGCCGACACTCACCATCAGGTGGATCATAGTGATGGAGGACAAGGTCAGGTCCCAGAAGTACATGAAGCCAAAGATGCCCACCAAAATCATGACGATGGTGAGGACCACCAGCAGAACCACCAGGACGTGAGGCAGAAAGAGGAAGGTGACCACAGTCATCACCGCCACAGCACAGCCCACCATAAGCAGCGTGGCAGGCAGCACGGCCAGGTACTGCTCATAGGCCACAAAGGACGAGTGGTAAGCAAAGACTGGCAAGGAGGAATCATCGGCCACCTCCCGCATCCTCTCCATCAGATCGGCGTTGTTGTACTGATCACTGTTGGCAGTGGACAGCACGAAGCACCTGGAAGCCAGTATATTAGTGTTGGTATTGTCAAACACAATGTCCGCCTCAAAGTCCGGATTGCTGGTCAAGAAAGTCTGCAGATTACTGACAAAGTTCTGTGAAGCTCCAGCGTAGTACTGTGCCGAAGCTTTGTAGGACGTCAACCAGCATCTCTCAAAGCTGGAGTCAATGCCTGCATCGTTTTGAACCTGCTGTAGAAGGTCCTGGAACAAGAGGCCATCGTTTCCAGAATAGTCCACAGTTTCTTTGACGATAAAGCCGACAGGAATTCTGGTAGGAAAGTACTTGTCAGAAAGGTCAAGAAACTCATGGTAGTAAGGCAAGTCGAAGACCAGATCGTGCAGAACCAGACCCTGTTTAAGATTGGTGGCGCCATAAATGGAAACTGCCAGGTACCCTACAAACAGCAGAATGATGACAATGCTAACGATACTGTTCTTGATCAGGAAAGGTAAGAATTTGGAGGGGAATTTTTCGCAGAGGCTTTCATCGTCTCTTTCTCTTCGAGGTGGGTTGCCGCCGCATGCGACAGCGAAGTACGTGGATCGTCCATCTTGCTTCAGGTCGGCGCGCGTCTTGGTGACCATGCAGGTGAAGGAATGGCGCCAAGAGTACACCCGTCGCCCGTGGAAGGCCAGACAGCCGCTGAACAGGGTGACATTGGCCAGGTAGCAGAACAGCACGGCCACTCCTGAAGCAAAAGGAAAGATCAGCCATCAATGCCTTTCGTTATCTGCCTCTCTGCATAGGAAAACAAAGTAAGATCTATCATCATGTGCTTCTCCTGTGTAAAGAAAGGAAAACAAAATCTTCCCTTTTCTGCCTCCCCTGACAAGAAAGGAAAACAATCATTTACATTATTTGCTTCTTCTGCAAAGGAAATTGAATCGTTTTTTTTCAATAGATGTCTCTCTCGTGAAGAAAGCAAAATAATGTTCCCCGTTAATTGTTCTTCCTGTACAAAAGGAAAAGAATATATTCTATTATTTGCCTCTACCGGAAAGAAAGAAAGAATAATACTTTTTCTGTTTATCTCTCAAGCAAGAAAGGACATTAAGATTTGTCATTTTTTGTCTCTCATGTAAAGAAAGGAAATGAATAAAATTTATTCTATAAATAAAATGAAATATCTTCCATTCTTTGTTTCTTTTATAAAGAAAAGAAAGAGTGTCTTCCACTATTTGTCTCTACTGTTAACGAATAAAAAAAAAAACGTGTTGCTATTTGCTTCTACATTAATAGCATCTTTCTTTATCCGTCTAGAAAGGAAAACTATACTTTCCAGAATTGGCCCTTTCTGTTGGGATAGGAAAACAATAGTTTCCATCGTTTGTCTGTCATGTAAACACAGGAAAACAACATGTTCTGTTATCTGCCTCCACTGTGAAGAACGATATATTCCTCTGTTGACTATCCTGTAAAGAAAGAAAAGTAACATCTTCCATTATCTGTCATATCAGGAAAGAAAAAGAATAAAATTTAATCATCCACCTCTCGTGTAAAGAAAGTGGAGTTATATTTTCCATTATTTGTGTCTCTTGTAAAGGATGGAAAATAATATCTTTAATGATTTACTTCACCTGCAAAGAAAGGAAAACATTATTTTCTATTATTTGTCCCTCCCGTGAAGAAAAGAAAGAACACCTTTCATTACTTGACTCCTTACTTGACTCCTACCCAAAGGAAGAAAACACATGTGTTCTAAATGTTATCTGCCTCTACTGTCGAGGACGAAAAGTAACATCATCTATTATTTTCCTCTCATTTTAAGGGAGGAAAATTGCTTCCAAATTGCTAATCTTGTACAGGAACGAGTACAACGCTTACGTTATCTGCCTCTAGGGTAACCCAAAAAAAGTAAGTGATATTTTCTATTATCGGCCGCTCCTGTAAAGACTAGATACAAATATTTCATTTGCCTCTATCCCAAAGAAAAGGAAAATGATCTCTTTTATTAGCTGCCTCTATTGTAAACAGGGAAAAGTATATCTTTCAATGCCTACCACCACTACAAAGAAAGAAATTATCTTTCATTGCTTACTACAACTACAATGAAAGGAAAATGACATTTTTCATTATCTATCTCTACTGCGCTGTAAAGAAGGAAACATCTTTCTTTCGCTTTCTCTACTTCAAAGACAGGAAGATAATACTTTTCATTATCTGCAATTGAAGCAAGTGAAGAAAAATAATCTTTCCAAAGCCTGCCTCCGCTGTAAACATCATGATGGTGCCTGTCATTGCCTGCCTCTCCTGTCAAAGTCTCCCGTAATCTACCTCGTATGTTAAAGGAAGAAAGCATCAACCAAACTAATATTGAAAATAAATCGCATCTACAACTGACGTACTAATTCTTAAAAACTATAAATTGCATCTTACAGACAACACAAGACGACTACACGAAAAAGACACAATTAGCCAGAAATATTGAATTCGCATACAATCGTAAGCATAAACGTTGGCATCTGGTCGTTTTTTTTTTTCTTCGAATGTATACCGAAGATATTAATCAGCTTGTTACACTAATTCAGGTGGTCTTTTCTGTGCGTATTGTAACGTGTTAACAAAAGAACAGGAAAGCAGGAAAAGAGACAAGAGGCAGGAAGAGGAGGGGATAGAGGAAGTCAGGGGGTAAGGAGCAGCAACGAGATATTCGCGGCGCTGGAAAATATTCTGGTTTATTATCTCAAGAAACAAAAGGGAAAGAGCGAACACAAACCTTAGCAGTCATAACCACAATGTGAGATGACGATGATACGGTGATCATCATATGGATGACTTAAATCCACTGACCAGCACAAAGAAAAGAGTTGGTGACACCCATGAAGACAGAGTTTGAGCCGATGAAGAAGCACAGGATGTTAGTGACAGAGGTGATGGTGATGGTGATGCCAGCTTTGGCCAGGGTTTTCCCCAGAATCCGGGGCACGTTCTCCACGGTTTGCTCTGAAGCCTCGCTAGGAAGGTTCTCACTCCAGGAGGACATCATCAGGAACATGTCGTCTACGCCGATGCCTGAAGAGAAACAAAAAGGTTGGTATTTTAGACGTTCCTTCAATGAGTAAGAGCAGTACGATCGTCGACGTGCTATTTAGTCAGTGATACAAACAGTTCAGCTTCACTTATGATTACCATGGTCGATTCAGCTTAACATGGCTTAGATTTCACTTTGTACGTGTTAAGATGCTGTAACCTTTATTTGCCTAATGACGGAAACACAAATTACGTAATGATTCCGGTCTCCTTTAAGTACCAGTATAAGGCAGAAAGTGTCGAAAACTTCCAGAAATTGTTTCCTGAACGTTCCGCGTATTTTGATTGGCTGTAACACGTGATGTGGTTTTTGGATATTTTTTTTTTTAATGGAGAAAGTTCCATAACTGGGCTACGTCGCAGTTCTCGAACATTCTATAATACCTCATGATAAGTATCACGTCCCGTATTTGTTAAAAGTCGATTTGATGATCTTGTCGATTTGAAAAGTCGATTTTATGATCTATAAATGCTGGGGGGGGGGGGGGGGGGGGGGGAATGAAAGCTTACAGAAAGAGAGCTGAAACTGTTTGCTTGCTTGTTTTATCGATAGTTGCAATGGCCACTGAGTACTGATATGTGAATCTTCTTAAAGGCTTTGAACTTGTTACCAGGGTAGACCTCCCCTCAGTCTGGAGTGATTCGATGAGAGATGAGGACTAACTCAGCGTCCAGCTCACTGACGTGACACAGAACAGGGGTTTGATTCTTCTTAGTCGTTACAGTCATTTAATACCAAAAAGGTAACTTTGTCAGGTATACTGGATTTTGGAAAACAGATATTGCACTTCCGAGTTATTGTAAAGTAATTGATAGATTTTTCAAAACAGAGTACTTCCAATGGTATACATGTTGATGACTGACGAGGCTATAGTCTGTTTTAGTGTATGACATAAAAACAGGGTTGTGCATTCCCTTCTTATGACAGCATGAACCCAGTCTGGCACACGGATTGGCACATGCCATCTCACGTCAGGAAATTTGACGACCATTGTCATCGACAGATCCTAGAAGGAGATGAAACTCTGTTGTGCTGTCTGTCCAGCCACTGGTCTCAAAAACCAAGGATCGTGACAAAATGTGGCTGATGGATTGGATTCAAAACCACAATCCATTAATCTCTGCATGATGAGAACTGCTGTACCATGGCAGTTGGATACGGGTAAATTATTTCATTCATCTGAGAGAGAGAGAGAGAGAGAGAGAGAGAGAGAGAGAGAGAGAGAGAGAGAGAGAGAGAGAGATTTACCAATGATGAGAAAAGGGATTAAGCTGACCGTGTTGACGAACTTGACCCCACATGCGCTGAGCAGTCCCATAGAGCCCACGATGCCCAAAACTGCCGCCAGGATGCCGCCAAAAGCCAGCATGCCACGCGTGGACACCGGATTACCTCCCGTGGTGACAATAGAGGCGTAGATACAGACCACGGAAATGGTCAGGCACAAGAAGATGATGTCCCCTTTGGTGCTGTTGTCCAGTCCCTCACTCAGAGTGTCCGGAGTCTCATAGGCCACTTCAACAGTGGTCGGGTCTAGACTTTCTGCATATTCCAGGAACTTCTCTACCCAGTCGTCTGCATCTTCTGCCAGCTTGAAAGAGATCTTGAGAACTGTGGCTGAGACCAGTTTCCCTGCACTGAGGATCTCGCCAGACAGGATGAGATCGAGGAGACTGTCATTCCAGGTAGGGTAGGTGACCATGTTGCTAGCTACTGCTGCCTGGAAAGTGCGGTCCAGAGCTATTTTTCCGGCCACAACACACATGCCTGAGGACTTGGCGCAGAAGTCACTGTAGGTCTCCCCGGAGCTGCTGAGACTCTCCACAGCCGTCACAACGGCAGATATTTCAGCGGTCACGGTCGAATCAAAAATGCTCTGTCCTGATTTAGTCTTGAAGATGAAATTGACGGCTTTGTCATTGTCGCTTTGAGAGAATAAGTTGTAGCTGACGCCGTTGACATCTGGGAAGGTGTCCCGTACAAACTGGCGGTTCTTGATGGCCCGGCTGTCTTTGGGGAAGTAGATGGTCTCCATGTCTGTCTCCTGCTCCAGGGCAACCAGACCTGCCCCCAGACCACCGAAGATGAGGATGGGGAGGACGATGAAGGGAAGAGGGTGTCTGCCCACCAGTTCTCCATAGCTGGCGAACACTTTTACAACCGGCCCCTTAACTCGCTCGAAGCACGTGTCAAAAATCGTCATCGTCGAACAGTTTTCTACAACAAGAGAACACACAATAGTGCACAGGTATGCACATGCATGACAGAGAGAGAGAGAGAGAGAGAGAGAGAGAGAGAGAGAGAGAGTTTCTCGAAACCTCACCAACACTCCACATCTTTTTCATCCCCAATTCAACTCCAAAATGAAATACTTTATCGCTGTTGTTGTGTCTTTAATGCATTTTTTTTTACTGGCTTTTAACAATACTGATTTTATTCCCGTACTGTGTAGATTTTGAAAATTCACCCCATACACGGAGAGCAGTCAGGATCAGGTCGACACGAGGTAACCCGCCAGAGGCACTGCACTTCTAGTCAGTGATACCAGCTCTGATCCAACATACGTAGGGCACCACCTCGTAAGCCCCCTTATGGCGACAGTAACTTCTTTGTCTCTGAGCCGGAGTGAGTGAACGTCCTCCGCCAGGGGGCGCCGCATGAACTCGTTAAGGGCAGGCAGTGTAAAAGAAAACGGAAACTGAGGTCCCCACAAGAGCAGGGCAACCTTCTGACGACTTGGTAGGGATTGTTTCTGCATCAATCTGTGGACTGCTAGTGCTCGTCTGCTGCCGAACAAACCAGTATGTGTGTGGCTGTAATTGGGAAAGCCGGAAGGAGCGGCATGCGAACAATGGCAAAGAAGGCGCACGGAAGATGTGAGCAAAAAGATATGAGAGAGAGAGAGAGAGAGAGAGAGAGAGAGAGAGAGAGAGAGAAGAGAGAGATCCAACCAACCAGCAAAAACCATACACACAAACAAACAAACACACAGCAAACAAACAAAAGACTATCTGGAGAGGAACTAGACACTGAATGGCCCAACAGAGTCGCTGGCTGCCAATTAGAGATAATGACAATTCACGGCATCAGGTCGATTTAGCCCTTAGCCAGTAGTACTGAGAAAGTCTACAGAATAAGACGAATCGCGTGCATCTCTCACATATACGCTCCACCCCTCACTACACAAACAGACACACAAACACACAGATGTATACATATACATACATACATATGTACTTCTCTCTCTCTCGCTCTTTATATATATGTATATATATATATATATATATATTATATGTATGTATGTATGTACATTGCGGAAAATCGGGTCCACGATGCACCAGAACAAAATTGCCAGTCACCCCAAAGACTCCAAAACGAAATAGTCTCTGATGTGTCAGTGGGAGTGTGTGTGTGTGTGTGTGTGTGTGTAAAATAACTTTTATTTATGTAATTTCTCGCGTGACAACTGCCAGTTACCACAGATGCTGTATAGCGCAATAGCCACCGACACGGAGCGCGAAATCGTTGTGCGTGCGCGCGCACGCGTGTATGTGTAAATTTATGTTCACAGTTCAGTTTGCGATTGTCCTCGATGATCTAACCAAAGAAACCCCCCAAACTGAATGAATTGTGTTCACTCTTCTCGGTTTTCGCTCTGCTGGAGCAAAAATAAGGAACACTTCTATTCCAACAGCAATTTGATGTGGTTGTGGAGTGAATTATCAGTGACCCCCCCCCCCCCCCCCCCCCCCGAAAGTTGGAGTTCTGGTTTAAGATTAACTGTTCACTTCGTGAATGTTTGAGCATAGTGGTGGTGTGGGAAGCGGGACCATAACATATTGAGAGAGAGAGAGAGAGAGAGAGAGAGAGAGAGAGAGAGAGAGAGAAGAGAGAGAGAATTCAGGGTCTAGTGTCTGATTTATAATATTCTTGTTCATAATCCATTTAATCTTCGATACAGAGGCCAAAGGTCACTATGTTTTTGGTTTTCTCTAATTGAAGTACAGTTTCTAGGATACCAAGATGTAACACAGCCCTAGCTTAAAGAGGGGCCCATAGCCAAATGGTTAAAGTGTTTGCCTGCAAAACTTACTGACATGAGTTCAAACAACTCGTGGGGTCGGATTTCTATGGCTTAAAAACCTTTTCGGTCCACCCAGTAGTAAACGGGTACCTGATTCAGGTAAGGGAAAGTCAAGGCGGTGAAAGGAAAGGGGTTGGTTCCGCCTTCTGCAATGTCATGCCTCACACACGTTGAACCTCTAATTAATCACTTGCCATTAAGCCATTTTGCAGTTTGACCTTTGACCTTAAGAGTCATGCTTGAGTTGCACTGACGTTGTTTACGTTCGCCAGAAACGTACAGAATCAATTACAATTGAAAGTATCCAATACGTCGTCTTCGTGATGAACTGTTGGTCCAAGTCGATTAAATCTGAGCTCTTATTCAGAAGCTCAGTGAAATAATCTATTGTTTCATAATGGATGCTTTTGTTTGTATGGGGAAAACCGTTTGCCTGTTCATTAAGAATCCAACATTTTAAGCTTTTCTTTGAGACCCTGATATCCAGTGTGTGTGTGTGTGCGTGCGTGCGTGCGTGCGTGCGTGCGTGTGTGCGTGGTGCGTGCGTGTGGTGTGTGTGTGTGTGGTGTGTGTGTGTGTGGTGTGTGTGTGTGTGGTTGCGCGCGCGTGATGATTTGAAGACTTGAATTTGTTTATGTTAGGACAGAATCTTGGCACAGACCAAGAAAATAACGCAAACAGCTGCTTGCCTTAAAAACAATTAAAAAAAGAAAAAAAACAACCACCCATCCACCCACCAATGTCAAAGAGTACTCACTGTCTGTGTCCCTTGTCCAATTCACACTGAGCCAACAGAAGTATTAGGTGCGCAGCCGTCTGGGAGCTGGAGACAGCACAAGACAGTTAGCGACAGGTCAAAATGACCTCCGTTCACAAGTTCTATTGATGAAAATCTGCTCTATTTGGGAAACAAAAAGAAGAATAAAGCATCCGCCAACCTCTGATGGTGCAGGTTAAGTAGGCTACCTGAACACTGGAAAATAAACGCACGTCTGATTCATGTGATGGTGAGTGAAATATGCTGTTTCTATTCGTAACCGCGTTTCATGGAAAACATCGATCTGTTGTCAAGCGCCCCCCATCCATAATGAGATCGCCGACAGATCTGGGATGTCTAAGGTTTTCTCTGGCACTAACTTCCCTGCTCTGCGGTATGCACTGGTGCTGACGCAGACACTGTCAGGGCATTCAATGCATGCAAGAAGGTGACGTTTGTGGCTTCCCCTTCTTAAGGGGAGCGAAATCACGGTAAGGTGAGCCAGGAAACGGCAGCTGTTATCAGCGTTGCGGGCCCTCGGTCTCCGTGCAATATGTTAAGTTGGGTGTTCTTTTGTCCGATTACGACAGACTGTCTGGGATAGTTCTTTTGTTCGATTACGACAGACCGTCTGGGATAGTGTTAGATAACTTTCACACCTCAAGTCCCCTGACCACTTTATATCAAAGTGCGAAGAGTAATTAAATCCTACGATTCTCACCCCTCAATCACCCCCCCCCCCCCCATACCCCTGTTCTTCTTTCCCTTCTTTTTTCACTTCAGAGCGTTATCTTTTGGAAGTTAGCAAAAAGATAGTACTGCAAACATGAACAGACCCAGTCAGGTAATGCTGGATTGTTCATTATTTACAACTGATGAATGATGCCCAGTCAATTACCGTGTAAATACACATAGCTGATTAATAAGGTCGATGCTGACACAGGTCATTTAACAAAAACAAACTTAAGAACTTGTTGGAAGATATAGGATGTATGACAAAATGGCAACTACATTGCTGACCTGAGCAGTCACCATTGTCAGTGACTTTGGGAAACACACACACACACACACACACACACACACACACACACACACACACACACACACACACACACACACACACACACACACACACACACACACACACACACACACACACACACACACAACGCATATTATAACATTAATTTGAATTTTTATCTCTCGTTCCTTCTCTGTCTCTGTTTATTGTTTCACATCATTTTCTTTTGACAACTGAAACCAGTAAGATCTGACTTGCCAAATGAACAGCGGTATGTTATAATAAACTGTTTTGGTAAAGATCTGAAAAAAAACAAAACAAAGATGATGGTTTTCTGGTTTGCGAAGCCTTGAATGTGATATATTAATTTTACATTGATTTACTGAAGGAAAAAATCTTCAAGGGGAAAAAAAATAGCTCAAGAGATCATTTTGCTTCTCATCTATATATTGAATTACGTTTGCAATTTAGTACACCCCAGTCCAGCGTCCTTTGTCTCCACTCCTCTTTTCCTTATCCCCCGCCAACCATGACTCCATCCTCCCCTGTTTCTGTTTACCTCATCATGGTCTCATGTGTGGCAGGTCTGATGCAGCGTACTTGTATAAAACACAAATCTAAACTAACTCGACCGACCCCCTTGACCCAGGAGAAACTGAAACTGATATATTTAGATAAAGTCTTTTCTCAAAACCTGAAACTGATATGTTTAAACAAATCTTAAATAAATGTTAGCGAACCGCCCAGAGAAACGTGGACAAACGAGCACAAGACAAAACACAACGCGTTTCGATCTCTTAGGTCTTCTTCAGGTGAGACAGAAACGAATAAAACAACGAAAATTCACTTAGCTTTGATCGCTTCAGATCGCTCCAGAGTTCAGCGCAAGGAAGAAGGCGTTGAATGAGAACGAGGCTGTTGGAAGGGAAATAATGTGTGAGTCAAAGTCGTAATGATGATAATAATATTACTGATAGGAATACTAATAATGGTCAAAATATTGAAAAAAAAGGAAAAAAAAGACAAGATTACTACCAATCTAGCTGTCAATAAGTATGGGTATGGGAGAAAGGAGAGTGGGTTAGAGGATTCTTAAACAGCAGGGTTGCCGTGGCAACAGTCCCAGAGACGAAGGCGATGATGATGTCAATGCTAGTGGTAGTAGTATCAATACTAGCAATAGTTTTACAGAATGATACTGCTAACAACGATAGTGAAGGTTAAGGTAATAAAAGCATGATACAGAGATATATTTAGAAAATACATTTTTATAATAATCAAGTAAATAAATAAATGAAACATTAAAAAAATGATAATAAATGCATAAATAAATAATTGAAAAATAATGGTAATAGAATAAATAGATGAAAATAATAATAAATAAAAAATTAAAAAATAACAATGTTAATAATATTTATGGTACTAAAGTATTAATTCTGATAGTAAGGAGGAAAACAATTAAACAAACAAAAACGACAACAACAACAACCAAGGGGAGGAGGGAGAGGGAGGACAGGAAGAACAGAAAGGAAACAGAAGATATAAGTTATGGGAAGGATGGAATCCAATAGGTATATTAATAATTACAGTAATAGTTTTGTTAATAGTTGTGATTGTAACTCTATAGTAATGGTAGTGATGCTATAGGAGGCTAGAATTAGAAAAGTGGTAAGCTGAAATGTTAGAAATATAATAAAAAATAATGATTACATTAATGAAAGTAGTATATATAACATTTGTGATTACGACTTCCGCTCACGCTGGCGTTCGGACGTGTTTTGTGAGCTCCGCGAAACAGTTCAATATGTAGAAACAGAACGCAGCGCAATACTTAGGAGAGCGCGGGGCGATGTGTCTTCATGCGGTGACGGACAGCAGTGTCCCCTCCTCCAGCTATTGAGAACACTTTTTTCAACAATGTCACGGAAGTGTTAGTAAGTACAGAACTTTTATATCATCCTGTCCGAGACATGTCTACTTCAAAGTACTTTGCTGCAACAAAAGGGGGAACAAACGGAAACCCTCCTCCACATCATCTACGAGTGATAGTGGTGCTAGTCCAACTCCGGACAATGAGAAATCCAAACAAGTGCAAAAGAAACACAGACAGGATGGCGAGAGTGAAACAATTATAGAAGACAATCTGAATATAAAAGACACCTTACAAGAGATTAGAGACTCGCTTCTTACATTGAAGAACGAGATGGTCAGGCTGACGGAAGCTTTAACTGCAAGGATTGATAAGTTGGAAGGGGATTTATTTATCGTGCAAAAGGAAAACGATACACTCAAATCAGACATGGAAAAGTTGAGGGGGATTAATAAGGAAATCAAAGAAGAATTAGTCCAACGATCAAATGAGATGGCCAGTTTTAAACGTGGCATGAATGACATTGAACTGCATGGCAGGTCGTGGAGAGTACGGCTGAAACGGTGGAGGACTGTGTAAACAAATGTGTTGACGTTATAAACAAACAAGTAGGCATCACTTCAATCTCTACAAAAGACGTAGAAATCGCACACCGTTCCGGAAAGCCAGGGGATAGGGACAGACCACAACCTATCATACTTAGGTTCCTGTCCAGGCGGCAGAGAAGAGAGGTGTTGGCAGCAAGGCAGAAATTAAAGGGGTCGGGAATTTCCATCAGCGAGGATCTGACTCGTGCAAACTATCAACTGCTCAAAAGGATTTCCAACCATTCTGCAGTCATGTCATCATGGACATCCAATGGTAAAGTATTATGCAAACTGAAAAATGGAAAGACAATCAGAGTTGATCTGGGCATGAATGTGGAGGACCTTTTTCGACGAGAAATGTGCTGATTTTTTTTTTTTTTTTTTTCTGTATTGATGTCTTGTTATTTTGATAGTTGCGTGTGTTCATGGCAACTTTGCTTTAGTGTGGCATTGAAAAGAACTTTCTTGATTATCTAATGTTGATTTCGTTTTAATTTCTATTATATTATTGTACTTATGCTACTTATTAAAAAAAAAAAGATAAATGAAAGAAAATTATAATTAATGTAACTAAAACATTTTTGATCCATGTATTTAAGTATTACTTTATGGCTTCCCCCCCCCCCCCCCCACCCCCTCCCCCTCTGTCTACGGATGGATATCATAATTGATGAAGTTCACTTTTATTCTCTCTCTCTGTGTCATATTTCTGTCTACCTTAACCTCTTTCTCTCCCCCCCTCCCCCTTTCTCTATCCCTCTCTCTCTCTTTCTGTCTCTCCCTTTCTGTTCAGTTTCTTTCTCTCCTTCCCTCCTCTCTCTGCTGTCTACACTGATCTGTTTTCCTCCCTCCCTCCCCTCCCTTTCCTTTTATTTCCACCTCCTCTTTCTTTTTCCATTTTCATAAAATCATGCTACCACTGATGCTATTAGCTATTGCTTGTGTGTGGTGTGTGTGTGTGTGTGTGTGTGTGTGTGTGTGTGTGTGTGTGTGTGTGTGGGGAGAGAGAGAGAGAGAGAGAGAGAGAGAGTGTGTGTGTGTGTAGCTTGTTCTCGTTTACCCCATGCAGGTGCTGTATCACTGCATATTCTCAAATGGAATACAAAAGGTCGCTTGTGTGCTTGACGATGGGGATGATGCAGATAATGTCAGTGGTGGTAACTATTGGTTATTGTTTGTTGTTATTATTGTTGCTATGATTCTCAGGGTGGTGGTTTGTTATCATTCTTGTCATTGCTGTTGTTATTGTTATTGAGATCCATCCATCTTACTTGGAAAATGTGCGTTTTTTTTTTTTTTTTTTTTTTTTTTTTTGCATTAGTACTTTGTTTTGGTTTATGAGTAAAAACATGTGCGCGCATGTTCTTATACACACAGGTACATGCATACGCGCACGCGTGCACTCATGCGCGCGCGCGCGCCACACACACACACAACACCTCCTTTTTTTCTTTTTTTTTTTTTTTTTTTTCTTTTTTCTTTTTGATGTCTTGTTATTTTGATAGTTTGCATGTGTTCATGGCAACTTTGTTTTAGTGTGACATTGAACAGAACTTTTTTGATTATTTAATGTTGATTTCGTTTAATTTCTATTGTAGTATTGTACTTACGCTACATGTTAAAAAATAAATGAAAGAAAATGATAATTAATGTAACTAAAACATTTTTGATCCATGTGTTCAAGAATTACTTTATGGCATACCCCCCCCCCCCCCCCCCCTGTCTACGGATGGATATCATAACTGATGAAGCTCACTTTTTTCTCTCTCTCTCTCTCTGTACATCTTTCTGTCTATCTTTACCTCTTTGTCTCCCCCCCCCCCCCCCCTTTCTCTATCCTTCTCTCTCTCTCTTTCTGTTTCTCTCTTTTTCCTGTTCAGTTTCTTTCTCTCCTTCCCTCCTCTCTCTGCTGTCTACACTGATCTGTTTTCCTCCCTCCCTCCCCTCCCTCTCCTCTTATTTCCACCTCCTCTTTCTTTTTTCATTTTCATAAAATCATGCTACCACTGATGCTATTACGCGCACACATACAGATACGATGGGGATGATACAGATAATGTCAGTGGTGGCAACTATTGGTTATTGTTGTTATTATTGTTGTTATGATTCTCAGGGCGGTGGTTTGTTATCTTTCTTGTCATTGCTACTGTCATTATTTTTGAGGTCCATCCATCTTACTTGGAAAATGTGAGCTTTGCATTAGTACTTTGTTTTGGTTTATGAGTAAAAACATGTGCGCACGTACAGATACACGTCACATACGCGCACGCGCGCACGCACACACACACACGCGCGCGCACACGCACGCGCACACGCACACACACACACACACACACACACACACACACACACACACACACAACACACACGCGCACGCGCGCGCGCACGCACACAACACACACAGCGCACACACACACGCGCACACACGCATGCTCTTATACACACAGGTACATGCATTGGTTTATTATTTACAGAGACATTACTACCTGATTAAAACTAGCTTTCTCTTGGACATTTTTTAAGATAAATGATAACATTGGGATATTCAACAATGATGTTAACTTATTTCAATCATGTATTTGTTTGATTCTTGATCTATGTATTCATGCATTAGTTCATGGCATTTTTTCCACTTGACTACGGATGGATATCATAATTAATGAAGCTTACATGTTTCTTTTTCTGTGCTTCTTTCTGTCTGTCTTTACTCTTTTCTCCTCCCCCCCCCCCCCTTTTACTCTTTTCCTCCCCCTCCCCACACTCCCTCTCTCTCTCAGTCTCCCTCTCTCCCTCCTCTCTCTTCTCTCTGCCGTCTACTCCATTTGTTTTCCTCCCTCTCTCCCCTCCCTCTTCTCTTACTTCCTCCTTCTCTCTCTCTCTCTCCTCTCTCTCTTCTCTCTCTCTCTCTCTCTCTCTCTCTCTCTCTTCTATTTTGATGAACTCATTTTACCACTTGACTTATGCCATTAGCTGTTGCTTTGTGTGTGTGTGTGTGTGTGTGTGTTGTGTGTGTGTGTGTGTGGTGTGTGTGTGTGTGTGTGTGTTCTAGTTTACCCCATGCAGGTGCTCTGTAACTGCATATTCTCAAATGGAATACAGAAGGTCGCTTGTGTGCATGACGATGGGGACGACGCAGATAATGTCGGTGGTGGCAACTATTGGCAATTGTTGCCATTTTTATTATTTTTTGTTCTTGTTCTTCTCAGGGTGGTGGTCATTGTCTTCTTGTCATTGCTATTGTTATTGTTATTGAAATTGCAAGGTGTTTCATATCCATCATACTTGAAAAATGTTTGGTTTATCGGTGAAAACGTACATGTGTGTGTACGCGCGCGTACGCACACGTATTCATGTGCACGCAGTTATACAGACGCGCATGCGCGCGCGCGCACACACACACACACATACAGATACAGAGATGAATACATGCGTGCAGGTAAAGAGAATCTCTCTCTCCTCTCTCTCTCTCTTCTCTCTCTCTCTCTCTCTCTCTCTCTCTCTCTCTCTCTCTTCCTCTCTTCCCCTGTTCATCTGCCTCCCTGTCTGTAATAGCCCTATTTCCAATATGGTATTATGTTTGGATTTGTGCATTAATTAGCAGGTAATCAAAGCCCCGTGCTCTCCAGTGCGGTTGTCATTTATAAAGAATATGTTTTCCCTCCATTCTTATGTTTGTTTATTAGGGTTTTTTTTTTCTTCGTACACAGTACGCCTTTTGTGCGTATGGTTTCTTCATGTATGGAACGCGGTGTATTGCAAAGAATTGGTTCCCCTTTTATCCAGCCCACCTCAGTTTCATTGACCTTTTATCAACAGCAATGGATTTCTGTTGCTATAATTGTTGTTGTTGTTACTACCAAGGTGAAATGGTTTCTCACAGACAACAATTATGGACTAATTTATTACTTTTATGTGAAATACCACATTATGTTTTTCAATTTGTATAAGAAGTAAATTATTTATGCAAATGCCTTACGACTTAACATGGCATCAATAACGATATCGTCCCTGAATTGCCAGGGACTAGGAGACCTTCAGAAGAGAAGAGACGTATTTCATTTTCTTAGAAAAAAGTCATACTGTATTTACTGCCTTCAGGATACTCACTTCAATGAAAAACTTGAAAGATATGTAACGTCTGAATGGGGATATAGATGTTTCTTCTCCTCCTTTAAGTCAAATGCAAGGGGAGTTGCAATATTATTTAATAATAATTTCGAATTTAAAATCAACGAAATAGAAAGGGATTCAAACGGAAACTATATCATTATGTCCATGACAACCTTCGAGAAGAAGATTCTGCTGGTAAATATTTACGGTCCTAATAAAGATAATCCTGAATTTTACGAAAACTTAAAGGGCAAAATACAGAAATATGAAGATCATGCACTTGTTTTAGTTGGTGACTGGAACCTTGTCCTCGATCCCTATTTAGATTATGATAATTATAGCAATATAAACAATCCAAAGGCAAAACAATGTGTTGAAAACATGATGGCTGACTTCGCTCTGTCAGACGATTGGCGTGATAATAATCCACAAGTAAAACGCTATACATGGCACAGATCATCGCCTTTAAAGCAGAGTAGGTTAGATTTCTTTCTTATCTCAGAAGACCTTATGTTGAATTTTGAAGATGCAGATATTACACCTGGATATCGAACAGATCATTCAATGGTTGTTCTGAAATTGAAATTTGGGAAAACCATTAAACACAACACATTCTGGAAATTTAATTGTGAATTGTTAAAAGACAAACAATATGTAGACGAAGTACATAATTCAATCGATGAAATCATCTGCGAATATTCGAAAGAACAGTTATGACGTAGAAACACTCTCTCGAATCCCACTTAAAGATGTTGAACTTACTGTATCAGATAAAGTTTTTATTGACTTTTTGCTCATGAAAATAAGATCGAAAACTATTGCATATGCTACTATGAGGAAAAAAAGGCTTTAAAAAAAGAAGATGATTTATCAAAAGAAATCGCTGTATTAGAAAAAGAAAATAAAACAGAGGATGACTTTAAATTGTTAAAAGAAAAACAACAACAACTAGTGACACTCAGAGAGAAGAAAATACAGGGAGTTATATTAAGATCAAGAGCTAAATGGATCGCTGAAGGGGAAAAAATATCAAACTACTTTTGTAATTTAGAAAAGAGGCACTATGTTAATAAAAGTATGACAAAATTGGTGGACAAAGCAATGGAACACTTATAGATGAGCCAAATAAGATAAAGAAAGAAGTTCATTTATTTTATAAACGACTGTATTCCAAAAGAAATCTAGATACATGTGACGTAAAAGACTTAATACAAGAGTGTCCAAAACTATCTAGAGAAGAAGAAGATTCCTTAAATGGAGAAATAAGTTTAGAAGCTGGCTTTGCTTTGAAAAACATGAAAAATGGTAAAAGTCCTGGTTCAGACGGTTTTGGAGCTGAATTTTATAAATTTTTCTGGAAAAAACTTGGTCCTTTTGTAGTTCGTGCTCTAAATCAGTCAGTGAAGGATGGGGAACTGTCAACCACTCAAAAAGAAGGAATAATCACCTGCATACCTAAACCGGATAAATCGAGAGAGAATATAAAAAACTGGAGACCTATTTCAATTTTAAATGTTTTGTATAAAATTGGGTCTGCATGCATCGCAAATAGAATAAAAAAGGTTCTTCCGAGCCTAATAAGTGAAGATCAGACAGGTTTCATTGCAAATAGATATCTTGGGGATAACATACGGCTTATTTATGACCTAATAAACTATCTGGAAGTGAGACAATTACCCGGACTTTTACTCTGTTTAGATTTTGAGAAAGCTTTTGATTCTCTGGACTGGAATTTTTGTTTAAAATTTTGAGAGAATATGGTTTCGAAAATAGCATATGTAATTGGATACAAAAATTTTATAAAAACATAAAATCAACTGTTATAGTTAACGGTCAAACTTCGGATTGGTTTTACATTGAAAGAGGCTGTAGACAGGGAGATCCACTTTCGCCTTATCTATTCATACTATGTGTAGAAATCTTAGCAATCATGATAAGAGAAGATAAAGATATAAAAGGTGTTAAAATAAACAACAAAGAACTTAAAATATCACAATTTGCCGATGATACACAATTAATGAATAATGGAGATCGAATATCTTTTGAAAGATCTGTCCAATTAATAGAGAGATTTGGAAAGTTTTTAGGACTTTTCCTAAATGCAGATAAAACACAAGCAATATGGCTAGGTTGTAAGAAAGGCTCAAAAATAAAATTATTGCAACATTTAAATATACAATGGAACCCTGATAAGTTTAAAATGTTGGAATATGGTTCACAAATGATGTAAAAAAACTGTGAAAAGATTAATTATGCTGAAAATAATCAGAAATAACAGCCTTGTTTAAAATATGGATGAAAAGAAACATTACTCCTCTTGGACGAGTCGCTGTGTTAAAATCTTTGATTTATCTAAATTGATTCATCTATGGATTTTACTTCCAAATCCACCAGATGACTTCATAAATGATTGTCAGAGAACGTGTTTTTGGTTTGTTTGGAATGGTAAACGGGATAAAATAAGTAGAAAAATTGCAATAAAAAGCATAAAGGAGGGGGGTTTAGGCATACCCGATATTAGAAAGCATATCAATGCTCTAAAACTTACCTGGCTGAGAAGATTTAAAACAACAAAACACAAGTGGAGAAATATTGCCTGTGTAATGTATCCTTTTTTCGAAGAAATAGAAAAACATGGTCCTTGTTATCCTTTGGATAAATACAATAATGTGTTCTGGAACCATACATTCATGGCATATAGAGATTTTTGTAGACACCTGAAAGCAAAAACACAATCGGATGTACTGTCCGAGCCAGTCTTTCATAATGATAAATTTAAAATTGGTAATAATGTAATCAAATATAATTGGACTTGGAAAGGGGTTTACTGTGTTTCACATTTTTTAAAGAACGACGGAAGTTTTCTACGTTTAAACGAATTTAATAGAAAATATGATATGGGTGTATGCTTCTTGGCTTACTACGGCTGTGTAAGTTCTATTAGGAAATATATATATAGCAAACTGGTCTTAATATATCAATTAATCAAAATATAAAAGAAAAACCAAGAGCTCTAAAAATAATATACTCTATATCCAAGGGATCAAGACTGTACTATGACCTTTTCACATTTGACAGCAAACTTCCTAATTCGTGCCAGAAATGGACTGAAAAACTGGGAACAGAAATTTCTTGGAAAAAGGTTTTCAACCAAATTAATAAAATACAAGAAATAAAACTTAAATGGCTGCAGCTTCGTATCGTACACAGGATTCTTGGAACTAACGTAGTTTTAAAGGAAATGGGGATAGTGGGGAATAACAATTGTGATTTCTGTAGAGAAACTAAGGACAACATAGAGCATATTTTCTGGGAGTGTGATTACTCTAAACAGCTTTGGGAAAAATTGGAGAGATTGCTAAAATCAAAGTGCTTTCCAGGTACGAACTTTACATTTCGTGAGAAAGTTATACTTTCTGGATATGATGAAATCATATCTACAGACTCGGTTTTAGACTTAATAATTCTTTTAGGAAAACAGTATATCTATAAATGCAAGTTTGACCATTGTCTTCCTGATATAGTCTCCTTCCAAAGGTACCTACTTTCACGTTATAAAATCGAAAAATACAATGCAGATATAAATTGGAATGGACATGTTTTTAAAACAAGATGGTTACCATATTTACCACTTATAGAAACGGCATGAGAAGAAAAAAAGGGGAAATAAAAGAAGGAAAAAGATGAAAGAAATATGAAAATTATAATTATGTAAAGTGATATTTTCTCCTGTAAATGTTGCATTGATAAAACAATACTTTGGGTTGGATTCATCAGTGATTACAATGATTAGAGTGCATTGACAATTATGAACATACATGTATACAAATGTCTTTATTCTTGCTGATGTTGCTGTTTACATCTATATATTGATTGATAGCTGTTCGTCACATAGATGTACGTGTACGTGTATATATATATATATATATATATATTTTTTTTTTTTAATATATAGCCCTTTTTTCTTTGTGTATGTTTGGTAAAAAAAAAATATTACTCTTTATGTACAAATGTTGTTATGTTTTTTTGTACGTTGATTAAAACGAATTTAAAAAGTAAAAAAAAAAAAAAAAATTTGTAATACTAGTTATGAAGTTGTAACAAACGTTATACTGATTAGATAAACAAATAAATAAAATTAAATTAAAAAAATGTTGGCAAATATATATATATATATATATATATATATATATATATATGTGTGTGTGTGTGTGTGTGTGTGTGTGTGTGTGTGTGTGTGTGTGTGTAAGTATATGTGTATGCGTGTGTGCATGCGTGTGTGTGTGTGTGTGTGTGTGTGTGTGTGTGTGTGTGTGTGTGTGTGTGTGTGTGTGAGAGAGAGAGAGAGAGAGAGAGAGAGAGAGAGTGCGTGTGTGTGTGGATGTGTGTGTGTGTGTGTGTGTGTGTGTGTGTGTGTGTGTGTGTGTGTGTGTGTGTGTGTGTGTAGGGGGGGGGGGGGGGGGGTCCGCATAGTTATCAACATTTCCACAATATATGCACAGGAAAGAGGGAAGATGGAATAGGAGTTCATGTTGAAGAAATAGTAAATGAAAATAAAAGAAAACCAAATGAAGGATATGGAGTGGACAAGTATCTGAATAAACAATAGACTGATGTGAGAAATAGAGAGGGTGTGGTGAGAAGGGAAAGGAAGATAGCTATAAGTTATGTGTGAGGTAAATAGTTGGACATATGGTAGTATGTGTGTTTGTGGGAGGATATTGTGGGCTGAGATAGAAGTGGTGGGTTGGTACATGTTACTTTAAGGTGTAGATGCTATGAGGGTGGAGGGAAGAAGGGGATGGGTTTACATACTAACTGGGGGAGGGGGAGGGGGAGGGGCAACATATTCACACCTATACACAATCTCTCTCTCTCTCTCTCTCTCTCTCTCTCTCTCTCTCTCTCTCTCTCTTTCCCCCCC
>CM065715.1:75605639-75613139 GCA_033310375.1 Conus canariensis
GTCTTGGTGACAATATATGGACCTAATAGGGATAATCCTGATTTCTATGAACTAGCAAATAAGAAAATAAAAGAATTAAACTGCGCTAATCTTATTATTGCAGGAGACTGGAATTTAGTATTAAACCCAAACTTAGATTACTGTAATTACAAACCTGATAATAATGTGAAGGCTAGAGAAAAAGTAGAGGAGATGATAGATGACAATTTCTTGGTAGATATTTGGAGAGAATACAATCCGCACTCACAACGTTTCACTTGGAGAAGAAGTAACCCATTACAGCAGAGCAGATTAGACTTTTTTCTTACTTTGAGAATGTATGCAATTACATTACCTCCGCAGATATTTTGCCGGATATCGAACTGATCATTCATTGATAACAATGGAAATGACTTTTGGGGAGAAAAGCAAGAAAAATACATTCTGGAAATTTAACTGTTCATTGTTAAAAGATCAGGAATACACTAACGAAATAAATGGTCTCATAGACATAATAGTTTCACAGTATGCTGCGACCCCGTATGATAGAAATAAACTACCGGAAATACCAACTTCAGATATTCACTTTACTATCTCAGACCAGCTACTCCTTGATGTTTTATTGATGGAAATTAGAAGTAAAACCATCGCTTACTCTACAATGAAAAAGAATGCAAATAAAGAGCCAGAAAACGGTCTAGAGAACGAAATTGAAGAGTTAGAAAAACAACCAATTAAAAACAATCATGTGCTCCAAGAAATAGAAAACAAAAATAGAAAATTAAGAGAAATTAGGCAAAAGAAAATGGAAGGTGTTTTAATACGCTCAAAGGCTAGATGGGTCGCTGAAGGTGAAAAAATAACGAAGTATTTTTGTGGGTTAGAAAAAAGAAACTGTATAAATAAACAAATGACAAAAATTGTACGAAACGATGGCACCCTTTTAGACAAAACAAGTGATATTGTCTATGAAACAAAATCCCTTTACGAAAAGTTGTATGAAAAAAAAAGACATGATCAACTGTGAAATAGAAGAAATGGTACAAAATATACCCACATTGTCGGAAATATGAAGCCAAACGTTTAGAAGGTGAAATAACGCTTGAAGAAGCCACACAGTCTTTGAAAAATATGAATAACGGCAAGAGTCCAGGATCGGATGGGTTTACAGTAGAGTTTTTTAAGTTTTTTTGGCGGAAAAGAATTGGTGAGCTGGTCGTGAGGTCTATAAACGAAGGCTTTATCAAAGGAGAAATGTCTCAAACACAAAAGGAGGGAATCATTATATGTCTCCCAAAAGATGATAAATCGAGAGAATATCTAAAAAAATTGAGGCCAATCTCTCTTTTAAATGTTGTGTACAAAATTGCTACAACATGTATTTCTAGGAGATTAAAGAAGGTTCTCCCAAAGCTTATTAGCGAAGATCAATCAGGATTTATGACTAATAGCTATATGGGTAATAATATAAGATTAACATATGATATTATTCATTTTTGCAAAGTACAGAAAACTGCAGGACTATTATTGGGTATAGATTTTGAAAAGGCATTAGACTCTCTTGACTGGGGTTTCATGTTTAAAGTTTTAGACGCATATGGTTTCCATAAAGACATAAAAAGGTGGATCAAAACTTTCTATTACAATATCAAATCAACAGTTCTAGTAAACGGTCAATCGTCTCCATGGTTCGAAATAAAAAGAGGCTGCCGTCAGGGTGACCCGATTTCGCCATATTTATTCATACTCTGTGCTGAAATCTTAGCAATTATGATACGAGAAAACACAAGCATCAAAGGAATTCAAATAGGACAAACAGAACATAAGATATCCCAATTTGCCGATGACACCGAACTATTCCAACACGGGGACAGAGAAACATTTGAATTAACTTTCAAGGTATTAACAGATTTTGGAAACAAATCGGGATTACAACTTAATGTTGGGAAAACGTTTGTTGTTTGGCTCGGCAGAAAGATGAACAGTGACATCAAATTCATGCCACACCTCAAATTTAATTGGAATCCCCCAAAATTTAAAATACTTGGTATATATTTTTCTAATGACCTGGAAGATTGTGCACGGCTAAATTTTGATGAAAAATTCCAAGAAATAAAAATGTTATTAAATATATGGATGAAGCGATTGATAACCCCCCTTGGAAGGGTTGCTGTACTAAAATCGATGGTTCTGTCAAAACTAGTTCATCTATGGTTGTTACTTCCAAACCCTCCCGACAACTTTATTGAAAATCTCAAAAAAAAATGCTTTAAGTTTATATGGAACGATAAACGTGATAGAATTAATAGAAATACGTCAGTTAAAAATATACGCGACGGTGGAATGGGAATACCAAATATTTACTGCTATATGAATGCATTGAAATTAACGTGGTTTCGAAAATTACATAATAATAATCATAAATGGAAACAAGTGTTCTTTCATTGTTTTAAAGACGCAGAAAACTGGACGCTATTTGGTCCAGATTTCTTCTCCAGATATAAACACACCAATAAATTTTGGAAGGACACTTTTGAGATATATCAAATGTTTAGAAATAAAATCGAACCTAAAACACCAGAGGAACTTTTAGCGGAACCAATATTCTATAATAAGAATATGAAAATTAGCGGGAAACATATATATATATATATATATATATATATATATATATATATATATATATATATATATAAAAGAACTTGCAACTAAAGGAATATTCTGTACTGGTGATTTGATTGATAACTATGGTAACGCAGCTTCATACCAAGACTTCAGCTCAAAACACGACATCGCGTTAAATCCACTAACATATTTAAGTTGCATGATCTCCATTAACAAATACGTCAAAAGGACCAGCATAAAAATTGAAGATTCTAAAAGAGACAGTGAACCTAAGTCAATACATATGTTAATAGAAAATGTAAGGGGTTCAAGAAAATTCTACGACGTGCTTATAGAAGATAGAAAAAGACCACACTGTTGCAATAAATGGGAAACTATTTTTGAAAGAGAGATAGATTGGAAAAATTGTTTTGAAAAAATCGTCAAAATTAACGAGATAAAACTCAGATGGTTTCAGGTTAGAGTTCTCCATCGTATACTGGCGACAAATGTAGTTTTGAGAGAAATGGGAGTAGTACAAAGCAACAGCTGTAGTTTGTACTTAGACAGTATAAAGCACTGTCTGTGGGAATGCGTTCACACACAAAACTTCTGGAAAGAGTTTCAAAACCATCTCAAAGCACATTGCCCCAAATATAAAGTAGATTTAAACGAACGCATCATCATTCTTGGTATTGATCAAAACTTTAAAAGTGACTATGTTTTTGATTATATTTTGTTGTGCGCAAAATTTCATATATATCAATGCAGACTGGACAAAATAATTCCTACACTTAACTCATTCCGGAACAAGATGAAAATGAGATATAAGATAGATCTTTTTAACCATAAACTGTTGATGAAATCTGACCAATACGAAACTGACTGGGCATGCTATAAATCCATAACAGAAATTTGAGTAAAGATCACCTTATATTGTTAATTAAAGCTGTGTTTCACATATCCAGTCACTACCTCTTAACCCATATTTCCACTATTCTCATTATGATACCTACCCCAAACCTCTTTATAGTTATATTTTCGGATTCATATATTGAGTCACAGAGAAAGTATAACCTAATATGAAACAAAACAAGCAACGATTAAAACCAGATATATTTGTGTTAGAGAATGTGAGTGAGAGAGAGACGAAGCGAGTGAGTGAGCCTGAGATATAATAAGAAAATGGAGTGGGAGGAGGGGAGGGGTGGGTTGTAGTAGAATGAATAAGACAGAAAAGATACGATCATGAAACTATTAGGTTACTTCAAAATATTTACTTCGCGTCATAGTACGTCCTTTTTTCTAATTCTACTTCTGGTGATAAACATTTTCTTATTAAAAATAAGTGTCTCCGCCGAGACCATATCCTAAATTCCTATAACCGTTAGTAACGTGTATGTATGTTACATTGTTATTCATTGTTATATATGTGTAAACATGTGGTGCACCGTTAAGTTTATTGGAAAATGTGTTTAGTAGAAAATGTATATATAGTAGAAATATTGAAAACATGTATGGGATAGGCATGTATAAACCAACGTACTGCTCGATGGATTATATGATCGTAATAAAGAAATTCAAAAAACAAAAACAAAACAAAACAAAAAAATCGAAAAAAAAAAAAAATAAAAAAAAAAGAGGGGGTTGGGGATGGGGGTGGGGGTGGGATTCGCTCTCAGTACAGGTGAACAATAAAAAATTTAAAAAAAGACAGTCATCTGAAATGTAAGGGAGGCAACCTAAGACAGAGGGACCCGAAGTCAAGTGGGTGAGCGTTTTTTTTGTCGAGCTGACGGTCTGGGTTCGAATCCCTGGAAGAGTTGGATTTTCGGCTAGAAAACCTTCTCTGCGCACTCAGCAGTAAATGAGTATCTGGTTCATTGCAGAGAGGGTTGAAAGTGGGACGGAAGGGAAGGGATGGGCCGCGCCTTTTATCCTGCTGTGCTCCAGACATGGTGAGGTTCAGATAGCTCACTGCTCCTATGGCCAGTAGGCTATTAGAGTTTAACCTTAACCATAACCAAAGATATCTATCTATCATTTGGTCTATCTATCTATCTGTCTATTTATCTATCTATCGATCTGTCTGTCTATCTACCTACCTATCTATCTATCTATCTATCTATCTATCTATCTATCTATCTATCTATCTATCTATCTGTCCGACTGTCTGTAGATCTGCCTGTCTGTCTGTCTATCTATCTATCTATCTGTCTGTCTGTATATCTATCTGTCTGTCATGTATGTATGTATGTATGTATGTATGTATGTATGTATGTATGTATGTATGTATGTATGTATGTATGTATCTCTGTGTGTGTGTGTGCGTGCGTGCGTGCGTGCGTGCTTGTGTGTGTTATGTGTGTGTGTGTGTGTGTGTGTGTGTGTGTGTGTGTGTGTGTGTGTGTGTGTGTGTGTGGTGTGAATACTTTCTTTTGTCTGAGAGCGCAATATGAATCAACAAAGTTGTTAAAAGACCCCAGTCAGTTTCGGTTGCATCTACATAAGGCATATGAGAAATTGTGAGGCATTTGTCAGTCTACGCATTCAAGGCAGTTTAGTTTCGAACTGTCACGCTCTCATCTGAGCGAAGTCCTTCCAATCTTACTGACCTTCTGTTAAGATTCATACGCTGCTGTTATGTGATTCATATCGCTTTCATAGTGGGCAACGACCTTTTTACGAATCAACCAACTCTGTTCTGATCTCTCTCTCTCTCTCTCTCTCTCTCTCTCTCTCTCTCTCTCTCTCTCTCTCTCTCTCTCTCTCTCTCTCTCTCTCTCTCTCTCTCTTCAATGAAGTTAAGACAATGAAGTGGCATACAATACGGCACAATGCAACACAACATAATAAAACACAACACAGCACAACAGCACAGCACAGCACAGCACAGCACAGCACAGCACAGCACAGCACAGCACTGGCCAGTACAGCATGGTATAGCATAGTAACAACACAACACAACACAACACAACACAGCACAGCACAGCACAGCACAGCACAGCACAGCACCGCGCAGCGCAACACAACGCAACACAGCGCAGTACAACACAACACAAACACAACACAACACAACACAACACAACACAACACAACACAAACACAACACCGAGCAGGACGAATATCGTCTAAGACGTCGCAACAATGAAGTGGCAACACAACACAACACTACACAACACTACATAACACTACACAACACTACACAACATAGCAGAGCACAACACAGCACAGCACAGGACAACACAACACAACACAGCACAACACAGCACAGGACAACACAACACAAGACAACAAGCACAGGACAACACAACACAACACAGCACAACACAGCACAGCACAGAACAACACAACATAGCACAGCATAGCACAGCATAGCACAGGACAACACAACACAGCACAGGACAACACAACACAGCACAGCACAGCACAGGACAACACAACACAACACAACACAACACAGCACAGGACAACAACACAACACAACACAGCACAGGACAACACAACACAGCACAGCACAGCACAGCACAGCACAGCACAGCACAGCACAGCACAGCACAACACAACACAGGACAATACAACACAACACAATTCAGGGTTGCATAAAAGCAGGCTGACAATTTTATGTTCTAGGATATGCTTTCATTTTTAAACAGGATAGTGATATATGATGATGCGCAATGGCTGGCAACCTGGCAGACAACGAGAGGAGGTGGATCCGAACGAATTACTAGAAATTTGAAAATGCCTAACATTGGTGAGATATTCTTCCAGCAGAATGGAACACCAGTGCACTAGCTCATTATGCCATTCTTGTGCGCAATTTCTTCGATGCAAAGTTCCCAGGGAGGTGGACAGGGCAACGTGGTAGCATTGATTGGCCTCTTCGTTCTCTCATGGATTTCTTTTTCTGGACTGTTGCGAAAGTGAAGGTATTCCAAAGAAAACCACGCATTTTGCCTAAACTGCGTGGATTCATCACAGAGTTAGAGGAGAAATCATAATCATTCCGCCGGACAAAAGGGACAAAAAATAACAAGGCAAAACACGACGCGTTTCGACCTCTATGTTCTTCTTCAGGCAAGACAAACAACATTCAGGACAACGAAAACGAAGAAAAGAAAAACGAGCGATCACTGATCTTCTCAAATTGGGCGCAGAATGGACGTTGAATCATCACAGAGGCCTGTAAGGAAATCATCAGCAAACTGGATCTGTGCAGTTATGTATATCGCAGTGTGGCTGACTGACTCCAATGATGTGTCAATGTTGAGGGCAGGGAGGGGGAGAGAGAGGGGGGAGGGAGAGGGGGAGGGAGGAAGGGAGGGGATGAAAGGGGAAGAGAGAAAAAAAAGGGAAAAAAAGAGGGAAAAGGAAAAAAAAGGAAGGCTGACAGCTTACAGCCTTGGAAGACATGAGTTTGGAATTTGAAACTGAAATATCATTATTGCAGTTGCAAAATATCAGAAAGCGGACAGTCTCACCCAAGTAGCTTTTCCTGGGATGGTCAGCAGTAAATATCAATGGATATTTTTTAATGCATTCAGTCTGATTGAATCTGGTTTAATGCAAAAGGAAAAAAAAAAGGCAAGAAATACGAAGAAGGATTTCCTTTTCGTCTTGAATTACGAAAGGTAATGCATGTTTGGAGTTCTGAATTCTACAATCAAATCGTACTTGTTTCTATGTGTTGTTTCTTTAATTAATTCTACAATCAAACCGAAAAAAAAAGAGAGAAGAGAGAAGAGAGAGAGAGAGAGAGAGAGAGAGAGAGAGAGAGAGGGGGGGGGGGAAGAGAGATGCTGATGCTGCTGATGCTGCTGATGATGATGATCGGAAATGTTTGTGACACTGGGTCGTACCAAGTGTTTCTTAGTGTTGGACAAGCCGCACGAACATTCCAAATGAACAGTGCTC
>CM065715.1:75618139-75630639 GCA_033310375.1 Conus canariensis
TCAAGGAAAAACGGAGATATGAACTGTTCTCGCTATGACGGTAACGTTCATAAAAAAAAAACCCAAAGATAATGACTGTTCTCGCTATGACAGCAGAGATAAAGACTGTTCTTGTTATGACAGCAGTGTTCATTAAGTTTCTCACTATCGGTGATGGTTTGATTGAGTATGTTGACTTCTGGTAGCAGAGCAAAATTGATAGAACGATGAACATTAGATATATTTGAAGAGCATTGGTGAGTGGGTGGGTGGGTGGATGGGTGGGTGTGATTCGTGATTTGAACACCTTACTGAAGTGATCAAACCGTCTGTCTTTTGTAATTTTGTCACCACAGGTTTCTTTGGACTTGCGATGCAAACCCGAACAGACTTCCCATCACAACAACTTTGGGTTTCCTGTATGATTCATAGAGGCATCTGTTTTGGCATTTTTTTCTTCCTACTTTTCTCTTTTCTTTCATTGACGGTTGGTAGCACTGCTTACTCTTGCCATAATCATGACAGTTTAGCTCCTCCGACCTTTTACGCCTGAAACTCCACACTTTTGACATTGCTACTTTATGGATTTGATCACATTCAGTATTAAACCATTCCGACTCTTTGTTCTAGTTGTTATCGATGAACACTGTCGTGGATATGAGCTTTGTTGCTGACTGTAGGTACACCACAAACCTCAATGTCCATTTTTACTTCTCAAAATCTGGACACTACACGCACTGGAGTGGTGAATACATGTGAAAAGATTATTGGCAAAAAACAAGAACAGCAGGATAAACTGTATGAATGTAGTGTCACACAAAAAAAGCTGTGAACATTGCTGCCGACAGTTCTCATGTTCTTTTAAAAAAAAACACTACAATGTTCTACCCTCTGGACGAAGATTCCAAATTCCAAAATTTGAATCAAATAGTACTAAACACAGTTTCGTTCCCAATCCATCAAGCTCCTGAGTCAAAACTGAACTTTCAATAGATCCGGTTCAGAAAGCCTGTTTATATATATATGTATATATATATATATATAATATATATAATAATATAGTGTGTGTGTGTGTGTGTGTGTGTGTGTGTGTGTGTGTTGTGTGTGTGTGTGTGGGTGTGTGTGTGTGTGTGTGTGTGTGTGTGTGTGTAGTGTGTGTGTGTGTGTGTGTGTGTGTATGTGTGTGTGTGTGTATTATTCTCTATGTGTGTGAGTGGGTGGGTGGGTGGATGGGTGGGTGTGATTCGTGATTTGTGATTTGTTAAATGTAGGTGCATAGACATGTTTTTATGGCCACTTTTAATTTCTCTTTGGAGATAATAAAGTGTTCTTGACTTGACTTGACTTGACTTGACTTGACCTCCGTGTGGCATCTTTCGACAGCCTTAATACATAGTATTATCATTCTTATTGTTGTTTTTGTTGTATTACCATTCTCATCAAGAGTACGTCCGTAACGCCTATCCTTGGTTTGAAGTCAAGCTCTAAGCACTTTACAATCTACACTGTCCTTTACACAGTGGACTGCCTACCTGGGCAGAGCCAACTGAAGAGCTGTATGCTGGCGCTACATTAAGTCGTTTCCCGCGTCATTCAGACTATCAGATTTTATTCTATCGGTGCATGTTATGTGTTATACGTGTCATCGATACCAACGGCCAAACTGACCGTCTCCTCCAAAGCTTGGTGATTAGACGGGATCGCTGATGATGAATACGATACTATGGAGTTCCCGTCCGGTCTGACACCGCATGGCAGAGCTGAACACTATGCTTTCTTTCACATTGTATCCCGAAATTAACCAGGCCCGAGAGATACAAGCATGTGCAGTGTAACTAGGGAAATTGAAGCAACACTGTCAAGAGACGCGTCCATTAAGTGCATGAAACTCGACTGTGTAGCCCCAGTTGAGCCCAAAGCAATTCAGCTCAGCAGGCGGTTCGGACAGAAAAATCCCACAAACAAATGGAGGTAACGGGAATCGAACCTGTGAGCTCCCAGCAAGGAATCCGTTACTAACCACCACGCCACGGCGGCTGGTTACATGAATGTGCCGATCTGAAGACAAGGGAAAATCATGAAGAGCTGTTTTCTCTATCCGAAACTTCTGTCTTTTGTTACATGGGCGTCTCAATCTTAAACTAAAAAAACAACAACAATAAAAACAACAAAAACTATCAACATTGCATTCGTTTCATAGCATTATACAGCCTGATGTATGAAATAATTATATGAGAAATGTTAGAATGTTTAAATGGAAAAACCTGATAAGACGTGTCCGGGTTTAACTGGGCTATTAAAATTATCACTGCTTTGTAGCGAAGGTCACATGCATAATGACAAGGAATCAGTTCAGTTCAGCAGCTGCCTTTGGAAGTGTTATTTCCCTTCCTTGCTATCAGTCACAACTGTTGTCTTTGTTGCAGTTGTTCTATTAAAACTTGCGATCATGTCTTCGGGCCTTCCGTCTTTACATTCTAAATATCATGCATATGATGCATACAAGCATGCAGTGGATGGAGCTTTTCTACACACACACACACACACACACACACACACACACACACACACACACACACACACACCGCGCACACACACACACACACACACTCTCTCTCTCTCTCTCTCTCTCAAACACACACACACACACACACGCACACACGCACGCACGCACGTACGCACGCACGCACGCACGCGTGCACACACACACACACACACACACACACACACACACACACACACACACACACACACACACATACGCCCCTTCCCGCCCCCCCCCCCCCCCCCTACATATACACATATATACAAACGCGCGCGCACACATACACACACAAACGCGCGCACGCACGCGCTCATGCACGCACGCACGCACGCACTTACACATGCACGCACGCCACTTCAAAACTGCTGTATAAATCATAGTTTACACACACACACACACACACACACACACACACACACACACACCACACACACACACAACAACACACACAACACACACCACACCACACGCACACCCCCACACACACACACACACACACACACACACACACACACACACACACACACACACACACACACACACACACACACAAAATAGGGTGGCTTCTCAGCTGTCTGACCTGATTAACCGTTGGACCAGTAGTTTGACAGTTTTTATTTATTTATTAATATCATTACTATTGACTGTTTTATTTATTTGCTAATATCATTATCATCATTACCATTATTGTTATTATCATTATTATTCATTTTATCTATTTCAGTGTTTTACTTTTCTGACCATAGTTATTTTGGGGATCAAAATGCATACTAAATCAGAGCACTGAAAATTCCCCTTAAAAGGAAACTGCCCCCCCCCCCCCCCCCAACACACACACACACACACACACACCTGCTCCGTCCTGTCACATAGTAACGTCATCTATTAGTTGTCTGACAAATCACATTGCTATTAGCAGCACGAACTGATAAAATAGTTTGGCAACAACACGGCTGAAAGTCATCCTGAAAAACAACAACAACAACAACAATAACAACAACAACAAACATGCGTGCTTCAAGTATTGGTCAATGCGTTTGGACAAAGTAGATCTATGCACTTAACAACTCCGCCGGAATGTCTGTCCATCAGCTTCACACACACACACACACACACACACACACACACACACACACACACACACACACACCACACACACACACACACACGAAACCTATGTAAGATTCTAAGGGAAATAACGACCAAAATAAGGATATTCCTATATACGTAAGAGTTTCTTCCCCTAGACTATCCCAAACTTTCAAAGACTTTTCCATAACCCACTGAAAACAACCAACCAGACACACACGCGTGTGTTCGTGTGAGAAAAAGATGCTGTTATTCGGGATTTCATTCATAATGATCTCTCTATTTCTACACCAGAAGGAAAAATGTATAGCTGCCATTAGGGAGAAAACGAAATTGATACGAGAATGCCATGAGCTTAAGAGAACGCTGGAATAAGTGGTTGAAGTGGTTTAACAAATTTTGCCCGCTAAATTCCGTAAAGCTGAAGCAAAGGGTGTGTGTTTGGTTGAGAGAGAGAGCGTATTTGTGTATATGCGTGAGTACTTGCGTGCTTATTTATATAAATGTGCATCTCTCTCTCTCTCTCTCTCTCTCTCTCTCTCTCTCTCTCTCTCTCTCCTCTCCTCTCTCTCTCCTCCTCTCTCTCTCTCTCTCTCTCTCTCTCTCTCTCAAATCAAATCGACACAGTGTATTCAGAGAAAATCATTCTCGCCACACTTTTCTCTCTAACCGTTTCCAGAGGAATGGACATTTAAACATGGATAATGATTTATCCTCCGCTTCCGTTATTCGTGAAAATGTCTGATAACAATGACCGTAATCTTTTGTCTATAGAACTTCTCATATATGATTTTTTTTTCTTTCTTTCTTACTTTTTTTCTCCAGCCTCAAATTTTTTTCCACTTTTTTCCTTTTTTTCGGTTTTCTTTTTTTTTTTTTTCTTTTTTTTTTAATAGTGGGGCCTCAGTCCTATTTTTTTCCCACTGTCATTTTTTTTCTGAAACTATCTCTTACTCTTGCTCTTGTTTACCTGTTCCCCGCCTCATTTCATTTTCAATTTTATCTCATACTTACCATGCATTGCCTGTGTGTGTTTCTTTTTTTTTTTTTAACAGATGTCCATTCACTTGCTGATCATAGTGTTTTAACGTTTGATACAAAGCGTCTGGGCTTATTCATGTACTAATGTGTGGTGCACTGACACTTTCATTCAGCTATGTTTGCTCAGAGTATACTTTTAATCAAATGAAATACACTTCCGTACCCCCCCCCCCTCTCCTTACTCCCTCCCGCCACCACACCCGCTCTGTGTGTGTGTGTGTGGTGTGTGTGTGTGTGTGTGTGTGTGTGTGTGTGTGTGTGTGTGTGTGTGTGTGTGTGTGTGTGTGTGTGTGTGTTGTGCGCGCGCGCGCGCAGAATAACAATCTTTGGTTTAAAAAAAAGACAAAAACAAACAAACAAAGTTCACACTTTTAGCAAAACCATTGTGAACACTAAAGGTGTTTGAACATTAATTATTTATTATATAAAAAGACACAAATTATACAAATGCACTTGAGCTCAGATATATGTCTGGGTGCCTGCATTTTCCAGTGCTTACTATTATTCGTGAGCGAAAAGGAGAGTTCATATCATTTACAGTCAACACATTCTCAATGTTACAAAATTATAGAATATGTCATGATTAATACAAACTGAAATAATGAGCAGACTTACAGGTGTACAAATCCAAGAGCACAACATTCAGGAGAGGGAGAGAGAGAGAGAGAGAGAGAGAGAGAGAGAGAGAGAGAGAGAGAGAGAGAGAGAGAGAGAGAGAGAGTGTGTGTGTGTGTGTGTGTGTGTGTGTGAGAGAGAGAGAGAGAGAGAGAGAGAGAGAGAGAGAGAGAGAGAGACAGACAGACAGACAGTCAGACAGACGGACAGACAGACAGACAGACAGACAGACAGACAGACAGATTTGGGGTTCATATCATCATTTTGCTATCTATCACACACACCCTCCGCTCCTGTTCACTAGTTACCTGTTGACTGTATTCTTTCTGTGTTCACCAAGATCGGTATCTGAGAAATCATTCAGTCTTTAATACTGCATTTGTTACTCAAAGATTATGAATATTGGTGCATTTGTGTTTGTTTTTTTTTTTGTTTTTTTTTTTACTGTAATACACATTTTCCCCATTAAGATGATGTGGTTTACTGTATTTCGTGTTTGATTAACAAGCATCATTTTTTTTTTACTCCAAATAGACTGTCAAACATATTTAAATTCATACGGATACTTGTCTGACCATGAATATGGCATTCAGTCTTATTCCAGAATGCTTTGACTGGAAGACAGCTGTCAAAAAAAAATTGTACATAATCCACTTCAGTTCTGCAAATGGAGCATGTATTGTCATCCACCAGTTTCATTTTACGTTACAAAATATTTGTTGGGTACATGTTATGAACTATTTTCCACTGCAGCTCCCTCAATCTAATTTCTTTCGTAGCAGCATGTGCCAATAACCATGTATCGTTGCCTATTTCAAAATTTAGATTTTTGAGCCAGAATCCATGAGCACAAGTTTTTAAGTCCTCAGTCGTCTTTTCTTTGTCTTTTAATATCTTCCTGATATGTTTTGGTTTTGAACAATAAATCTTGTAATCAAAGTCTTCCTGTATACATTCTTCTGGGTAAGGGCGTTCACAGATCCAGTTTTTTTTTTCCAGGACACAGGTATTGAATTTATTAGGGAGTTATACTCAAACAGTGAGTTTGCTCTATTGTGTAATACCTTCTCCAGAACTTCCTCGCTGCTCCGCATTCTATGTTCGTTTGATAATGTCCTTGATTCGTTCAATTCCTGCTTGTTTCCAAGAAGGAAATAATACCGCACGGCCTTTATATCTAATTAGCGAATTATTCCAAAGTAGCTGTTTAATAAAGTTTTGTTGAGATATATCAGTTTCCTTAGCTAACGTTGTGTGGTCTAAATGCGTGTACAGAACCTCTTGCCAAAACTGGCAACTAATTTGACGGTAGCATATTTGATGTGTAGTTTATGTCAAAGGCGCCCATGTTGCTTACCAGTTTTTTTTTTAGATGCCATTTGGGAATATAGCTCCAGTCATCATTTATTGCCGTAAATAATCTACCAATCCGCTGCCAATAAAAACTTTCTTGTATCCTAAAAATGTTAACCATCTTGACTCATCCTCGGATAATATCGGCTTCCATTATTTTCCGTTTTATCTTTTCAAACTTTTTTCCTTATTGGAATTCTTCCTTTGCCATATAGATTTGTATAAGGTTCAGTTTATTGTAGTTAAAACCTTCTTAGCCAGACCAACAGACTGCATTACAAATGTAAACTGACTCAACACAAAGCGTTTCATTATTACAATTTTCCCATAAATTCCTAAGTCTCTCCTGCTCCATATTTTAATTAATTCCTTCAGCGTTTCAATCATTTTGACCAGTTTTGTTCAATATCCAATGTAGCTCGGTTATTTCCTAAAGTATATCCCCAAAATTTTCATTACTTCTGTTAACGTAAAAGGCAGATTGTTTTCCTGTCTCTGTATCCCTAGTCTCATTGCTTTTGTTTCTTGTGTACTCAGGTCAACGCGCTGGTCAGACCTATGGCACCTACCTAATTGTCTTCGCCACTATTATCGTTGTATGTCTGTGCATGCGTGAGTGTGCATGTGTGTGCGCGTGTGTATTCATGCTGGTAGGTGGGCACAGGCCATGTGTGTTTACCAGCGTAACCTTTTTTAAAATCTTCGAATTTTGAAACGTTAGTGGCATGAACATTCCATGATCAAATGTAAAGTTATGCCACTTATTCACCCACTCGTTTCCTTCTTCACTCACTCATTCACTCACTCACGCAGGCAGTTAGTCATCTGGCTTTTCCTTACTGTCTCAGACTATAAGTGTGGCCCAACCCCCCTAGAGTGTCAGGAGACAAGGGCCGAAACACTTGCTTGAAGGGGGCTTCTCTTCTGAGGACTCTCTGCTGCCATGCTCTCCACGAGTTTCTTTCTACTGATGCACTGACTTCCGGGAATAGGCCGGAGGACGTCCGGGAAAGACCGGAGGACACTGGGAAAGACCAGAACCAAGGGCTCTGTGGGCTGGCTCCCCACTTTGCCTTCAACATGTGGCTACTAAGTACAAAAAGAAAAGATGCTCCCAGGATTCACCGAAAGGGGGAGAGAATGATGAATCTATCGGTGCTCAACCAATCACGACTGCAAATCCCAAACGGACTATGACCATGGACCAAATGGAATATCCATGTGTCTGTGGAAAGCGTTTCGCTACCACCCGTGGCATGAAGATCCACAGAACAAAGATGCGATGTGTGAAGACTCATCTGAATGAGCAGCAGCGCACTGCATCAGCAGATAAGACGTCGGAAGACCAAGGCCAGGATTTAAACCACAGTGCCAAGGACATCCACGCTGTTGGTTCGGATGAGGAATTTGCACAGGCCCTCGATGCCAGGCGCCTGAAACTCAACCTGCCACGAGCAAACGAAACTGAAGATTGGGAGAAACTGGATGCAAAAATCGTCCAAAGACTCGATGCACTGATAGGGAAAAGCACCCTGGAACACAAACTAGCCACATATGGGGACATTGTGTATGCCACATGTAGAGACGCCTATGGAGCAAAACTACCCAAAGAGAAAACACCTCCAAAGAAATCCAGACGCCAAGAAGAGATGGACAAGATCAGGGTCCACAAGAAAAACTTCAAGATGCAAATGAAGACCGCACTGCCAGTTGGAAAACAAGGCTTGGAAAAACTCTGGAAAGACCTGAAAGCAAAACACAGCGCCCTCAGCAAAGCGGAATCTGCGAGGAAGAGGAAGAGCAAAAAGAAGAAGATACAAGAGCGCTTCTTCAGAGACCCCTTCCAGTTTGCCAGAACACTGTTTGAGCAGCCAAAATCTGGGACCCTAAGTGTGGACAAAGGAGTTCTTGAGCAGCATCTGAGGAAAACATACTCTGACTCACAGAGCAAAGGACCACTCGACATTCAAGGTCTGGTGTAGCCAACCAACCCTGAGGAACAGTTCAATGACAAGCCTCCAACGTTGGCGGAAATCAAGAAGCTGGTCGACAAAGCCAGAGCCAAATCATCACCAGGTCCAAACGGAATACCTTACCAGCTGTACAAGAAATGTCCCAAGGTGCTGGAGTGGCTCCACAGGCTGCTGCGATCAGCTTGGAGAAACCAAAGATCAGCGGCCAGTGGATGACGGCAGATGGTGTCTACATCCCCAAAGAGCAAAACTCAAGTGACATCAGCCAGTTCAGGCCAATATCACTACTGAACGTCGAAGGGAAAATCTTCTTCTCTGTCATGGCAGCAAGGCTGACCAAGTACCTCATGGAAAACAAGTACTTGGATGTTTCAGTCCAGAAAGGTGGCATCCCAGGCGTGGCTGGCTGTGTAGAACACGCCACAATGATCTGGGACGCAATCCAAAGAGCAAAAACAGAAAAGAGAGACCTGGACGTAGTGTGGCTTGATCTGGCAAATACATATGGATCTGTACCCCATGAGATGATACAGTTGGCTCTTGAGATGTACCATGTGCCAAACAACATCTGCGACATGCTCAAGAAGTACTTCAATGGCTTCTCAATGCGGTTCTCTACCAAGGAGTACACAACAGATTGGATCAACTTGGAAGTAGGCATTGCAATGGGCTGTGCAATTTCCCCAATACTGTTCGTGTTGGCAATGGAAGTCATCTTGAAAGCAGCAACAAGCAACGCAAGACAAACAGACCTTGCCATGGATACAAGATGCCCCCTCTCAAGGCCTTCATGGATGACACTACAGTGATTTCATCCAGAGAAGACGAGACACGTCATGTGCTGGAAAGGCTGGACGACATAGTTGCCTCATCCAGAATGAAGTTCAAGCCAAAGAAATCACGGAGTCTCTCACTGAGGAAAGGAAAAGTGGCCGAATCTGTGGTCTTCAGTGTTGCCAACCAGGCCATTCCAACAGTCACAGAAGAGCCAGTCAAGAGCCTTGGAAGATGGTATGATGATACGCTGAAAGACACACAAAGAGCAAAAGAAACCAAACAGATGTCGGAAGAAGGCTTGGAGACCATTGACCGGTGTGAGCTCCCTGGCAAATACAAGGTCTGGTGTCTGCAGTTCATGCTGATACCAAAGCGCCTATGGCCTCTGATGATATACGACATCTGCACCAGCATAGTGGAGGCAAATGAAGCCAAAATCAACAAGTTCACAAGGAAATGGCTTGGTGTCCCACCCTGTCTGACTGACAGCGCTGTACTGTCGCCAAGCAAAGCTGAAACTACCACTGAAATCCATCCTGGAAGAATACAAAGCAGGAAAGATCAGACTTCAAAGCATGCTGGAGGACTCAGGAGACAAGGTGGTAGAAGCAATCAAGCCCCAGCTGAAAACAGGCAGAAAATGGAAAGTTCAAGAGGCGATGGATTCTGCAAAAGAAAGTCTCAAGATCAGAGAAATAACAGGCCACACACAGGCCAACAGACAAGGACTGGGGGTGACCAAAACTGAATGGTGGTCAAAGGCCAAAGGAAAAGCCAAAAGAGACATGATGATTGAGGAGATGAGAAAAGAAGACCAAAAAAGACTCCAAAAAGCAGTCCAGCAGAGCCAGCAAGAGCAATGGACAACGTGGGAGAATGCACTCCAAAGACGTCTCACTTGGAATGACATTTGGCACATGGCCCCTCTCAGGATCAGCTTCATTCTCAGATCTGCATATGACCTTCTGCCCTCAAATGCAAACCTGGTGAAGTGGGGGAAAAACAGACGATCCTGCATGCCCCCTCTGCCATGAAAAACAAACAGTGGAGCATGTCCTAAGCTCATGTAAAGTAGCCCTGGCTCAAGGAAGGTCACATGGAGGCACAACCAAGTGCTCAAAGAGATTGTACAAGTAGTCTGGGCTAGTACCAACACCACAAAAGGGAAAATCAGGACTCCAAAAGCACCCGCAACATTCTTCATGGCAGGAGGCGGCAAATCATGGCCAAGAACAACAGTGCCACTCGGAACATGCAGGCAGAATCTGCTGGACGGGGCAGATGACTGGGAGTGCACTGCAGACCTCCCAGAATGGAAGAGTCACCCAGAGATCATCAGCAAGAGTGGCTTGAGACCAGACATAGTAGTCCACTCTCAGTCAACCAAGCAGCTGATCATGATCGAGCTCACGGTGCCATATGAGAACAGAATGGAGGCAGCTCAAATCTACAAGACTGAAAAGTATGCTGATCTGGCAAACAGCCTGAGGAGAGAAGGCTATCAGGTCAAAGTCCTCACTGCAGAAATTGGAGCTAGGGGGTTTGTAGGAACGTCTGCATACAGCCTCATACAGCTCTCAGTTGCAGGGAGGGAAAAAACCAGAGCCCTGAAAGCAATGGCAGAAGCGGCAGAGAGGTGTTCAAGCTGGATCTGGTCAAGGAGGAACAAAAGTGAATTTCATAAGGCTTAAATTTCCTACAAATATCAGGTGTCCCTGTGGCTCAGTGGTTAGAGTGCGAGTCATTAAGTGGAAAATGAGCATGTCCAGAGGGTCATGGGTTCGAATCCCAGCCATGGCTCGTCCCAAGATGGGAAAAAAGGGGCAGCAGAGGGACATCCGGAATCATGAACCGGGTGTGGCCCAACCCCCCAAGAGTGTCAGGAGATAAGGGCCGAAACACTTGCTTGAAGGGGGCTTCTCTTCTGAGGACTCTCTGCTGCCACGCTCTCCACGAGTTTCTTTCTACTCGAACTATCTGTGGAGAATTGACAGTATGTATCAATTTCAGTTTCAGTTCCATCAAGGCGTCACTGCGTGCGCACTAGTCCATATACGCTACACCACATCCGCTAAGTTTTGAGACCACACTGCGAATGATTTAAAGCTGATGGATAAATGAATTAACAACTAAGATGAGAGAATTGAAGAAGAGGGCCTCGTGGCTACGACTTAGCAGATGTCTGACCTATGCATTAGCCCGGCGCGCTGGTCAGACCTTGAATACCTACCTAACATTAGTTGTGCCAGTATTATCATTGGATATGTGTGTGGTGAGTGTACACATGTGTGTGTATGGCTATGTGGCCACGGGCCCGTGTGTGTGCAATAGCATGTGTGTGTATATGCGTGTGTGTGTGTGTGTGTGTGTGTGTGTGTGTGTGTGTGTGTGTGTGTGTGCGTGCGTGTGTGTGTGTGTGTGTGTCTGTGCGTGTGTGCGTGTGTGTGTGTGTGTGTGTGTGTGTGTGCGTGCGTGCGTGTGTGTGTGTGTGTGTGTGTGTGTGTGTGTGTGGCGCGTCGCGCGCGCGCGCGCGCGCGCGGTGTGTGTGTGTGTGTAAATGTTTACTACTATCCGTTTCTGTTATGTAAACGGACAGGTGACAGAATATGCCACTAGTAGCGCTGTTATCAGCATGCTGATGTAACTGTGCTACTTTAACATGAAGCCATTGTAGTTTAGCATGCTGTCATTGTAGTTTAACATATAGTCCAAGCAGTTTAAAGTGTAGTTATTGTAATTTAATGTGTCTATTTACATGTTGTGTTTGTTGTTCAACGTGCCATCATTGTATATTTTATTAAGTGTCGCAATTGTAGATCAGCATGTGACAATTAACGAGTGATATCGTAGTTCATGCGATAGTTTTTGTGGCTTCATGTGAAGCCATTGTAGTTAACCTGTGTCCGTTAACGCATAGCCATTGTAGTTTAACGTGTAGTTATTGTAGTTTACTGTGTTGCTATTATAGCTTAAGGTGTGACCATTTGAGTTTAATTAGTAGCCAATTAACACGAAGCCATTTTGGTTGTTCAAAGCGCAGATATTGTAGTTAAACATGTGTCCATTAAAGTGTAGCCATTTCAATTTAATGCGCGCTCGATAACTTGGGGCATTTGCAGTTTAAAGTG
>CM065715.1:75635639-75645639 GCA_033310375.1 Conus canariensis
TATATCTTTCTACAATCAATACACGGGTGGGCAACTAAAACAGAAATCTTCTATAACTTCAGTTTCGTTGACACAGTTATCACATTTATTGGTTTCTGCTGTTTTCATCTATTAAGACATTTGTAGGACAGATGTGATTTATCTTCCACTGCAGCTCGTATAGTTCAGTTTCCTTCGTGAATTCTCTCGGAATCAGCCATAAATTTGTATCTAATTCAACGACAAGCTTTCGGCATCAGAAGGCATTAACTTAAGGTTTCATTAGTGTTATTTCTTTTCCATTATTTCGTGTATGTCTTTAGGGTTTACATTAAACAAACTTGCTTCACAAGAGTGACCGCTGAGTGTCTACAGAGGTCCTGTTTGTGTCCATTCAAACCATAGTGTTGGGATGGCGCTGCACAAGGCATTATATTCAAATAATGTCTCTGCACTTTTATCTCGTAAGTGTGTCTCAACCTCTTCGTATCGCAGCAGTCTACGTTCGTTGACAGGAATAAGATTTCTTACATATACTATACTTCTTTTTTTTCGCGTCTGCAAGTGCAGCACTTTTTCTTTGTGCTTATCATTGTAGAATAATAACTGATCACACACATTGGATGGTTCTACTTCTTCGATTTTTATTTGTCTTGAAGTATCTACATACGTAATAATAACGGCTTTCCAAACTTTATTTTCCCAAATGGTCTATGCATTTTACCTGTTTTAATCTATCGCTAATCATGATTATACTATCATTGTTTAGCATTTCATTCAAGTGCCATTTCGGTATGGTGCTCCAGTTCTGTTCTACTGAGGAGAAAAGAATTCTCCCTCATTGCAAATAGAAACGCTTCTAGAGATCAACAATGTTAACCGTATTCAACCCACCCTTTACATATTCAGATTCCATCACTTTTCTTTTCACTTTTCGAAAGCCCTACGATAGCTATTTTTTCGTTGCCAAACGATTTTATACAGCATCGTATTGATTTCCTCTAAAACAGTTTCTGTAATGCCGATTGATTGCATCACATGTACCAGATGACATGTTAGAAATGATTTGATCACCCAAAACTTTCCCAAGAATACTAAAGTCTCTTCTTCTCCGATCTTGTATAATTCTTTGAATATCCCTAACGTTCTGTTTCCAAGTTTTTTCAATATAATTTAGCATCTTATCTCTGTGAAAATATAGCCCTAATTTTTCTTTTATTTTAACCAATATTGAAAAAGGTATCTTGTGATCGTTAAAGTGTCTGCCATTCTTAATACTTTAGTTTTATTTATGTTCAGTTTCAGACCAAAGAAAATTGTGTTTTATTGGAATCCACCGGAAGAAATGAGACTTTTTTTTGAAGAGATTGATCCTTGTCGGAGCATCATGATTTTATGCACATGAAGATCATCATTGTTCGTGGATTTACTTGTGTAAGTTGTGGTGTATCACAACCTGAATTAATTTGAGTATAGAAATGATTTTGTTATATTGTGGTTTTAATTGATTTGGAGGATTTATAAAAGACTGATTTTAGAGCTCATGTCTGAAAATTCGATAGAAATTTTAACGTTTGTTTTTGTTAGCGCAGTTACAGATAGTTGAGGCACAATGCACATGTCATTTAATAAATGCATAAAATCATTTTTTTTATGCAAACCCAAAACGTTTTTACTGTTGACAATCTTGAAACATTATTATGACAAGATGGATATCTTAATTATTGAAGACAACACCCATGTCTCTATAGTTTTCAATCACTACAATACTTTTACCATTTATATGAATTGATATGAACTGGAAGGAAAATTACATGAACTGTCTTTATGTTTCTTGCTTGTTGTGATAATTCTTTTCAAGTGGAACCAGACTGTAATTTACCAAGGATACGTTAAGTAAATCATGGACACTGTTTTCCAAAGTCAGTAACATCTCTTCATTACAAGAATGACTATTAAGAGTGGTCTTATCATCTTCGTATAATTTACGGAGCACTCTGTAAATTAAGTGTTGTTCAATCATACAGAGTGAAAATGATAAAGGTCATATAACGCTTCCTTGAAGTTTACCATATTTGTTTGACAATGTGAAAGACTCATTCCCATTTATTGGCCTTGTGTGTTTCTTACAAACTAAACATTACGACGTAGATTCTGATGGATCACAAGATTTGGCATGAAAATTCACAATCATGAGGAAGAGCATAACTTATCCAGAAACGTTAGAGAAAAGCCTATGGCTGGATGGATCAGACTGGTCACCTGAATTGAACAGGAGAGTTATCTTTGGAAGATTAGTAGTTTTTTTTTTTTTTAAACAGATGTTTTAACAAAGGGCGAGTAACGAATATAGAAAGTATTTTAGAATAATCTGAACTGAGAGTTTCAAGATTTTTTTCGTCAGTGTCATTCAGTCATTTGATGGAGGGGTATTCGTTTGTTTCAAAAGGACAAGAGATTTGCATCCCTCGCGTATGGCTGCAGGGGTATGTTAAAGTCAGATTAAGTGTATCTAGAGAAACGAAAATCGTTATGAAATAAGATTACTGTGTGTTGATATATCGGGATGAATAACTGAGCCAGCTAATCAAAAGACATTGGTGGTGGATAGGGCTTTATGCTAAAGTCATGTGAAATTTGTTTGGTTTCGCAAAAACATGCATTTCTTTTTAGAGATTACTCAGTGCTGATCTGTGAGTATGAACGATTGAGCCAGTTTCTAAGATAAGTGGATATATACTGTTAGGGGATAGATCTATTGATGTATTTCTACATTTGAAGTTTATTCGAGGATTCTTCTTATGTTTTAATTACAGGCTTTGGCCTAGACATGAAATCCTGCGAGGCATGCTACAAGCGGGTCACCGGCGCCATATCCAAGACCTTCAGGCGTTATGGCGAGTTTGTCGCACGGCACCCCGTCCCTTTCATCGTTGTTCCCATTCTTGTCTTCGGCGGGCTGGGAATCGGGCTGGTGGCCCGGGAGGAGGAATCTGACCTGGAGAGAGTGTACTTCCCCAAGGACAGCCGGGCCATCATCGATCGCCAGTATGTGCGAGACACGTTTCCTGACCTCAACAACGTCTCTTATAACTCCTTCTCTCAGAGCGACGGGGACAAAGCGGTCGATTTCATTTTCAAAACTAAAGGAGGTCAGAGTATTTTTGACTCTGTGGTCACCGCTGAACTATCCCCATCGTGTCGGATGTGCAGAGTCTCAGCAGCTCCGGAAAGACCTTCAGTAACTTTTGCGCCAAATCCTCAGGCACGTGCGTCATAGACGGGCAACTAGCTCTGGACTCTAGTTTCCAGGCTGCAGTAGCTGGCAACGTCGTCACCTACCCTACCTGGAATGACAATCTCCTTGATCTCTTCCTGTCTGGCGAGACTCTCAATGCAGGGAAACTGGTGTCAGCCACAGTTCTCAAGATCTCCTTCAAGCTGGCAGAAGATGCAGACGACTGGGTGAAGACTTTTCAGGAGTACGCAGCAAACCTGACCACGACCACCGTTGAAGTGGCCTATGAGACTCCGGACTCGCTGAGTGAGGAATTGGACAAGAGTACTAAAGGGGACATCATCTTCTTCTCCCTGACCATCTCCGTTATCTGTACCTACGCCTCCATTGTGACCTCGGGCGGTAATCCAGTGTCCACGCGCGGGATGCTGTCCTTTGCTGGCATCCTGGCGGCAGGTCTGGGCATTGTGGGCTCCATGGGACTGCTCAGTGTATGTGGGGTCAAATTTGTCAACATCGTCGGCGTCATCCCTTTTCTCATCATGGGTACGTTGAAGAGTTGTCACTTTATCGAATTTCCATTCCAAGTTTCAATAAGACTCTGGTATTCGTTTCACTGATTATTTGCTTTACGTTAACATCTACGTTTATTACAATCAGCATCTTTGTTCTCTGCATGCCTTTTCTTTTGATCGATACAGATGCATGAGGGAATATGTTTTTATGATGTTTCCAGGCATCGGTGTGGACGACATGTTCCTGATGATGTCCTCCTGGAGCGAGAGCCTTCCCAGCGAGGCCTCTGAGCAGACCGTTCAGAAGGTGCCCCAGATTCTGGGCAAAACCCTGGCCAGTGCTGGCATCGCCATCACCATCACCTCGGTCACCGATTTCCTGGCCTTCGTCATCGGCACAACGTCTGTCTTCAGGAGTGTCACCAACTTCTCTCTCTATGCTGGTCAGTGAGTCTAGAGCATCATTTTCAGTAACACTTTCGTTCAGAGATAGAAAAGAATAACAACTCAGTTGTAACATTCTTACATAGCAGATTTCCTGTTTCAAGTAAAGGAAACAATAATGAATTCTGCAGAGTATCGGGTAATATCGCCAATGGTGGTTCCCGCATAGGGCACATCTATCTATCTATCTGTCTATCGATCTATCTCTATCTATCTATCTATCTATATATCCGTATGTGTGTGTGTGTGTGTGTGTGTGTGTGTGTGTGTGTGTGTGTGTGTGTGTGTGTGTGTGTTCCCGTTCATATATATCATTACAGAATATGATCTACAATAACATATCCTGTGTATTATTGTGAAACCATTAAATGCTTTTATAAATACGTTACATACAGCGGGTACGTATACATATAACGATTCTTCTGTAAATGCACTCCATTATTAAAACAGAGTTTAATTAAAAATTTACACGTTTTATACTTCACCAGAGCATTATATGTATACATATAACGATTCTTCTGTAAATGCACTCCATTATTAAAACAGAGTTTAATTAAAAATTTACACGTTTTATACTTCACCAGAGCATTATATTTGTATGTAATATGTTCAAAACTACACAACGTTTCGAATATATTAAAGTTGACTTTTTTGTTATTCTGTTTACAAATATGAATATAATGCTTAGCCAAAAAGAATCATGAAGTCAAAAAATGCTCCGGCCAATTTTCTCATCAAATTTAAATAAAATCAGAGTTTGAATCATCCTCAAGCTTGATGTGGCTGCTCCTTTTTAATTGAATAGATTATCACAGATAGATAGATAGATAGATAGATAGATAGATAGATAGATAGATAGATAGATAGATAGATAGATAGATAGATAGAGAGAGAGAGAGAGAGAAAGAGAAGAGAGAGGAGAGAGAGAGAGAGGAGAAGAGAAGAGAGAGAGAGAGAGAAAGGAGCGATATAGACAGACAGACAGACAGTGACAGAGTGAGTAAAGTGGATGGCTGTTCAGAGAGAGAGAGAGAGAGAGAGAGAGAGAGAGAGAGAGAGAGAGAGAGAGAGAGAGAGAGAGAGAGAGAGAGAGAGTAAAACCGGTGGCTGTTCTTTAACAGGTGTCGCAGTTCTCTTTTGCTACCTGGCCAATGTGACTCTCTTCAGCGGCTGTCTGGCATTCCACGGTCGCCGTGTGTATGCCTGGCGCCATTCTTTCACCTGCCAGGTCACCAAACCACGCCAGCAGCTCAAAGACGAGGGGCGATCGTCTTGCTATGCCATAGCCTGTGGTGGCTCTCCTCCGAGGAAAGAAAGGGATGACGAAAGTGTGTGTGAAATGTTCCCAAGCAAGATTCTGCCCCGTTTGTTCAAGAACAAAGTTGCCAGTGTCGTTATCATTGTCTTGTTTCTGGGCTATCTGGCTGTGTCTATCTTTGGTGCCATTAACTTGAAGCAAGGTTTGATCCTAAAGGATCTAGTGCTGGACAGCTCTTACTACTATACATTCCTGACCTATTCAGATGAGTACTTCCCAACCAGAATTCCCGTTGGGTTCTACATTGATGAGCAGATGGACTACAGTGGAAACGATGGTCTATTGTTCCAGGACATTATACAGCAAGCTCAAAACGATGCAGGCATTGACTCCAGCTTTGAGAGATGCTGGCTGACGTCCTACAAAGCCTCGGCACAGTACAACGCTGGAGTGCCACAGAACTTTATCAGTAATCTGCAGACTTTCCTGACCAGCAATGCGGACTTTGAGGCGGACATTGTGTTTGACAATACCAACACTAATATTCTGGCTTCCAGATGCTTCGTGCTGTCCACTGCCAACAGTGATCAGTACGACAACGCCGAGCTGATGGAGAGGATGCGGGAGGTGGCGGACGACTCCTCCTTGCCAGTCTTTGCTTACCACTCCTCCTTTGTGGCCTATGAACAGTTCCTGGCCGTGCTGCCTGCCACGCTCCTCATGGTGGGCTGTGCTGTGGCGGTGATGACTGTAGTCACCTTCCTCTTCCTGCCTCACGTCCTGATGGTCCTGCTGGTGGTCCTTACCATTGTCATGATTTTGGTGGGCATCTTTGGCTTCCTGTACTTCTGGGACCTGACCTTGTCCTCCATCACCATGATCCACCTGGTGATGAGTGTCGGCTTCTCTGTGGACTTCTCGGCCCATGTGTGTGCCGCCTACCTCCTGTCCCACGCTGGCAGTCGCCAGGAGAAAGCCCGTGACGCCATCCGCCATGCTGCCGGCCCTATCCTGAACGGGGCCACCTCCACCATGCTGGGCGTGCTGTTCCTCCTGGCTTCCTCCTCCTACATCTTCCAGTCCTTCTTCAAAGTCATGTTTCTCGTCATCCTCTTTGGGTTGCTGCATGCCGTCTTCTTTCTGCCTGCTGTTCTGTCATTGCTTGGACCTGAGGCGGGTACTGCTGGGGACATTGCTGAGACGCAGTCTGTTCAAAATAGCGTTTCCTCAGTTGAGAAAGGCAGTCTTCCTGCTCATAATACCCGACCATCCTCTGTGGATAGTGGTCACTTTTCTCCTGCTCAGAATGGCGAATCTTCCCTTGATCAAGAGGGCTGCAGTTCTGTTCCGAGTAACAATTCCTCTTCTCTTCAAAATAGGAAGCCAGGAACTTGTATTAACAGAGTTTCCCCCTTGGATGAATGCAAAATTAGCTATAAAATTGCTCAAAATGGGAACAACAACATGTAAGAAAACAGTGCTTTGTTAATCTGCTATTTCACTGTGATTTTGTAATTTCATTTGGTATTCTTCCAACCCTCTCCAGTTTTTCTGTCTGTTTGCTAAATGCTTTGAGGAGTACATACTTTCTGCTAACGTCATTCATATCATTATTGTTGTTACTATTATCGTGTCAACGTTCCGGGTTTGAAAGATAAGTACGAGAATAACTCCAAACTGAACACACAACCACAATTTAAACGTCGAAGTTTTGTTGATGCGCTTTGTGTCAAGAATTTCAACCTCCAGCGTGTAGTAAGTATTTTTCATATGAAATCTATTTTACGCCCCCCCCCCCCCCCCGCCCCTCCTCCCCCCTACACACACACCTCTTCCTCTGTCCTTCCTGGAATTAGAGGCGATGCCAAAGGATTCTCACCTGTCCCTGCTGCTGTTGTGGGGACTGTCTCCAAAGTCAGGTTTTTGCCAGTGTCTTGTCTCTTTCCACCAGATTCCTTTGGGTCGCCCTCTGTTTCTGTTACTCGTTGGTGTCCAAGTGTAGAGTTATGCTGGGCAGTGAGTTCGGTTGTATACAACACACATGTTCCATCCATTTCCATCAGTGTGCCTGAATTGTCTCTTTCACACAAGACTGGATTGTGAACCATTGTGTGGGGGCTCTCTTTCACAGATGAGAATCTGCATAGCTTTAGAAGTTTTTGTTCTTGTTTCATGTGTGAATATGTGCATGATAGTTTACGCTGGTACAATATTCTGAGGTCATGCTAGTTTTTATAGTCTTTTGTGGAATTAGCTAATCATTTCTAGGGTTTGTGTGCCTTTACAAAATTATGTCTATGCTCCATTTTTTTCTGGGGGAGAAGTAATTGAATTATATTTTGTGGCATGTATATAGTAAGATATTTGTTACTATTGAATGCCTCAAACATCAGGAGTATTTCATTGCGTATTTTGTGGATGTGCTGTGTAGAATACATTGTGGAGTATTCGACGCTAATTTCTATGTAGTATGTAGTAATTGTTCGAATATTTAGTTGTGTTTGGTAGATGTGTTGTTTGAACCAAGCTCTTGGAGCGTTCAGTTATATTTTTGTAGATATGATTCATGAAGCAAACCTTTGTAGTGTTTATTACATATTCTGGATATGTTGTATGAAGTAGAAGTTAGGAGTATTTAGTTATATGTTCTGTTGGTTTGTTGTAGATAGGAAAGGTTTGGAACATTCAATTACACGTTTTATGGACTTGCTGTTGTAGTAAACGTTGGAATGTTTTTTTTCGTTATAGCCTTTGTGGATATGTTGAATGTGGCAGGCTTTTAGAATGTTTGATTATATTTCAGGAGTGAGTTGTACATAGCGGACGTTGTGAGTGTTTCATCGAAAATATTGTTTGTTTTGTTTGGTTTTGGTGCTGAGGCATAATTGAAACTTCATGTGAGCATGGGACACTGACCCTGCACATTTTAACCATTCCCTGCAAAAAAAAAAAATGTAAAGTGTCTGTCTCCCTGGTCTATATCACTCCTTAATGAGCGGTCGTTTCTTAGGCACTCTATCAGTTTTGCCACACGCGTGTGTGTGTATGTGTGTATGTATGTGTGTGTAAGGGGGACGAATTTTGGGGTAAGCGAGTGGGAATCGGAGGGGTTGCTGGTGGACAGGCTTGCATGCATTCAGATGATAGCATGCTCGAGCACGATGTCTGTATGTGTCGATCAAATACACAGTTTGATTTTATTTGTCGTGTATATGACTGTTGGTTTTGGAGTACATCTAAATGGTGTGAAGACTGATGTTGGAACTCTGTACTTTAGATGAAACAAAATGTTGAATTGGGCTGGCACTGTCTCGTGTGTGTAAGGGATAAGTTTGTTGGAGTGATACCCTATGCAACAAAGTTACCAGGACTATTTGTTGCCGTTGTGTGTGTGTGTGTGTGTGTGTGTGTGTGTGTGTGTGTGTGTGTGTGTTGCTGTTGTTTTTTCATCGTTTTGGTTGCTGCGTTATCGTTCTTGTTGTCGTTTTAAAACTTTAAGTCATTTAACGAGAAACAAGGGCAGAAAGCAACGGTCTAACGCTTTAACACAACAGCAGCATCAACAATAACAACAACAACAACAATAACAACAAAAACTACCACAACAGCAGCAGAAGCAGCAGCAGCAACAACAATAACAACAACTGCAAGGATAATTGACGACCGACGTAGTCCTATAATTGTTTTTGCTTATTCCATCTCCTCTTGAAATAGAATCTCTCTCTCTCTCTCTCTCTCTCTCTCTCTCTCTCTCTCTCTCTCTCTCTCTCTCTCTCTCTCTCATTTCACTCATTTTCTTTGGCCAGGGATATGGATGAATAAAAAGAGTTAATGCTTTTTCCATCTCCTCTTGAAATAAAGTGTCTCTCTCTCTCTCTCTCTCTCTCTCTCTCTCTCTCTCTCTCTCTCTCTCTCTCTCAAGTAGATTTTTTTAAAGTAGCCTGTTGTCTGCAGCTCTCTGTAAGCTTTAGAATTAATTGACAATGAACGGCTTGGAGTACATTTCTAGGACTTTGAGTACAATTCTAGGACTTGGAGTGCATTTCTAGGACTTGGAGTACATTTCTAGGACTTGGAGTATATTTCTATGTTGTGGATATATTTTCCTGATGATATTATTTCATTATCAATGTCGATGGTTGGTATCCAGTGACAAATGGATAATTTGTATTATGCAGCAAACAGACCAGAAATAAAACCTAATAAGTATCAATATATATTATATATATATATATATATATATATATATATATATGTCAACATGTTGTGTTAAGAGACATGTCTCACAAGTACTGAAGGATGAACCATTAATAGTGACAGAACTGTTGTTGACAATACTTATAATCTTGTCGGCATTTACTTCAGAACTAAACTTATTTTGAATTTGCGTGTCAAAATGTAGCAAATTAAGCGAAAAAAATCAGCACTTTTATCCTCCACATTCTGTACAAGTGGGATTGCCATTCGCCCAGCATTTGTTTTTTTGTTTTTTACAATTTTAGCCATTCTCTTATGTAGCTAATTCTACAGTACATAACAGAATTAAATGCATTTTAGTGATATGTC
>CM065715.1:75653139-75658139 GCA_033310375.1 Conus canariensis
CCCAGCCGGAGACCGCGACGCTAACCACTTCGTCACAGCGGCTGGTCATATATATATATATATATATATATATATATATGCATATATATGTATGAATCTCTGTGTGTGTGTGTTGTGTGTGTGTGGGTGTGCGCGCGCGCGCGCGCGCGTGTGTGTGTGTGTGTTTTGTGTTGTTGTTGTTGTTGTTGTTCTTCTTCTTCTTCTTCTTCTTCTTCAATTTAACGTCTTCCCACTTAACGTAATTGTAGACAGATTGCATAATGGTGTGTGTGTGTGTGTGTGTGTGTGTGTGTGTGTGTGTGTGTGTGTGTGTGTGTGTGTGTGCACGTACGTGCTCGTTCGCGTGGCCGCGACTGCGTATGTGCGTGCGTGCGTGCGTGCGTGCGTGCGTGTGTGTGTGTGTGTGTGTGTGTGTGTGTGTGTGGTGTGTGCGTGCCTCTGTGTGTGTGTGTGTGTGTGTGTGTGTGTGTGTGTGTGTGTGTGGACTGTGTGTGCGCGCGCTTGTGTGTGTGTGTGTGACTGTGTGTGTGCGCGCTTGTGTGTGTGTGTGCGTGCGTGCGTGCGTGCGCGCGTGTGTGCGTGCGTGCGTGCGTGCGTGCGTGCGTGCGTGTGTGTGTGTGTGTGTGTGTGTGTGTGTGTGTGTGTGTGTGTGTGTGTGTAAGTATTTTTTTGTGTGTATGGAAGGTTGTTGAAAGTTAAAGATAAATTCCTACTGGACTGCGTAATAAATGTGGACATAACGAAGAAAGAAAAGCATGATTATTTAACATGTTAGCTAATGTCAGTGGAGTCGACCTATCATGTGAAATATTAATACCAGCCCTGTGCACTGTATTCTTTGCTCTCGGACAATCTAGTAATATGTGACTTACACTAAGAATTTCCCCACATACGCATTTAACATTTTTGCTGTATTTGGTTCGAAGTGAATTCAAACGCATCCTATGAATTTGGGTTACTACCTCTCTAATTATCGGACTTTCGAATTTGTCTAATTGTGTCTTGGGGTGAATGTCAGGATTTGGTTGTATACAATTGTAATAATATTGACTATCTGTGTCCTTCAATGACCTTTTGAAACTGTTAAAGGATGCTTTATTAATCAAAGTATAACATTCTGACAGATCTAACGGAATGTTCAGTGCAGTCGTGCCTTCAATATTTCGAGCTGCCCTCCGAGCAGCTTGATCAACTTTCTCAGTTGTTGAGATTCCACAATGTGAGGGCACCCAACAGAAAGTCACATTTATTCTTTTCATCGATAGGAGATGTGTCACGTAATTGATTTCTGTAATTGTCTTACAACGAATCTTTGGATTTAAAGACTGTAGGGCAGAAAGAGCTGACTTTGAATCACTGCACAGTAAAACTGGACAATTTTCTATGGAAGAATTTAAAACATACTTTAGGGACATTAAAATAGCAACTAATTCTGCAGTAAAAATTAACAAGTGTATGCCAAGATGATATAATTTCTCTACTTTTAATTTTGGTATTTTAAAAGCTGCTCCTGTTCTACGGTCATCTAACACTGAGCCATCTGTAGAAATTTGAAGATGATCCTTATATTGATTTTCCCATAGAATTTACATAATATTTTAAAAGATATGGTGGATCGTTTCTGTTCAGTTCAGTATAGATTGTGTCATAATTTGCTTTGGTTTGTTTCCATTTGGGAATGGGTGGAAAGTTGACAGCTATTTTACTTTGGTTAGTGTGTGTGTGTGTGGTGTGTGTTGTGTGTGTGTGTGTGTGTGTGTGTGTGTGTGTGTGTGTGTGTGTGTGTGTGTGAGTACTGGAACACTGAAAAAAGGTAGGTGTTAACATCCAAAGTAAAGCATGCGTCAATTCAGTATACTGCTGTGACAGGAATATAAACAATGGCATTTCTCGTGCCTTTGATGCATTCATATCATTCACGAAGTTGGGCCTTCGGTCAAACGGTCAGAGCGTTTGCCTGCAGAGCTGACGGTCGTGAGTTCGAACCACTCGTGGAGTCAGATTTTTGTTTCATTTGAGACCCCGTCTGTCCACCCAGCAGCCAATGGATACCTGATTCAGTACAGGAAAAGGTATGTAGAATTTACATGTAGTACAGGAAAGGCTATGTGGAATACTGTTGAAATTCGATACACGCCAGTTCTTTTCCGAATGCACGTGATGGTCTATATGCATGTTTAATAAGATCGTTTGTTAACTGTGTGACTTCCACGTGTAACCGACGGCTTTGATGTGTTGAAGGCTTCATATTTTAGTGTCTTTTCCCTGCGTGCTGCACAAAATGCCTCATATTACTGAGTAAAAGGTGAACTGCTATCAACTTTATCTTACAATTATTTAACAGTATCCTATGAATACTGAGGTGTCTGTGGTCAAGTGGTAGCAGCGTTGTTTGCCTTCGGAGCTGCCGGTCATGAGTTCGAACCAAATGTAGGGTCAGATTTTTTCCGCTTGAAAACCATCTGTTCCCCCCCCCCCCACCCCCCCCTCCAGATATGAATAGGTGCTTGAATCAGTTCAGAGATGTTTAAAGGCGACAGAAAATGTATAGGCTCCGCCTCCCTTCGTGCAGTGCCAAAGACACGTGTGAACCTCTGATAGTTCATTGCCTCTATGGCCGATAGGCCACGGCAACTTTTAGCTTTTTTCTTTTTAACACCTTTATTCACAATGTTTTGAAGCCGGCTGAAACGATCGGCGCTGTTTTTATGAGCGTGATCTGCGCCGCTTTTAAAAGTACCTTTTTAACCCCTCTGCGCTGTTTCCTCAGATTACCGTTTGTGCCCCCAACATACTGTCTTAACTTCGTAATTCTTTTTCTTTGACAACATCGTGAATGTATTACAGGTCTTTAAAAAAGAAAAAGAAGAAAGAAAGAGAGATACCAGGACAAAAAAGAAAATAAAAGAAAATGTGTTGCTTTAGAGTTTAAATATATATTCATGTTTTTTTCTTTTTTTGTTGTTGTAATATAGATATGCCTTTGCTTCCCTCCCTCTCTCTCTCTCTCTCTCTCTCTCTCTCTCTCTCTCTCTCTCTCTCTCTCTCTCTCTCTCTCGTGTATTGCTGTTACCGAAGCATTCTTGCTAACTGACTAAAAACCATATTTGACTGAAGCATACCAATATTGATTAAAAAAAAACTATCTATAAAGCCGTCTCTCTCTCTCTCTCTCTCTCTCTCTCTCTCTCTCTCTCTCTCTCCTTTGATAACTATCAGGGGGATTGCTCTCCTCTCTCTCTCTCTCTCTCTCTCTCTCTCTCTCTCTCTCTCTCTCTGTGTGTGTGTGTGTGTGTGTGTGTGTGTGTGTGTGTGTGTGTGTGTGTGTGATTTTTTGTAATCGATTCATTTATTCTTGTTTGTTTTCTTTATAGTACTTTTTTTTCTTAAACTTCATCTATGCCTCAATGTTGTTGGCAAAACAACTCTTTACATTTCTTATGTATTGTTGAAGATGTGTATGTTCGTTAAACGTTTTGTAAGGTTTACTCCCTAGTCATGCTTTGTTAGTTGCTAGTCATGCTTAATCCCTCAGCGGACAGGGGCCGGATGAAAAAAGCATGTGTTTGCTGATCACTTACCCTTTGAAAATAAAGATTACCCCTCTCTCTCTCTCTCTCTCTCTCTCTCTCTCTCTCTCTCTCTCTGTGCGTGCAGTGCATGTGTGTATGTGTGTGTGTGTGCGTGCGTGCATGTGCGCGCGCGCGCATGTGTGCGTGTGTGTGTGTGTGCGTGCGTGTGTGTGTGTGTGTGTGTGTGTGTGTGTGTGTGGTGTGTTAGATGTGTGCGTGCGTGCGTGCGTGTGTGTGTGTGTGTGTGTGTGTGTGTGTGTGTGTGTGTGTGTGCGTGCGTGTGTGTGTGTGTGTGTGTGTGTGTGTGTGTGTGTGTGTGTGGCGCGCGCGCGCGCGCGCGCGCGGGTGTGGTGTGTGTGTGTGTGTGTGTGTGTGTGTGTGGTGTGGGGTGGTGTGTGTGGTGTGTGTGTGTGTGTGTGTGTGTGTGTGTGTGTGTGTGTGTGTGTGTGTGTGTGTGTGTGTGTTTGCACTCGATATTTGTGCCAGTTACACACAGGTTATTCTTTGTAGACATGCTGGTATGTTGTAAAATGCGAGGAGATTCCATGGTACACACCAACTATGTGATGAGCCACTTACATTGAAACGTATGCTTTAAGAGTGTTGAGGTATGCTGCTGACCAGCCCTGCAATGCTGCCCTCCCCCCCCCCCCTTCCCGTTATCCCCTCTCCCTGCTGCGATCAGCTGGATTATGCACGATACAAATTGAAATGCAGGGGAAAACATGATGAAAAATATCCCTATAGAATTTTGTCCTTCGTTTTCATCCCCCATACGTGGTGTTTATTTTTCCTTCATACTTACGGCACTCATTTCGGTCTGTTATTGATATCACTGATTTGAAGGGAAATGGGCAATGGGAAGAATCCTTCCTACTGCGTTGAAAGCTCCGTACATCCATAATTTCACCGAAGGCAGGTTAGCGGGCCAGCAAGAGAGAGATGTTTCGCAGGGTGTGAAGACTTTATCAGGCTGATTATTGGCTCATGGTTGCCCATAGAAGAGAAGAACTGTTTCTAACAACAACAAAAAAAAGAAAAAAAAAAAAGAAAAAAAGGTCAGGTCCATTGTCTTCCCCGTGAAGAAAGGGTCTCAATATGGACATGACCACTTAATAGAAAGAAACGTAAGATCTTTTTCCGTCAGTTCTTGGGGATTTGGTAACCTCCGTTATTGTGCCACGTATCCATCTCATATGTATCTCCACCATCAAGTTTCAAACCCGAAAGTGTGTCGCTTACGTTATTCGAAATTTACCCCCCCCCCCCTTTTTTTTTTTTTTTTTTTTGGGGGGGGGGGGGGGGGGGTCGCTGACCCAATGTCGGAGAGAGATCTACTTTCGTTTATTTGCTCAGGTGAAAGTGATCCTCTCAATGCGCGCGCGCGGGAGAGAGAGAGAGAGAGAGAGAGAGAGAGAGAGAGAGAGG
>CM065715.1:75668139-75693139 GCA_033310375.1 Conus canariensis
TTCAAAGTTTGCTGAAGTCAAGGTGTTAATGTGAAAATGGCATGTATGAACATTTTGTTCTTTCCGTAAATGTTATCTTTCTTTGATGTCAGCACTTGTATTCATGTTAAGCAAGCTATCCTAATCTTTCAGGAATATCCAGTTTATGTCGTGCCTTCTCGTTCTCACATCCGTTAGTCCCTGGGGAAGGGAAGGGAAGGGAAGGGAAGGGAAGGCACACACACACACACACACACACCACACACACACACACACACACACACACACACAGAGAGAGAGAGAGAGAGAGAGGAGAGAGAGAGAGAGAGAGAGAGGAGAGAGATAGGTAATGCAGGAAATGACAAGAGAGAGAACTCCAGGAGGAATGTCGCTACGGAGAGAAAAAGTACAGAACGGATTGATGAATGATTGAGAAAATAAAATTTTAAGAAAAAAAAAAGGAAAGAAAAGACATTCTGTCCACAACCGTTCATCCCCAGTAAGAGAAAATGTCTGTTAACGGAAGTAAGCTTTCTGAATTATTTGTTGATCTTGTTTACTTTAAAAGGCTGTCTTCTTTTATGGAGATAAACACGGAGAGCCAGATATTCTCGTGACAGATTCTCATTCTTTCAAAAGGCTGTTTGTATGTTTGTTTGCATATGTGTGTACATAGAATTGTGTTTGACGAGATGACAGCTCTGATATGACCCATCGCAGTAAGCCGGGCTGTAAACCACATGAAAAGACAGGAAAGACAGGAAACGCCGTACTGAATGATGAAAAGACAGGAAAGACAGGAAACGCCGTACTGAATGATGAAAAGACAGGAAAGACAGGAAACGCCGTACTGAATGATTATGCGGACGTGAAACGTTTCCCGCCACACGTGTGAGACTCCCGTGTAAGACTTTGAATTACATTTCCGTGTGAGGCTGCCGTGTGAAACTTTGAATTAATTTCCGTGTGAGACTGCCATGCGAGACTTTGAATTACATTTCCTTGTGAGATTTGCCGTGTGAGACTTTGAATTACATTTCCCTGTGAGATTTGCCGTGTGAGACTTTGAATTACATTTCCCTGTGAGATTTGCTGTGTAAGACTTCGAACTACATGTCCGTGTGAGACTCCTGTGTGAGACTTTGAATTACATTTCAAAGCTATTTCGCGCGAAGTTCATGAAAGATATTTCTCGCCTTTCGCATTATGAATCAATGAACGTCGCCCATGGTAGACACGTGAACATCCCTCCCCTGTCAGTCACACAGCAGACGAGAAGTGAATAGACCCGCTTAACATTTTTATAACAAAATCTTTACTTTGGATCCATTTATGCCATTGGCACATAACCTGTTGGGCGCCACGTTGAAGATTGAAAGAAACAAACAACAAAGATCAAGCAGGCGGATCTCACTGGTTTTTTCCCCAGTGCATTAGTTGAAAAGTCGAGGGTGTCACGCTATGGTTCCAACGTATGGCGTTGTACCGTGGGGTTTTTATCGTGTGACATACTTTGACAGGAACAGACTTCTGTAAATTGTGTTGGCTTCTGTAGAATGGTGAAGAGTGCCGCAATCACTCCATGTCCGAAAAAAACAAATCACTCCTGGACGAGTGAGACATGGCAGGAATCTTGACGGGAGGGAGTAATTTTGTAACAAAGGGGTAGGTTGGTGTGGATTTTACTCTTCAAAGAATATGGGTAGGTAGGGAGGGGGGGGGGAGGGAAGGGGAGGGGGGGAGTGGAGGGGGGGGGGAGTGGAGGAGTGAGTTTGGGCACGTGGTCTTTCTCACCAGCCGAGGAGTGGTGCCGGATGTAGAGTGACTGGCGGCATGTTACACTAGTATTTCATACGGAATCTGTGTCGTGTGACATGGGCTTTAGACGCCAGACGGTTAGATTCTCGCAAGGGAAGCAAGTTCGCGTGTTTCCTGGCGACGTCCAGAAATGTGAGCAACATTCCTTGTTGACGCCTTGCGGCCAGCGAAGAGAGACCATAGTGAGGGATGGTTTGTGTCGCTAGAGATCCTTGCATACTAACCCAAGATGGCGGCACAGCAGATTAAATTCGTGTTAAATGACGAATCTCTCTTTAATGACAAAGTAACTCAGTACGAGCAGTGCTAAACAGTAAAATCGGGGGGGGGGGGGGGGGGGGGGGGGGGGGGGGACACGTAAAACAACAATAACAACATGTTACTGATTATGTTTTTTGTAGATGCTAAAACGCGTGAGGAATATGACTTGATGTCTCTTTTGTTCCTCTTGTGCGTTAACGATGTCATCATCCCACAACCTCTCTCTATATCCCCCACCCATCCCCACACACACACACTCGCACGAAAGGTCTAAAGCAATTCTTGAAATCAAATTAGTTCTCAAACAAATAGAGCTGGATCACAAATAAATAAGCACGCGCAATCAGATATTGATTTTTTATCAAAAGCAACAAAGCTTCACTCTGTAAATAGGAAATACACAAATACATGTAAAACTGATTGAAGATCACGTAAAAAAAATTGAAAAAAAATGAATGTTGCCAATTTGACAGGAATGGGGAAGGAGTTTGAATGTGTGTGGGAGGAAGTGGGAGGGAAGATGTATGCTTTAATTGTATTGCTATCCAGTAAATTTAAGAGATGTATCTGAAAATGTCAAAGACAAAAAATGGATGTACAATTTCATGCAATGTTTTGCCCTCAAATTTCACGAAAAACCTAGGCCGTGTTGAGGATCCAATGTTACCAATGTGACATTGTAAGGCGGTGCTGTGGACCCCGCTGTGTCAGTCAGCTGTGTGACCTCCTCGTTATTACAGATCTCATGCAAAAGCATTGATGTCATCAAACCCAGTTCTAGATTCAGAATCTCAGTTTATCAGAAAGAGAGAATCAAAGCAGCTTCGCCAAGCGGTATCTTTTTCGTCGTTTCTTCAAACACACTCGCTGTCACTCGCCTCAAAGGAAGATCCTAGGTATTGAAGGCTTTTAAGAAACGCAGCACGAATGTTAAAACACATAGCAGGGAACGGTGGTCTTTTCATTCTACTAAATCCTATATTGGTATCTGGTGCAGGGCCGGATCAGTTCAGGAAGAGAATGGTCAGACCAATCTAATATAGGCATAGAAGCACCTAAGGAGGGGAAAAAAAAAGAAGGAGCCGAGGTGGGAATGGGAGGCTAATTTGTGTGTTGTCTTTGATCGTGTCATCATGTTTGTCAGCTCACCCATCCCTCCCACCCACCCCCACTCCCCGCCACCCTCACCCTTCCCGCCTTCCCTTTCTCCTCCCCGACCTTACTCTTTAACGCTTGTTTCCAGAACGGAAAAGAGGCCATTGCCATTGTGGGCATAGGCTGTCGCACACCTGGGGCAGACAACATCCGGGACTTTTGGAGCGTGCTGGTGAATGGAGAATGCCACGTGACTGATGTGCCGGCCAATCGCTGGAATGCATCAGCCTTCTTCAGTGAAGACCATGCAGCCATCGGCAAAGCCTACGTACAGAAAGGGGGCTTCCTTAAAGAGTAGGACGACGCTCTCTCCCTATCTGTCTGTCTATCTATCCGCCCGTCTGCGTGTCCGTTTGTCCATCCGTCTGCCTGTCTTCCTTTATGAGTAGGATATTATGCTCTCCTTCTTTGTCTGTCTGTCAGTCTGTCCCTCTGTCTGTCTGTCTATTCACCAGTCCGTCCGTCCGTCCGTCCGTCCGTCCGTCCATCTGTCTGTCTGTCTGTCTGTCTCTCTCTGGATTTCCTTATCCCAATCCAGGTGTAACCGAAAATATCTTGCAGAGAGAGAATGAACAGAATTGAACACAATACGCATAATCATATTTCGGAGGAAAAAACTAAGTGATATCAAAGATTAATATAAGTTTGAGCGTGGAATGTCTATACTTTTTTTTCTGAAATTTGCAACAGGGGTAAGAAGAAGAATGTTGGAAATACTTCTGTCCAAGTTACAGACTCAAATGGTGCACTGAATCAATTCATATGTAACTGTGTACTCTAACAGAGAATACAGGTTAACCAAGACATGAACTCGAGTGCAAGACTCTCTCTCTCTCTCTCTCTCTGAGTGTGTGTGTGTGTGTGTGTGTGTGTGTGTGTGTGTGTGTGTGTGTGTATGCACGTGCGTGCGTGTGTGCGTGTGTGTGTGTGTGTGTGTGTGTGTGTGTGTGTGTGTGTGTGTGTGTGAGTGTACGTGCGTGCGTGCATGCGTGCGAGCGTGCGTGTGCGTATGTGTGTGTGTGTGTGTGTGCGTGCGTGCGTGCTTACATGCATGCGTGCGTGCGTGCGTACGTGCGTGTGTGTGTGTGTGTGTGTGTGTGTGTGTGTGTGTGTGTGTGTGTGTGTGTGCAGCGTTGAGGGGTTTGACAACGTTCTGTACGGAATCAATGACTTCGAGGCCAGTCAGATGGACCCCCAGCAGCGTCTGCTGCTGGACTGCACCACAATGGCCCTGCAGGACGCCGGCATCACCAGGACCCAGCTCTCTGCATCCAACACCGGCGTCTACGTCGGTAAGCGTGACTGTGGAACTGGGACAGACTTTTCAATGCAACAGCTAAATTGTGAGAACGAAACAGTCTCTGCCATTCAGCTGCGCCCGAACACACACACACACACACACACACACCACACACACACACACACACACACACACACACACACACACTGCAAATACCACCAGGCAAACGACACGAAAACGACTGAACTAGAAACGCCTCCGCTATGCCTTCCCGCCGGGGAAATAATTGTGGGTACAGACTAAAAGAGTGTCTTCCCACGTGCCTCTCGGTATTAGGAAAAAAAAACAAAAAACAAACAAACAAACAAACAAAAAACAAACAAAAAACAAACAAACAAAAAACAACAACAACAACGAAAAGTCGGCTTTACACGGCAATATAGCAGTTCACTGAAAGGGGTCTATTTGTAAATATCGATGTCCAGTAGAAAATGTAACAGTTTCACTAAACAGACCAAGTTTGCTAAACAGACCAAGTTTGCCGAGCAGACCAACTTTGCTGAACAGATCAAGGTTGCTGAACAGATCAAGGTTTCTGAACAGATCAAGCTGCTGAATAGATCAAGGTCGCTGAACAGATCAAGATTACTGAACGGATCAAGTCTGGCGAACGGATCAAGTTTTCTGAACAGGTTAATGTACTGAACAGATCGGATGGCCAAACATATCAATATTAGAATAGCACTTGCATACAAGGTAATGCTCTTGAGAGAAAATGGTATGGTGTATTGATATCAACGAAGCCCATCATTTAGTAATGAATAGCATTTAAACATCATCATTGAACTGCCACAGATTAGGAAATTTCTTATGAGAGATGTTGGGTTTTTTTTTTTTCAGTTTTCAGACAAAAACAATATTTTCCTTCTTTGTTTTTGTACTCCCAGTTCTTATAGAACAGGGAGTACTGTAGAATGGGAACGAAGAAATGCTCTGTGTGTGTGTGTGTGTGTGTGTGTGTGTGTGTGTGTGTGTGTGTGTGTGTGTGTTGGTGTGTGTGCGTCGTGGGTGGTGCGTGCGTACGTGCGTGCGTGCGTGCGTGCGTGTGTGTGTGTGTGTGTGTGTGTGTGTGTGTGTGTGTGTGTGTGTGTGTGTGTGTGTGTGTGTGTGACCGTCCATGGTCAAAATGTGTTCCACTCGCTCCAGACAAAACTACTGGGCCGATCTTTCTGAAAATTTGTAGGTATGTTCATTATGGGTCAAGGATGATGCCCGATATTTTAATTTGCCGTTATTGCCGTTACTAATGGCTATAACGGCCTGTAACGGTTTCTCTTCTTTATGGAATATCTCAGAAAGTACTTGGCAGATCTTTCTGAAAATTTGTAGGTATGTTCATTATGGGTCAGGGATAATGCCCGACGTTTTAGTTTACCGTTATATCCGTTACTAACGGCTGTAACGGCCTGCAGCGGTTTTTCTTCTTCATGGAATATCTCAGAAAGCACTTGGCCGATCTTTGTCAAAATTAGCAGCTATGTTCATTACGGGTCGCGGATGATGCCCGATGTTTTAGTTTACCGTTATAGCCGTTACTAACGGCTATAACGGCCCATAACGGTTTTTCTTCTTTATGGAATATCTCAGAAAGCACTTTGTCCATCTGTCTGAAAATTTGTAGGTATGTTCATTATGGGTCACGGATGATACCCGATCTTCTAGTTTAACGGCTATAACTGCCCATAACGGTTTTTCTTCTTTGTGGAATATCTCAGAAAGTACTCGGCCGATCTTTCTGAAAATTTGTAGGTATATTCATTATGGGCGACGGATGATGCCCGACGATTTAGTTTACCGTTATAGCCGTTAGGCTTTAACGGCCCATAACGGTTTTTCTTTTTTTTATGAAATGTCCCAGAAAGTACTTGGCCGATCTTTCTGAAAATTTGTAGGTATGTTCATTATGGGTCAGGTATAATGCCCGATGTTTTAGTTTACCGTTATAGCCGTTACTAACGGCTATAACGACCCATAACGGTTTTTCTTTTTTATGGAATATCTCAGAAAGTACTTGGCCGATCTTTGTGAAAATTTGTAGGTATTATCGGTCACGGATAATGCCCAATGTTTTAGCTACCGTTATATCCGTTAGTAACGGCTATAACGCCCCATAACGGCTCTTCTTTTTTATGGACTATCTTAAAAAGTACGTGGCCGATCTTTCTGAAAATTTGTAGGTATGTTCATTATGGGTCACGGATGATGCCCGATGTTTAAGTTTACCGTTATAGCCGTTACTAACGGCCCACAATGGTTTTCTTCTTCATGGAAAATCTCAGAAAGTACTTGGCTGATCTTTCTGAAAATTTGTAAGTATGTTCATTATAGGTCACAGATGATGGCCGATGTTTACCAGAATAGCCATTACTAACGGTTACACCAGCCCAAGACGGTTTTTCCTCTTTATGGAAAATCTCCCGCGTATTCAGGATAAATTGGGAGTACGTTTATATGCTTTGCATCTTGTTTTTACTTACATCAAACACATGTTGCTAAAAGAACAACAGGTTCACATGGAATGTAGTTTTAAATATGTACTTTCTTCAAACAATTCTAAGCCAAGCGGGGTGGCAATATTATTTAATAACAACTTTGATTTTTTTTTTAAACTGTGACGCTGTACTAGACAGTAAAGGTTACTTTATTATTCTTGTTTCAAAGACAATGAATAAAGGCATACTGATGGCAAATATTTATGGACCAAAAAGAAATGATCCCAGATTTTTGGAAGAAATTAGAAACAAAAAGAATCGATGAAACGGGTCTTTCTAACTTGATGGATGATCTACAACTGGTTCACATATGGAGAGAAATCAATCCAAAATTACTGAGATATACGTGAAGACGTACACTCCTTCAACAGAGTCATCTAGATTTTTTTGAATGATATCCCAAAGTTTTCTGGCAAATTTAAAGACGCAGGTATACTTTGGGGCTATAGGACTGACATTTCTCTAACTATCATCAGATTTGTTCTGATAACAGAAGAAAACTAAAGTGTTTGAAATTTAACTCATCATTACTCAGAGACAAAAAATATGTTGACATGGTACGTGAAACTATAGAGAATATTACAGAGCAGTATACAGCATCACCATTATGCTTAAGACAACTTGAGTAAGGTTCCCGGTCATGAAATCCAGTTCACAGTTAGTTATCAGCTGTTTCTAGATATTTTGATAATGGAAATGAATGGAGAAAAAACAATAGCTTTCAGTGCATGAAAGGAACAAACATTGAAGAAAAACTTGAATAAGGAATACAGGAGTTAGAAAAAGAAATAAATGTGAATAAAGATACGGAACTCGAACAACAGAAAAAAAGACCTTTAAAAACAATGAAGAAAGAAAATAGAGGAAATTATCCTCAGATCCGAAGCAAAGTGGGCTACACAGGGAAAAAATTAAGCAAGTAGCTTTGCCATATGAAGAAAAGACAATTCACGAGGAAACAAATGCTAAAACTAGTAGCAGATGATGGGGTTATTTAACAAAAACTGACAATCTCTTGGAAGCCACTAGACTATATTATGAAATCCTATGCAAAGAACAAACAGTAACAAATATTGGAATCAGCAAATATCTTCAAAACTTTTCACGACTGAATGAATCGGAATCAAAAGAGTTAGAAGAGCTTATCTCGAGAGGAGAAGCTACAGAAGCCTTGTAGGAAAGGCATAATGATCAGAGCCCTGGTTCTGACAGGATTACAGTTAACATCTACCATTTAAAAAAAGATCTGGAAACTTTGTCGTTAGATCGTTGAATGAAGGCTTCTCGAGAGGTGAAATGTCAGTTAGTTAGACAGAAGGAATAGTAACATGTCTACCAAAAGGATATAAAAACATGACAAGTTTTGAAAAATACGAGAACAATATCTTTGTTAAACGTTTCTTCTGAAATAAGAACCACATGCACAGCAAAGACAATGAGGAAAGTGCTTTCGGAGATAATATATGAATATCAAAAAGGGTTCGTTCTGGGTAGATACATAGGAGACAATAGGACTGTTATGATTATAATGTAATGCATTACATAGAAACAAAATCTCTTCCAGGCTTGTTAGTGTCAGTAGACTTCGAAAAGAAAAGTATAATAAATTGGGAATATGTAAAAAAAAAAAAAAAAGTTCTGAAAGCATTCGGGTTTGGGGACGAGTTATGTAGCTGGAGCTCAGCCTTTTACAAAAATATAAGATAATTCATTATAGTGAATGTAAAAGTCTTTCAAAACTTGAAATACAAAGGGACATTGTCAGGGTGACCTAATTTCACCACTTCTATGTATTTTCTAGTCAGAAATATTCGTCTGCAAAATTCGAGAAGACAGTAACGTGGAAGGCTTTCATATAGCAGACACAGAGTTCAAAATGACCCAATAAGCTGAAGACACAACGCTTACAATTGAAGGGAATAAGAATCATACGAAAATCTGTTTGAAACCATATCTGAATGTGAAGAAATTTTTGGACTGAAACTTACTTTCGAAAAAACTACTGATGTTTGGTTGGAACAGAGTAAAAACCCGGAAAAGAAATACTTGCTAGGAATCGCCCCAAAATTAAACTTCTCGATATATGGTTTTCAAATGCTTTGTCAAAAATGACAAAAACTTTCTACAAAAGACTGAATAATCGAGGCAAAGAATATATTCAAAATTGGTCTAAACGGATATGTATACCCATGGGCAGAAGTGCTATGTTGAAATAACATACTTTCTAAGCTTACTTGGCTGTTGATACACTTACCAAACCCTCCAGGCAAAGAACTAAAAGAATTGCAAAAAAAAAGTGTTTTGAATTTATGTGAAATATGACAAGAGATAGAATTAAGAGAAAATATGTTGTCATAGCCTCGGAAATCAAGGTACAGGAATACCAAACATAGAAAAGTATGCACAAGCTCTAACGATGACCTGGGTTAAAAGATATATAGTACGCACCGAAATACATGAAATGCTGTGTCCAGATATAGGTTCGTTGAATTTATATGGTGCTTCAAATTTCTTTTCACAAACTCGTCATTTTTGTGACAATTTACTTTTTTCCTTATCACAACTTTGATAAAAACATGCAGTTAAAAATTTCATTAGAGGTCCTAGCAGGGCCAATTTTTCTAAGCTTGATTAATTTAGAATAGGTACCGATGTTTATAACTTTAAAACTGTATAAGCTAACGATTTTTTTCTAAAGAAATGTCACTGATAGAAAAGGGGAATTTCTGGAGTTACATTAGAAAAAAACGCAATGAATATGGCATTAACGTAAATTATTTTTAATGTTTGAAATGTGTACGGTCAGTAAAAAGCGATCTGAAGGAAAGACAAATGATAATACAGAATGAAGAATGTAACCAAACGACTAAAGTACGACAGAATGTAACCAAACGACAAAAGCACTACAAGTTATAGCAATCGTAAATAAATGTACAAAAGCTGACTACATTGCTCTCTTGGAAGGACTAATGATATTTGACATTAAATTATTTGGTCAATGAGAGTACAAACTAAGATTTGCGATAGACTGTGAAAAGACTATAAACAAATCAGAAAAATTAAAGATGGTTTCAGATTAGGAAATACCATAATATACTTGACACAGATAGCATTATATAGGAAATGTGAAAAGCTAATGGGGATAAATGTTCATTTTGTGAGACGGAAATAGATCAGTACAACACTATATTTGCCGTGCAGATCAGGCGTGCTGACCAGATCAAGGGTACTGTCTAGATTAAGTTTGCTAACAGATCAAGGTTACTGAACAGAACAAGTTTGCTGAACAGATCAAGGTTACTGAAAAGATTAAGGTTACTGAACAGATCGAAGTTACTGTACATATTAAGTTTGTGGAACAGATCAAGTTTGCTGAACAAATCAAGTGTGCTGAATAGATCAAGTTACATAGCAGATCAAGGCTACTGAACAGAGCATGGTTGCTGAACAGATCATGGTTACTGAACAGATAAAGTTTGCTGAATCGATCAACTTTGCCAAACAGATCAAGCTTGCTGAACAGATCAATGTTACTGAACAGATCAAGTTTATTGAACAAATCCAGTTTGCTGACCAGATCAAATTACTGAACAGAATGGTTACTGAACGCACCAAACGTACTGAACAGATCAAGGTTACTGAACAGATCAAGGTTATTGAACAGTTCAAATTTGCTGAACAGATCATGGTTACTGAATAGAGCAAATGTACTTGTACTGATTAAATTTGGAGACCAGATTAAGTTTGCTGAACAGATCAAATTACTGATAAGATCACATTTGATGAACAGATCAATGCTACTAAACAGATCAAAGCTGCTGAACAGATCAATGTTACTAAACAGATCAGGTTTGCCGAACAGATCATGGTTACTGAAGAGATCAAGTTTATTGAACAGATGAATGTTACTAAACAGATCAAGTTTGCCGAACAGATCATGGTTACTGAACAGATCAAGTTTGCTGAACAGATCAAAGTTGCTGAGCAGATCAAGTTTGCTGAACAGATCATATTAGTTAATATATCATTTTCGAAGAACAGATCAGGTTTGCTTAACGGATCAAGGTTGCTGAACAGATGAAACCTGCTGTACCAATCAAGGTTAACTGGACAGATCAAATGGTTAACAGATCAAGGCTGCTGAAGAGATCATTTCTGCCGAACTGATCACTGTTACTGAACAGATCATGTTTACTGAAGAAAACATGTTTGCTGAACGGATCAAGTTTGCTGAACACATGGCATTGCTGAAAAGATCAAGGTTACTGAACAGGTCAAGGTTATTGAACAGATCAAGGTTACTGAACAGATCAAAGTTACTGAACAGATCAGGGTTATTGAACAGACCAAGTTTACTGAACGGATCAAGCTTGCTAAACAAATCAAGTTTGCTGTAAAGACCAAGTTTGCTGAAGAGAAATTGCACAGATGAAGGTTATTTTATAGATCAACTTGCTGAACAAATCATGGTTCCTGAATAGGTCACGTTTGCGGAAGAGATCATATTTGTTGAAAAGAACAAATTTGATGAAGAGGTCAAAGATTATTTAACAGACAATTTGCTGAACAGATCAGGGAACCTAGGTCGGCACCACAATTCTGCACCATAGCTGAATGGCCCCATCCATTTGCCACATTTCATCTTCACGAAATTCCTTAAAATCGAGTCAGTGGATTCTGCATAATCTTGCTGACAGGCAAACAAACATGCAAACAAACAAACAAAGAGATGCAGGTGCAAAATTAATTAACCTCCACAGTGAAGATGACACTGAAATAAAAGAATAACCCCCAGCTTTTCAACCCTTAAATCGTATGTCCGCAAATCATTTCACACCCAACTGTAGACGAGAAAGGTTTGATAAGATCATATGTAGGCACACATTTCTTACACAGTTCTTAGAACACTGGGAAAACCGCTGGCATCCACCAGCTTGTGATCACCCGTGGATCTTGACCTGTTCCAAGGATATTCACCAAACATTATTGACTTAGTCGTGGACCCACATGTCGTCTTTCAATAACATTTTGTTGAAATTGTTTCGGCTAAGGAGATGTTGGACCCATCCTTTAAGGCACTCACACCATGAATTCGCACCAACAGCTGCATTCTTTGGGTCACATCTATCTTTCCATTATTTTTCGTTAAAATCGTTTGAGTGGGTTTTGACTGAATCGTTTAAACGGTTCCCGGATCTGCCTTTTCATGTAAGTCTGCACTTCGGATCTGCATTAACGGGCGGATCTTCACTTGAATTTGATGGGTCCGTTCGTGGGTAGCATTCCATGTATCCACCAAATTCTGCTAAGCAGAACAGATTCTGAATCCGACTTTGGATCCGAATTTGCGTCATGGATCTGCAAAAGAATTTACTGTTTGGCGTCATATACTTTACCATGTCAGACCATAGCATTCAACGGCAGTTAGCCAGCTCTGTCAGGCCGAATTTTTTCCGTGGCCAATGCAGTCATAAGACAGTCACGTGATGTCACCCCACTTCCGGCCCCGGAAGAAGCCAGTGTCAACTTCCTATAAGTCATTCATCTTCGGCCTGCCGTCAAAGCAAGATAAGTCTTGTGCTCTGTCTCGCCTATACTTGCCTTTGTGTTAACTTTGCTGTGTTTTGTTCTATACTTGATTCAGTTGTGGCTTGCAAATGTGAGGCTCTTGGTGGGAGCGTATTTATCAAAAGATTTGTCTCTTTTACCGGCACTCTCGGGAGCGTATTTATTAAAAGATTTGTCTCTTTTACCGGCACTCCCGCGACTTTGTTACTCGCGATCGTCGGCACCGCTCGCCGGTCGTGTTCCCCCACCATATTGCCGAGCCTCGGGTTCAGCACGCATTTTGTGCTGGTTCCGGCTTGCACTAGACCCTGAGTATTTTTGCCGTGTGAGGCTCTTGGTGGGAGCGTATTTATTAAAAGATTTGTCTCTTTTACCGGCACTCTCGGGAGCGTATTTATTAAAGATTTGTCTCTTTTACCGGCACTCTCGCGACTTTGTTACTCGCGATCGTCGGCACCGCTCGCCGGTCGTGTTCCCCCACCATATTGCCGAGCCTCGGGTTCAGCACGCATTTTGTGCTGGTTCCGCTTATTAAGGTTTAGGGCTCAATAACTATCACACCTGTACTCTTTACCCTTCACAGGTAGAACGTGTTCGAGTAAGGGTGTGTGACACTGATCTGCTTATTAAGATTTAGTGCCCAAGAACTATCACACCTATACACAGTGATACTCCACGTGTAGAGATTGCTATTAATAGCCATACCAGTCACACGACCGGTGGCGTGTACGGGTAGTTCGAGTTTTCAGTCGATCTCTCGAGCACTTTGCACGACACCACACGGACGATCGAGATTAATTGATTTTCTCGATCGGCCACCTTGTCTCCTCTTTGCGGTCGTGTGTTCCGGGTTTGCTCTATCCACCTGTGCCCAACATGGTGAAGGACACCGCCGGGTCGAGCCACTCCACTGCTCGGAGTTCGCTCAATTTCCCGGAGAACCCGCGGGTCGATTCCATCTCGGAGCAATCCGTTCGCACTGATGAACGTACGGTTCGGGTAGACAGAGACGACTTCTCCGCGGAAGGGACGCGTGATCTTCCTCGTCTACCAAACCGACGGACGCACGACCGCGGCGTCCCAAGGCTGATAGGCAAGCGGCCACCATTTCAAAATGCCTTTCATTTGATCTGCCTGCTAGTCTAAGGGCAAAGCTCCCCTCAAGGTGCTGCCCAGAAAGTCTAATGGCAAGGCTCCCCTCAAGGGGCCCGGCCGAGCAAAGACTAGCCAACGGAATTCGCCCTCCCCCACCCCTTCTCCATCGGCCAGCTTGCCCTCTAGCCTACGGACTCGCTCGGAGACTTCTAACTATCATGCTGAGTCACGCGAATCTCGGCCCCCGGGGCACCTTGCCGAGCCGCGGACCAGCACGGGTGACGGATCTGGGATGGAATCACCATCCGTCACTCGCCTTGATGAGTCACGTATCTCTTTTTCCCCCCAAATTGATACGTGCACTCATAGCGCTCGGCCCCACCGGGCACAGGTGCAGCCAACACCTGAGCTCGAGGAGCGCTTCGACTCCGGAAGCAGCCTTATGGTCACCCCGACGCACGACCTCGGTGGTGTCCATAATCCTGGGCGTGCGGGCACGCCGCGCCATGGGCCCGGCCGTGCCCATGCACAAGGACGGTCGACCTACCCCGATCGAACGTCACCTTCTTCCCTAGGGGTATTGGACGTTGGGGAACCGACCTTTCGGATCCCCATTTGGGCAACGTCCGCGGTCCCGCTCCTCCGGGGGGAGGATCTACCAGCGGGACCAAGGGTAACCTGACATATTCCTCCAGGGGGAGGAACACGGGACCGCATCCTGACCAATCCGCACTTTCGCGGGTTGGGGGCTCGACTTCCGCATCCTCCTCCATACCATTATGGCCCTCCCAGGCCCATTCCAAGGACGTGTATGGTGCAGTGCACGGACCTGGACGGGGACGACAGGCCACGGCCTCTCAAGCCCCCCCCAACAGTGATTCAGGTTACCCGGGTCCCCGGGGACTTTCTGCCTACAAGAAGAAGAGGGTCTCGTGGCTACGACTCGGCGGATGTCTGACCTACGCATTCGCCCAACGCGCTGGTCAGACCTTGAGTGCGGCCTACCTACCATGGTTTTTCCCCAGGGCCGCCACAGCCCGTTTACCTCCCCGGGGACCGGTGGCTCTATGCCCCCGAGAGAGACCAGTGGCTTAACGCCAACACCCAGCACGACCAGCTACATGGTCGAATGTGGCACCCGGCCTCACTTACCTGGGTCGACCTTGGTCTCCCTCCTCGGGCGCTGTCCTATCGGCAGGACGATGTCCCGGCCGCCGATTATAGGGCCACCGGGGACACACTACAGGCACCCCTCGACTTACCTCCTGAAGACGGGTGCTATGAACCCTCTCAGGACCAGTACCTCCCTGAGGCGGACGATGACGAGGAGCTAGCCCCCACCTCATTGTACGATGTCCGCACGATAGAACGGTGGCGACCAGACCTCGTTAGGAGGGAGGCCGCACCCGCTGACGAATTTCGCATCCTCCACACCACGGCGGGACACACCTACTTGGACATGCCCCTTCAGCGAGCGGAGGCTCTATGGCCGGAGGACGATGGTGCCATCCCAGTACCGGGGGACCCGGGCTCTGAGGCGCACCAAGAGCCTGACCCTCGCTTGTTCAGCGATCCTTTCATGCGACACCTAGTTAACAGGATTTCGCATCACCTTTCGGCTGCGGCGGACAGCGCAGCCAGAAGCCACTTCAACTGCTTGTTGGTCGCGAGAGAGGCCGTGCTGGCGCGGACCTCTCTCTCCCCGACGCTTAAGGCAGCCCTGCGATGCATCCCGGGCCAGGTCCAGTCGCTCTTTGGCGACTACTCGGCTGACGTCATAGCACAAGCAGTTGAGGAACGCAAGCAGGCTGTGTCCTTTGCGCCCAGGCCACCGCCACGCCCTGCTAGACCCCCACTTCGTTCCTTCCCCAGGCACAGACCCTATCCCAGACAATCGCCTTCCCGCACCGCACGGCCCGCCAAGCGACCTAATCTTCTCCCAAGGCCTAAGCCAAAACCCCATCAGCAAAATTTTCGGTTAGGCCAACAGTCACGCTCCCGGAGCTGACTAGGGAGACAGCCCGAGGGGGACTTAGATCAGGTAGCACCCCCCTCGCCCTATCCCCCACCCACCAGCCCAGACCCTCGCCCCCCCTGGCGGGCAGCCTCTCCCGGCATGCCCACCAGTGGAGACGCATACGCCTCACCCCTGGATAGTGGCGGTGCTACAGGAAGGGTTTCGCCTTCCTTGGGCCCACGAGCGTCCCCCCCCTCATGCTATCTCCCCCTCCCTCCCCCAACGAACCCTCCCCCGCCAAAGCAGAAGCTCTTCGCACGGAAGTCCAAGACCTCCTCAAAAGAGGGGCCATCTCGGAGATTTCCCACCCAAACCCCGGCTTCTACTCTTTGTGATCCCAAAAGCCTCGGGAGGATGGAGGCCCATTCTAGATCTTTCGCCCCTCAACAAGTTCCTCAGGCCCACCAAGTTCAAGATGGAGACCCCCACCCAGATCCGAGACTCCATCCATCATCGCGACTGGGCCACATCCGTAGACCTGAAGGACGCCTATTTTTCAGATCCTGATTCACCCGGCCCACAGACGATTCCTACGGTTCGTCTGGCAGACCCCGGAGAGGCCTGCACGCATAGTGGACCTCATCTCCTGCCTGTCACAGGCACCCCACACCTCGGCCAGAACCCTGTCCTCCCTCCTAGGAATGATGGAGTCCCTGTCTCCCCTCATTCCCCTGCGGCGGGTCCCCAAACGCCAACTTCAGAGGGAGTTCCGCCGACGTTTGTCACAGACCTCCGACCGCTGGGACCAGGTCATTCCCCTCGGACACTGGTTCATTTCGGCGACGGAGGAGCGGCTCACTCCAGCCACTCTCTCCACCGGGGTCCCCATCTCCCTCCCAACCCAACCCAACCACTGGAACTTTATACAGACGCCTCCAACTTGGGCTGGGGGGCCCACGTGGAGGACAGTCACGCCTCGGGGACTGGGAGCTGGAAGCGGTCAGGCTAGCCCTTCTCCAACTCCAGCACAAGGTCGCGCACCGACTTGTTCTCCTCCTCACGGACAATACGTCGGTAGCTTGCTATGTCAACAAAGGGGGAGAGGCCCGCTCCATAGGCCTCTCCCTCAGAACAGAGGCCCTCCTTCGCTGGTGTCGCGCAACCATTGGTTTGTGCCCATGATCGACCTGTTTGCCACCAGCTTCAACCATCACCTGCCCCTGTACGTCTCTCCCGTTCCAGATCCCCAGGCGGATGCAGTCGACGCACTATCCCTCCCCGGGACGGGCCTACTGGCGTATGCCTTTCCCCCCTTCCCCATCCTACACAAGGTGATCAGGAAGGCAAGGCTGGAAAGACCCAGGCTGATCCTCGTAACGCCATGGTGGCCGACCCAGTCTTGGTTCCCGGACCCCAAGTCCCTCACCCACGTTCCCCCCCTCCGGCTCAGCCCTCGCTGGGACATGCTGAGACAACCCCGGTCAGGTCTTCCTCACTCCAATCCCAAGATGCTTCGCCTACACGCGTGGCTTCTATGCCAGCCCAACTGCGAACATCTGCATCTACCCCCCACTCGGAGAGACCCCAGTCCGTCCTAGACACACTAGCCGGGGCAGGGGCCTCTCAGGGATTACGGGACTTCGCCTCGGCATCTCGCAGAGCCAGCACCGAATCCCTCTACAACTACCGTTGGGAGAGATGGATAACCTGGTGCTCAGATAACTCTGTTCCCCATTACTGCCCCTCCAACATCCAAATAGGAAATTTCCTCTCCCACCTATCCTCTTCCCTTAAGCTGTCGGCTGGCTCCATTCGGGGCTACAGATCAGCTATCTGCACTACCATTCGTCAACTGGGGGGCCCTTCTTTTGACAATGACTTTCTCCTCAGAGAGGTGTCTAGAGGAGTTGCTCTACGGGAAGCTCAGTCCCCTAGGCGCATTCCCCTCTGGGACCTTTTTACGGTCCTCGATGCCCTCAGAAAAACCCCTTTTGAACCCATTGCTTCTATTCCTTTTGACCTCCTCTCCTTTAAGACCACCTTTCTCCTCGCCCTGGCCTCGGCCAGAAGACGAAGTGAGATTCACGCCCTCAGCGGTGACCCCACAGATATCGCCTTCCACAGGGACGGCTCAGTCTCTCTCAAGTTCCTTCCGGAGTTCTGACATCTTGGGAAAGGGAGAAAAAGATGGAGACATGGACCTTTGCCCCTCCAGGTGTCTCAGCTACTACTGGGAACGCACACGCCCAGGCGCTCCTCCCAGAGACGACTCCTTATCTCCCTCAACCCCAACAATACTAGAGATATCTCGGCGGGAACTATCTCCAGGTGGCTCTCCAAGACGGTGAGATCTACCTACGCTCAGGCGTACAAGGATCTCCCTGTCCTATCACCCAGGGCCCATGAGGTCAGAGCACTGGCCACTTCCACAGCGTTCCAGTACTCTGTCCCCGTGCGCCACCTGCTGGAGGCAGCCTACTGGCGTTCGGAAAATCCCTTCATTAATTTTTACCTGAGGGATATCCGCATGACCAGAGCTGATGGGTCTAAGGGGATTTCCTTTGTGGCGGCCAATGCAGCCATATCGGTCAACCCCAAGAACCACTAGGGCGCTCGCCCTCCTCCGATTCCTTTAAATTCTGCTATGGTCTGACATGGTAAAGTATATGACGCCAAAATGGGGAGTTTGTGTTATACTCCCTGTTTGGCTAGTATACTTACCATGTCAGACTCTAATTCCCTCCCTACCTTCCCCTCTGGCGCCAAGGTTCTCGGGGTCACCATACACCAGGCCTCGCTGAATGACTTATAGGAAGTTGACACTGGCTTCTTCCGGGGCCGGAAGTGGGGTGACATCACGTGACTGTCTTATGACTGCATTGGCCACGGAAAAAATTCGGCCTGACAGAGCTGGCTAACTGCCGTTGAATGCTATGGTCTGACATGGTAAGTATACTAGCCAAACAGGGAGTATAACACAAACTCCCCATTTCTCCTCCCTTGCCGGCCATCACTAACTCCACCCACTGTCTTTGAAATCGGTTCCGTAGGCCTAGCGTTCTTTTTTTACATGCTTACAAACAAACACATCATCCCGCAAACAAACATAGCCTCCCTGACAGAGCTAGAGGAAAAATTACTGATGTGTGGGTACATCCAAGCTTGGTGACATACTTCCCATAGACGAACACAAACTAAATCATCATCACCTTACACCGTTACCAGTTCCGAAATTCACAGCATGATTTCAGTAACTGCAATCCAGTAGCATTAGATAACACCTGGACAGTCAGGAGAGTGCAGACATCTGTCAAGGTAAAACAGATCATTGATCTACCATTTGATCCATATCTGCACCAATGATATGCACCAAAATTAAAATGGATAGATTCATTGGACATAAGTCATCTTTCTACAAAGTCTGTTGCAAATGAAAATTATTGGTCAAATGGGTTGTATTTTTGTTCAATATCATATTGACAGAAAGACGATTAATCAAACCAAAGGAAGGTCATGAAACGTAACCTATTTAGTTTTAGTTAATATATATATATATATATATATATATATATATATATATATACATGCTTTCCCTAACAGAATACCTTTCTAATTTTTAGCAATAATTAAGGTCGATGTCATAACACAAGTGCATGAAATTTCTTCCAGGAGCGATGAACTCCGAACACTTCTCGTCCAATACCGGAGTGACGAGTAAATCCAGTATCTACACTGCCACGGGTAGCGCCGATTCTTTGATGTCTGCTCGGATTTCTTACACTTTCAACTTGCTGGGTCCCAGTATGACCATTGATACTGCCTGCTCTGCCTCGCTCATCGCCATCCATCTGGCCTGCCAAGCCATTCAGACAGGTGGGTTTATCAGAAAGATCCCCACCCTCCTTCCATTCTGCCTCTAGTCTGCTTTTCACTGTATTCAGGAGGGATTGAATGAGACCATAGTTGTAAGTATTAAACGCAGAGTCCTTGGTCTATAAAGGATGGACAGTAGTGAAAGCTGTGAATACATGTGATGAGACTTTTGGTTTAATTGGTCGGGTGAAAAATGGCAGTGGCTGTAAAAACGATATTAGAGTCTGTTTGGTCGGATGAAAAGAAAAAAGACATTAGTGTGAACATTTGTGGCGGACATTTTATTTTACATTTTAGGACAGGAAGTGATGGTAGTTATTTAATAAACACATGTGGTGTAGTCTTCATTGTATTTTGAAGGATGGAAAGCGATGGTGGTTATGAATCAAACGCCTGTAGTGGAGTCTTTGATGTACTATTAAAAGATGGAAAGCGATGTGAGTTATCAACAAAACACCTGTAGTGTAGTCTTTCTTGCTTTTTGAAGGATAGAAATGATGATAGTTATGGAATGAACACCTGTAGTCAAATTTTTGTTGTATATTGAAGGATAGGAAGTAATGGTAGCTATGAAATAAACATCTGTACTCGAGTCGTTGTTGTATTTTGAAGAATGAGAAGTGATGGTATACTAAAGTAAGCACCTGTTTTGAGTCGATAATGGCAGATGGTGGCCAGGTGTTCACAGATGTGTGTCTCAAGCAGGCGTGATATCTCCCCTACTTAGATCTTACTGCACAGTTGCTGTGAATAGTTCGCACAATGGTGCGGCTCTAACAAGAGAACGTGCATTTAGTTTTAAACAAGCCTTTTGGGCTATGTAGGATGGTGTCCGGTTTGGTGAGAAGACAAATTTTACAATCTATGAAGGTGAGACAATCCGCACACTTGAGACGGGCGTCTCTGAAAACCTGGCTAGCATCTGCCATTATCAACCCAAACCAGTTGTTCAACCATCCCTAACTCAATATCAATCATGTCAAAGTCCTGGATCTTTTGCAATCACAGAGTGACAACTTTGAGCACACTAGGCAGGAATCCAACCCGCAGTACTCTCCACTGACACGTTACCATACTACTCCTTAGTTATCTAATGTACATATTACAGCTGTTTTCCTTTCTCACCTCCATTTACTATCCCCATTTTTTCTTTGCTTATCTATCCACTTCCCTTTCTTACTCTGGTTTTGTTTCAGTTACATATGGTCCCTCTTTTATATCAGTTTCTCTTCTTTACTTTCTGTGTGTGTATGTGTGTGCATTTGTGTGTGTGCGTGTGTGTGTGTGTGTGTGTGGGGGGGGGGGGGGGGGGGCTGGGGGGATGTCTTTCCCCTTTTTTTGTTTCGCCCTGTTAGCTTTTTACTCATTGATCATTTCGGGCTACTATCACTGTTAATATTATTAGTATTAATAGTAGTAGAAGTAGTAGTACAGGTAGTAGTAGTAATAGTGATAGTAGTGGTGGTAGTAGTAGTAGTAGTGGTAGCAGTAGTATCATCGTCACCATTGCTAACACCATCATCATTGTTATAGTTATTATTGTTATTATTATTATCACTATTATCAATACTATGATTATGCTTGGAAGTAATATTACTTTTGTCATTATTAATCCTATCATTATCAGTAATAATTGTAGTAGTAGTATTAATATTTTCTTATCATTCCTATTATCACTATTATAATAATGTAGATTGAAGATAGCCGCCTGGTATTTCTTACCTAGCCACAAAAATCGTCACTTACTGTTGTTGTGTCCCATTGTGTACCGGTGGAAATGGAGGACACGTATAAACATCGCATGCATCCTATGTGAGAAACTGGAAGAATAAATGAGATAAATGAAAATGAGTGACTGATATTTGAATGGTACGGGAAACGACTGAATGAGCGCCAGTAGGCTGCTCTTCGGCCGGCTCTACCTGGGTAGGCAGCCCGATGAGTGAGTGAGGTAGTGCGCTTATTGTAAAGCGCTTAGAGCTTGGTCTGTGACCGAGGATAGGCGCTATATAAATACCCAATATAATTATATAATAATATAGTAATCATCATCGTCATCATCACCATCGTTAACATTATTATTAGTATTATTATCGTCATCCTCATGATTTCCACTGCTGTTGTAAATATTACAACTATTAATGCTTTTTATACTAGTATTAAGTTTATCAGTACCACCTTACACTGCTGTTATTAATACTACAGCCATTACTGCTTTATTGTACTATTATCAAGTTTATCATTATCAACTCCAACACTTTCATCATGTAAATTACAAGATCAGTTTCATTGAAATTGTATTTTCTGAATTTCTATGCATTAGTACATTTCTTATATTTCAACTTACTATCTTACCCACTTATTATGTCATTATCATCATCATTACCGTTAATTTTAGTATTGTTTACATGATTATCATTATAACCATTCGTATATTTCTTTTTCTTTGTCTTACTATACTGTTCAAAAAAAGAAACGCAACAAATGATATTTTGGAATACGATGCAATATTTACATATTCCCAACATGAATGATGTTGACAAATAGCAGGATTGATTCACTCGTTCCTCTGCCATGTCAGTGTACAAGTTCAGCGAATGCCGTGCGATAAACACGTGCTGGTGGGCTAAAATCTAGCGCTGCAAACTTTCGACTGTCGACGGATTTGCAGACGGGAAATTCACGTGCAAAGCACAGAATACAATACTGACAACACCTCAATAGCAGGGTATAAAAGGGGTTTGGCTTCATTGAAAAATGAAACCAGAAACGAAAGGAAAGAATGCCAAATCTGAATAGCCAACAACGAGAAAATGCGATAGGCCGGTTGCAGGCTGGATAGAGTCAAGCGGCTGTTGCCAGACATTTCAATGTGGCCAGAAGCACCATCAGTAGGCTTTGGAACCGGTTTGGAACGACGGGGTCAACAGCAGATCGACCTCGTTCAGGACGGCCAAGGTGCACAACCCAAGCCCAAGATCGCTACATTACGCTCCGCCATGTTCGGGATCGTTTCCTGTCTGCCTCCTCTACAGCCCAGGCCATCCCTGGCCACAGATGTGTAAGCGGGCAAACCGTATGCAATCGTCTACATGCTGTTGGAATGAGGGCTCGAAGACCTGTCCGAGGACCCGTTATGACTCAGCGTCATCACCAGGCACGACATCAATGGTGCATGCAACATCTTCCATGGGCTGTTCATCGTGAATGGAGACAGGTTTCATTCAGCGACGAATCACATTTCCTGCTGCAACACCATGACCGGAGGAGGAGGGTCTATCGCAGAACGAATGAACGCTATGCACAGAACTGTGTTGGTCAGGCACCTCCCCATGGTGATGGAGGGGTAATGGTATGGGGAGCCATCAATTTCAGTGGCAGAAGCCCCCTAGTACTGGTCCAGGGACGACTTAATGCTCAGCGCTACATTGCAGAAATCCTCCAGCCTCACGTTCTTCAACTCCTGGCTGCTCCTGGTTCCATATTCATGCATGACAATGCTCGGCCACACTCAGCCCGCTTAACACGACATTTCCTGGTTGCCAACAACATCAGTCTCCTTCCCTGGCCCTCTATGTCCCGGATTTAAACCCAATAGAGCACATTTGGGATGAGTTGGATCGCCGAGTCCGTGCCCGAGTTAATTCCCCTACAAATGAACAAGAGTTGTTCCAGGCTCTTCAGGAGGAGTGGGACACCATTCCACTGCGCGTCATCCACAGTCTGCTGCGATCCCTGCCCAGGCGACTTCAAGGTGTGATTGCTGCACAGGGAGGACACACACGCTACTGACGTTCGAAAGGTGTGAGCTCTTTTGTAATGACTTTTTGGCACTGGTTTTTTCAACGCAAAATCAGATAAGCCATTATGTTTCAATCATCTCCACTTTAACGGTGTTTTGCAGTTACCTGAAAATGTACAATGTTTTGAAAATAGTAAAGGCAGGTGACCAATAGCTGCTGTTGCGTTTCTTTTTTTGAACAGTATAGTTTTCCCATCATTATATCCTTCTTCTTCTCTCCCTTTTTCCTCTCTTCCTCCTCCCCTCTCCCTCCTCATCCTCCCCCATATTCTTCTCTTCTCTCTTATCATCATCATCATCATCATCATCATCATCATCATCATCATCATCATCATCATCATCCTCACCACCACCACCACCACCACCACCACTATTGTTACTATTGCTAGTATAACCGTATCATTTAATCGTCCTCTAACCCCTCTCCTTCCTCTTCTTTCATTGGTAATATTATTATCATTACTACAATTACGATTATAATCTTTGTTATTATCATTATATGACTATACTACTATTAATTATAGTAGTAGTAGTAGTAGTAATAGCAGCAGCAGCAGCAGCAGTAGCAGTAGTGATAGTAGTAGTAGTGGTAGTAGTAGCAGCAGCAGCAACAGTAGCAGTAGTAGTAGTAGTAGTAGTAGTAGTAGTAGTAGTAGTAGTGGCGGTGGTAGTAGTGATGGTGATGGTAGTGGTGACAGTGTTTTTATTATCATTATTATTACGATAACACGTAGTGTCTCCTCAACAGCTTCGTTTCCATTTAAAAGCCATTTGCGCCCACTTCGTAAATGTACGCGACTATTCGTCCCTTGTTTTCATGGTCTTAATGCCAATTGTCTTGCCTGAAGAAGGCCGAGAAGGTCGAAATGCGTAGTGTTCATTTTGCAATTTGCTTATCTTTGGCGGCACAAAAAATTCTGGTTTTAACCTGTAGTGGAGTACTGCAGTGTATATTTGAAAGGACTGAAAAAAGAGCAGTTGAGGTGTGTGTGTGTGTGTGTGTGTGTGTGTGTGTGTGTGTGTGTGTGTGTGTGTGTGTGTGTGTGTGTGTGTATGTGTGTGTGTGGGAGGGGGGGGGGGCACCTGTCGTGGAGGCTTTGGTGTGTTTTTGAAGGATGGAAAGTGATGGTTATAAATTGAACATATGTTTTGAAGGATAGGAAGTGATGGTATATTGAAGTAAATGCCTGTAGTGTAGTTTTAAGCATGGCAAGTGATGGTATTCATGAAATAACCTTACTGGAGTCTTTGATGTGTTTGGAAAGGATGGAAAGTGAGCATGTTTATAAACAAATAATGCAGTCTTTATGTAAATGGGAGAAGTGGAAAGTGACCACATTTCTTTACACATGTTGCAGTCATTGTGTAAATATAAATGTTTGCTGTGGAGTCTCTTCCGTATCTGGGCAGGGTGGAACAAGAGCACATTTTCAACAAACTGCAGAGTCTTTGTGTAAATTGGAAGAGTGGAAAAGTAGCCATACATCTGCATACCCATTGCAGTATCTCCTCTGTATTTGGGAAGCATGGAAAATGACCACATTTTAAACACATAAATCAGAATCGTTGTTTTAAATGGGAAGGATGGAAAATGGCCACAGTCTAAAACACATAGTGTAGAATATTTGTTTTTGTAAATAGGAAGGGTGGAAAGAGATCACACATCTAGATTTGTGTTGCAGAGTTTCTTCTGTATTTGG
>CM065715.1:75698139-75725639 GCA_033310375.1 Conus canariensis
ATTTGCTTAAGAACCATGATTCTGATTTCCATCTGCTTATTACTAGGACTTCTATTGCTGTTCCAGTCATCCTTTAAATCAAAATGGTATTCAAGGTTTTCTTCGAAGGGAAGTAATTGGGCGAACTTTCCTCCTAGGGTCCCTAGAACTTGTTGAACGATATTAAGATATTTCAGGTCATCAAGACTGAATTTGAGACGGTTGTTTTTCACTCTTCTGTTGTTCTTCAAACATACTTCAAAGCTCATCATAACAAAGTCGTTGTCTCAATTTCTAACGGGCATATTAATTTGTCATTGGTGCTCTCATTACAATAGGGCCCATCAAAGTTATTCCAGTATTTTGATGCATCTGCACCAACTTTGGCATTCAAGTCAATCTGAACGACAAGGATGTCTTTCTTGTCAGCTTTACTAATAATCGCTTGCAGCTGGATGCAGAAATGTTCATCCTGTTCATCATCATAATCCGGTGTGGGAGCATTACATGATGTTAAATGGCTTCACTTGGAAGCGCATGATTCTAATTAAGCTGGAAACAGGTTGGCGCCCAAGTATAGCGTTATTAATGTTTTAACTGAAAATCCCAGTCCGTGTAAATGCTTGTCATTTCTGCACTGTAGTAGAGAACGTATCCTTCTTCTGTCTATGCTTCTTTGTTGTTCCCCCATCTTATTTCATTGAGGACGAGAACGAGCCAGGAGTATCTGTCCGTTTCACGGGTCAGTTCGTTCAATTTTCAGCCTGCCATAGTGTTTTTTGCAATGCATAGGCAAATGTAATAACATTTTTTTTTCCTGCTGAAAACCTTCTGCTATCCACCTCTTCCTGACGTTTCTGTTTCTTCTAACTGATTACTCGCCTGTTAGGAGGTGTGGAAGGGGATGATGGGTGTGGGGGTAGGTTTCTTGCCTGAAGACCCTCTGCTGTCCAGGTCTCTCTAGATTTCTTCCTACCAACTATATGACCAGTATGCTGGGGGACGGGTGGGTTGTGTGAGGGGGTGTTTTCTCTGAAGACCTCACATTGTCAGGATCTCTGTAGTTTTCCCCTACTTACCAAATGCCCTGTAAGGAAGAGGGTGGTTGATGAGAGCTTCTCTGAAAATCTTCTGCCATCAGCCTCACTTTGGAGTTTCTTCTTACAGACTATATGCCCTGTAGATGTGGAGAGATATGTGTAGTGGGGGAGGGGGGGGGGGGCTTCTCCAATAACTTCTGCTGTCCATCCCACCCTAGAGTTTCTGTTTGAATGAGGGATAGGATAGACGTACGGGAGGAGGAGGGATGGGGCTTCATCTCAGCAGACCTTCTGCTGTCAAGCTCTGCCGAGATGTTTTTCTTACTGACTACATGCCCTGTATGAGGGAGAGGGGAGGGGTTGGGGTTGGGGGCTCTTTCTCTGAGACCTGCTCTCCAGCTTTTCCTAGAATTCCTTTCTACCGACCAGATGCCTTGTATGAGGGGATGGAAAGGGGGAGGGGGGATGGAGGGTGGGGCTTCTTCTCTGAAGACCATCGCCTGTCAGGCTGTCGCTGGGCTTTCTTCCCACACACTACATACCCTGTATGAGGGAGAACAGAGGGAAGGGCACATGGCCTCTTCTCTGAAGACTTTCTGCTGCCTAGCTGTCCCTTGGAGTTTTTTTACTCTGACTGCCTGCCCTATATAAGGAGACGGGGAAGTGGGAGGGGGGGGGGGGGGGGTTCTTCTCTGAAGTCCTTCTGCTGTCCAGTTCTCCTTAGAATTTCTTCTGACTAATTACATGCCCTGTGTGAGTATGGGAGTGGGATGGGAGATGGGGAGCTTGGGGATGGGGGTGGGGAGGAGGCTTCTTGTTTGAATATCTTCCGCTGTCAAGCTCCAACCAGAGTTTCTTCCTTCTGACTACTTGGAGAAGGGTAGTGGAGGGGGTGGGGTGGGGGTGGGGGGAGGGGGCTCTTTCTTCTTCTGAATATTGTATGCTGCCCAGCTTTCTTCGGCATTTCTTCTTACTACCTATATTTCCTCTACTGGCATTATCCTCATGTACTTCATTCCAGTCTGGCCATATGCAGCCACATCTGGGTTCATCCTCACACCCCCAACGCCAATAGTCCACAGTGAGCAATCACTGCCAACTGTCTGAACATCCCGCCAGAGCAGACACAACACTGCTGCCGAGTCTCTTTCATGGTTTTCAGTGATAGCTGATCCGGCATACACAGTCAACATCTGAAGCAAGCCCATAGTGACGAAGCTGTGGAGCTAGCCTGAATAAAGAGTTCCCTTCTAGAGAGATATCAGCATCACTTCATCCACCTGACAGTCCTTATGACTTGAGCGTGGGCTCACTACAGATAACAATGTGAAAGATATGTCAGAAATGAAGTCATCACCAGCCACAGACGTTTAGACTTTGTGTTTGCCTTGTTTATGATCAGCGAGGAGGATGACGATGATACTAATGGATTTTCACTTTGGTCTGGCTTGCAGACTCTACATTTCCTTAATTGACATATTTTAGTGTCAGTCAGGACCAAGAGATTGAGAGTTTTCGCAATGTTGGTTGGAATAATAGAGCAACACGCTAAGAGACGCCGTCAATAAGTGAATACATCATGACCAGATGGATTGTTATGAATCATTTAAACAATGTAGATACATGATTAAAACCAATGTACCTAATTAGATCCGGGAACTGTTACCTTTCTGTCCAGGGACAGGCACGCCCACAGGGGACCCGGTGGAGGTGAACAGCGTTGCCTCGTTCCTGAAGGAAAAAGGTCAGGTTCGACAGCGCTACATCGGGTCTGTGAAGACCAACATTGGACACACTGAGTCTGCCTCAGGTGTGCTTGGTGTCATAAAACTGTGTCTAATGATGAAGTATGACACCATTGTTCCTTCCCTTCACTGTGATGAGGTTAACCCTGCTATTGATTTGGCTGCCTCAAAGTTTTCCATTCCAAAAGCTCCCACTTCTTGGTGTGTTGCCGACAAAGTTTGTTGTTGTAGTAGTTTTGGGTTTGGGGGAAGCAACTGCCATGCGGTCTTACAATCTGTCAGAAGGAAGGATATCAAAGAGGACAAGCGAGATGGCTCCTGCATTGTGTGCTTTTCTGGCAGAAACTTCAAGTCACTGAAGGGCAGTCTGGAAGATCTGATCAAAGACCAAGACACCAGTGAGCTCAACATCCACGATGTGTCCTACACCAGCACTGTCCGCAGGGATCATCACCGATGCAGAGTTGCCTTTCTCGTGGAGGACATGCAGGACCTGCGAAATGCTGTAGGCCAACGACTCTCTCTTGACCAGTGGTTCCAGCCAGCACTTCCCAGCCAGCAGAGAGTCATTTTTGTTTTCTGTGGCATGGGCACATCTTGGGAAGGGATGGGACGGGAGCTACTGGAACAGCATCATGTCTTTAAAAGCACTCTGTTGGAGGTGGACAAGCACCTGTCAACCTATGTTCCCTGGTCGCTCACAGAGAGACTTAGAAATGAAGATCCATCCAAAGATCTCTTGCTGGAACCCATCGCTGTCTTTGCCTGTCAGGTCGGCCTTGTTGAAGTGTGGCGAAGTCTTGGAATTAAGCCAGACTGTGTTGTGGGTCAGAGCATAGGAGAAGTGGCTGCAGCTTATGCTGCTGGATGTTTCAGCCTGCCTGATGCCGTGAAGATAGTTTATCATCGTAGTAAACTGTTGGCTGAGGTCACGGAAGGCGCCATGGTGGTGGTGCTGAATGTGGAGGTGGATAAGGTCAGACATGTGCTGGCAGAGTGTGAGAAAGGTGCCAGTATATCACAGGAATACAGCAGTAAAGCGTGTGCCGTCAGTGCTCGTGCTGACGTCATGCCAAGTATCAAACGCACACTTCAGACAAAACTAAATTCCAGCAATACTGGAATGCAGATCAAAGATCTCAATGTCCGTGTTGCATATCACAGTCCTCATGTCAGTCACTGTGCAGAGAAGCTAGCCAAACAGTTGAAGGGAATGGTTGCTCTTCCACCTTCAGTAGCCATGCAGTCCAGCGTCAATGGCTCTTCCTTGTCTACCTCACCTGACGCTGACTACTGGGCAATGAACCTCAGAGACCCTGTCTTGTTGAAACAAGCCGTTACTGGTGCTGTCAAGGAGTCCACAAAAGCTGTAGTTCTAGAGATTGGACCACGGCCCGTCTTGAAAGCACACCTGAAAGATATGCTTCCCAGTCAGAGGATCACTTTGGTCCCCTCCATGCAGAAGCCACCTGAAATGATCACGTTGCTCAAGGCTGTCATCACTCTGTACGAAGAAGGTCTAGATGTCACGTGGATGGCAATGCCCAGCAAAGGCAACATGCCTACAGAGGTTCCAAGATACTGCTTCAGTAAAAGATACCTAACCGAGACAACGGAAATCAAACTGATCCTTCAGCGTGGTCTGGATCTCTTCAACAAGAACCACCTGTACACTTTCCCTGTTCGGGATAACAGAACTTCATTTCTGTTGATGGTTTCCCCTCTCCTCAGTCCTACAGTCTACGATCATATGATATCTGGGAAGATCATTCTTCCCGGAGCTTTCTTGGCTGAAGCGTGTCTTGCTGTCGCTCACTACCGCCAGATAGCTCATCCAGCAGTCAGCATTGAGTTTGAACACGCCACATCATTGACAAACAGTGAGGTCGTTGATCTGACCGCTGAATTTGAAGACGTTGAAAACTCTACCAATGGCTGGCTTCCACCTTTGATCATACGGAGAGAAGACCAACGATTGGCGTCAGCGCAGCTGAAGGAGTGTAGCCAGTTATCGCAGGAGGCGGTCAATGTAGAGTACATCCTGTCCAGGTGCAAGGAGCTCGTTGACAAGAGCACCATATACTCTGCTCTAGGGAAGTATGGTTTTCAGTATGGACCAGCGTACTCGCTGCTGGAGCATGCTAACAAGACGGCAGGTGAATGTTTAGCTCTACTGAAAGTGCCCAGTTCTATCCAGAATGAAGTCAAGAACACAACTCTCCATCCTAGTATACTTGATTGCATGCTGCAGACCTCAGTGATCACAGTGGAAAATTCAAACCAGTTCACTTTGCCAAAAAGCATAGGACAGCTGATTGTCTACAGACCAGTGGAGTCCTCAATGTACGTCCACACACGTGTGAAGGAAACTGACCTCCGACGTTCTGTCTTTGATCACCGCTTGCTGTCAACAACAGGTCAGGTCATTGCCGATATATGCGACTTTGTCATTCTAAGCATTCATGCACAGCTGTCAAAGCTGACATTGTTGACAACAGAATGGAACAAGATCACAGAAGAACCCAAACACTTTCACGTGGATATTCCTAAAAATCCTCAGGAAAAGACAACCTTACTGTTCGTCACAGATACTGAAGTCAGGGACAAAGGCCGCAATATCATTGTAAGCTTCACAGACAAGACAACTGTAGCTGATGCGGTCAAAGCAATAGAAGAGACTGTACCAGATCAGGAGACTCTGTCGGGTGTGGTGTGTGGTCTGCTCAGCTGAGACCAATGACGCGGCAGACAGTGATGCCATTCAGAAGCGAGTGCTCAGCCTGTGTCTCCTGATTCAGAACATCATGCAGACCATGAAGAAACTGTCTCTCACCATTCCTTTCTACGTCTGCACCACCAACGCCTGGCCAACAGTCCCGGGGACTGCAGACAACACCAGGACCAACCCTGTGGCCACCGCTCTGTGGGGACTCATGAGAACAGTCGTCATGGAAAAAGTGTACAGCCATGTCACAACGGTGGACCTCTGTTTTCCATCAGGCTTGAGCGCCGTGTCCCTGCCTGCTGTGTTCAGCTATCTGGCCAACACTGAGGAGTTGCAGGATTATCCAGAGCTGATGATCACAACACAAGGTGTGTTTGTCAACCAGGTGGTGAAAGACAACTCTACAGCACTGTCTCGTCATCTTCAAAGAGTGACGGAAATGAAGAACAGAGATGGTAAGGACAACGAACAAACTGCGAAGACGATTCTTGCGATAGACAATAAACAGCAAAAGAGGAATTCAGGCCCGGCACCAGTTGTGCTGCATGGACAAGCGTTTGCACTTGGAGCAGAGGAACTGTTCAGTGGAAAGCACCTTCATCCTTCAGAACAGTCAGCACCCCATTCTGCGCATAACGTGATAGCCATCGAAACAACAGGTTTCGTGGCAGACACATCCAAGGAAGACGTGGTCTGCTGCTGCCCAGTGAAAATCAAACCAGAAATCCATGTACCTGCAGAAACAGTTCTGCCTACATCAGCACTGCCGGACTATCAGCTGGGTGACATTACCAAACTTGTGATGTTGTGGGAGTTAGAGTGCTGCGTTCAGGTGCAAGATGTGACCATTCTTGCGTCCAGTGAGACTCACGATTTGGCAGAACTGTTCAAAACGTTGTGCTTCACGTCAAATAAGAACACGTCAAAGCTTGTCAACATTGTTTTAGTTGAAGACCTAGACCATCCAGCGGAATTTCGTGGCAGCGTTGTCAGCATGGTTTACCTTGAGACAACGTTGATGTCATTCATCACGGATCATTGGCAGAACCCAGAACGTCTCGTGACCTTCACACCTCTCATGTCACCTGAAACTTTCTCAATGATGATCTGCGGCAGACCGGATATCGAACTGACGCTGGTGAATCCTCAGACACTCCTCCATCCAAACAATCTGAAGAAGATTATTCCACAAGTGCAGTCATGGGTAAGAGCTAATGCATCATCCATGAAAGAATTTGCTCAGGCATTGCATCAAGTGCCTGAGAAAAGAACCACTGCTGACATCAACAGATTGTTTCAGTTTAGGAGATATGCTGCTGATGTTCCACAAGGCACCTGCAGCACCGAAACGTGTTTTCGGAAAGATGGTGCTTACGTTGTAGTAGGAGGGCTCACTGGTCTTGGGTGGATCTGTGTGGAGTTCCTAGCTGGCCAAGGTGCTGGCTATATTGCCATACTGAATAGAAGCACCCCATCTGCTGACAAAGTAGAGGCTATAACCAACCTCTCGCAGAAACACAACTGTCAGATCCAGGCCTATCAAACAGACGTCACTTCCTTGAAATCTATACAAGACATCTTCAGCAACTTGGGGTCCACCCGTTTCCTTATTCGTGGAGTCTTCATGGGAGCAGCAGTGCTGAAGGACAGGTCCTTTCTGGCCATGACTGAAGAAGAGTTCGACAAAGTCCTTGGACCCAAAATCAAAGGTGCTTGGAACCTCCACCAGCTGACCAAGAAACTTCCTCTGGATTACTTTGTTCTGCACTCGTCTATCGTGTCAGTTTTGGGCAACGCGGGTCAAGCTAACTATGTCGTGGGAAACGCCTTTATGGACGGCCTGGCTTGGTACCGACGTCATCTTGGGCTAGCGGCACAGACCATCAACTGGGGTCCTCTGGAAACAGGTCTGCTTGACCAACAAGATGTCCTGAAGCAGAAAATGGAGTCTGCTGGGTTTCATATCTCCGGTCACCAAGAAATCACCAACACACTGGCTACAGTTCTAAGTCTGAAACCAAGCCAGGCTGTAGCTGCCAGAATCGACCCCGCTCTGTACGCCAAAAGGCTGTACTCCACACCGTCCCGGCCAGTCGTACTGAGGTTCGAGAAGTTTGCACCCCCTATCAAAATCAACATGCAGGGCATTGCTGCCAGTTCCGTGGACGTATCCAGAATCAAGTTTCTGAATCCAGAAGAACGATATCATGCCTACGAATCCTACCTGAGTGAAATTGTCAGTCATCTGCTGGTGATGGAGATGACACAGGTGTCCTGCAGCGTCCCTCTCAAGGACATAGGGCTGGATTCAATGTCCGGCACTATGCTGGTGGAGCAGATTCGGAATGACACTTCTTTTCACATTGCGGAAGCAGAGGTCTTCACTGGAACAGTCACCATCACGTCTCTGGCCAGGATTCTAGATCAGTGTGCCAGTGGCGTGGCAAAGAACACGTAGAGTCGGTGAGAGATGCAATGACGAGGGGCATCACTTTTCATTCCAGACTGAATGGAAACCGATAAGGCTGGACAAACAGGCCAGTATGTGTGTGTGTGTGTGTGTGGGGAGGGAGGGGGGGGGGGGGAGGGGAGGGGAGGGGGGAGGGGAAGGGGAGAAGAGGGGGGGTTTAGCTATATTTTTACGCGTGGCTAGGGGTGTCTCTGTGTGTTTGCTTTGCATAGTTAAAGAATTTTTACATGGATGAAGTTGTATAAGCTTCTGATGAAAAGAGCAGAGGCAATCTGGAGTTCAGCAGTATGGTTTGTTCATGTGATGCTGTATCTTACGCTGCGTATGAGTGATCATGGGCTGATTGTGCCCTGTTAAGCAGCTGTAAGTATCTATGATAGCAATGAACAATGATTGTCCGCATCATATAACGGATTGTTCATTGATGATGATTATGATAATGATGGTGGTGGTGGTGACAAAGATTTCATGAGCAGCAGACGGCCTGGTTGTAGAAATCAAAATGATACTTCATCTGTTTATTTCCACGAATGGCGCTGTTCCAAAATTTTTGGGGGTGTTTATTGTTAAACTATTTGAAACTTTTTTTTAATTATTTCTTTTTCATAAAGTTGATTCTACAAACATGGTATGGTGTTTAAGGATCGGTAAGCTTGGAACAAAACGTAAGCAGCTGTCTTAACTTCATAAACAACATTCGTGGGATTCTACATTTCCTTGTAATAAAGGTGGAAAGGTAATAATTTCCGAGTAAGCTCTGTAAAGTAAAATAAATAAGAATTGTATTCCTTAAATCTTAGATTTCATCATTCTATGCTATGATCAGCCTGCAAATTTGCATTACTTTTATCGTGTTAGAAAATACGCTATGCATCACTACGATAGTATTTTGGATGTAAAAACTCTACAATGGAGATGAGTACATTTGTTTTTCTTACATCCGATAGAACATACTAATGTTACTATGAGATATGTATCATGGACACAAAGGAACCTTCATTGCAAAGGAGCTGAACAGATCTTTTAATGCGACTTCTTGTTACAAAGAAAATTATATTCATCGACCAAAGTGATAAGCTTCTTTGGTGATGTGGCACTGCTCCGCTTATATGCTTGAATGTGGTGTGGTTAATTTCGTTGACTAACATCAGTTTATACTGCAGCACTTTGTTGGCCTTTGATATAATTGATCAAATTTTCTGTTAATGATTATGATTTTTTTTGTTCTCCCTGATTATGATTTTTTTTGTTCTCCCTACTGCTGTCTGTAAAAATAATTATTCAGACACTACAGTTTTTATTTTCTTTCAACTACTGTGTATGCTCATTGCATGTTTAGGGGCCGGAATAGCTCAGTTGGTAGAGCGCCGGACTTGTAATCTTGGTGATCCTGGGGTTGCGGGTTCGAATCTCTGCCGGGCCGTTTCGGTACAGCGGGATTTTTCCCTAGGAGTTAACATTGGTTCTGACTCCATTTCCCATACAGTCCTTCGAATGAGACTATAAACCGAGGTTCCGTGTGTGGACGCACGCATAACATCTTGTACACACGTAAAATCCCATCACCAAATTTCGGAAGAGAAGGCCAGTTTGGCCGTTGGTATGGATGACACGTTACACATAGCATGCACCCTGCGTGAGTAATGGAAAGAATGAAGAAAATAAGGTAATTGAGTGAACGATATTGACCGGATGACACGGGAAACGGCTGAATGATGCGCCGGAAGGCAGATATTCAGTTGGCACTACCGAGGTAGGCAGCCCGTTGTGTAAACGAGCGTGTTTATTATATCATATGTAAAGCGCTTAGAGACCTAATCTTTAGAGATTAGGCGCTATTAAAATTAACATTATTATTATTATTATGTTTACTTCTAAGACTTTTTTGTTGTCTGCATACACCTGTTTGTACAAAATGTATTTTCTTTCTGAGTGCAGTTTTTTTTTTCCTAAATCTCCTGATGCTGCTCAAAAGAACTGCATTTTCAGTTAAATAGCTTTTCTAAAAATTTTTTTTCCTCCATATCGCTGTCTGTATGAATTGTGTTTTCACTTCGAAAGTATCTTGCATTCTTCTTACTTCTGTTTGTTAAGAAGTCATTTTTCATTACAAGGCAGAGTTTTTTTTTCTTCTCCCGAACTTCCATATGTAGAAATTACATTTTCACATCGGAGACATATTTTTTTATCTTCTTATTACCGTCAGCATGCATTCTTTTTTTCTCTTCGAAGACAATTGTTACTCACTACTAAAATTTTATAAAGTAAATTTTGAAGTTGAATATATTCATTTTTCTCCCGCAGACTGCACAAATTATACTTTGAAGGATTTTTTTTTTCATATTGCTTTCTGTTTTGAAATGTGCTTTTACTTTAAACGGTAGTGTTTTTCTTTCATCCCTGCGGTGTATATAAGTTATATTTTTGCTGTGAAAGCAGATTTTTTTGTCCATACGTCTATTTCACCCAGTAGCCTTCAGGTTAAATCCCTGAGCACGCTACGGGGTTCTCGTCTTCCAGTTTAAGCCATTAAGAGTTTGCGTTGTTCCCCTCATCCCATCTAAGACTATAGTACACTGTGTAGTCCCAGTCTTCCCATGGAAGCCCGGAGCACACCGCGTGGTCCCAGTCTTTTGACCTGAGCGAATAGACCACTGTGTGGTCCCAGTCTTCCCATTCGAGCCCACAGCACACTGTGAGGTCCCATTCTTCTTGTCTGAATCTCTAGCACAGCGTGTGGTCTCAATCTTCCTATCTAAGCCCATGGCACAGTATGTGGTCCCAATCTTCCATCTGAGCCCATAGCACAGTGTGTGATCCCAATCTTCCCATCTGAGCCAGTAGCACAGTGTGATCCCAATCTTCCCATCTGAGCCCATAGCACAGTGTGATCCCAATCATCTCATCTAAACTCTTACGTGGTCTCAATCTTCCCATCTGAGCCCATTGCACAGTGTGTGGTCTCAATCTTCCTATCTGCGTCCTTAGCACACTGTGTGATCCCAATCGTCCCATCTAAACTCAGAGCACATTATGTGATCCCAATCTTCCCATCTGAACCCATAGCACAGTGTGATCCCAATCATCCCATCTAAAATCAGAGCAAAGTATGTGGTCCCAATCTTTCATCTGAGTTCGTGGCACAGTATGTGGTCCCAATCTTTCATCTGAGCTCATGGCACAGTATATGGTCCCAATCTTTCATCTGAGCTCATGGCACAGTATGTGGTCCCAATCTTCCCATCTGAGCCCATGGCACAGCGTGTGATCCCGATCTTCCCATCTGAGCCAAAAGCACAGTGTGATTCCAATAATCTCATCTAAACTCACCTAAACTAGTGACCGCAATCATACTATCTGAGTCCGTAGCACACTGTATGGTCCCACTCTTCCCCTCTGAGCCCATCCCACACTGTGTGGTCCCACTCTCCCCTCTGAGCCCATCCCACACTGTGTGGTCCCACTCTTCCCCTCTGAGCCCATACCACACTGTGTGGTCCCACTCTTCCCCTCTGAGCCCATCCCATACTTTGTGGTCCCACTCTCCCCTCTGAGCTCATCCCACACTGTGTAGTCCCACTCTTCCCCTCTGAGCCCATCCCACACTGTGTGGTCCCACTTTCCCCCTCTGAGCCCATCCCACACTGTGTAGTCCCACTCTCCCCTCTGAGCCCATCCCACACTGTGTAGTCCCACTCTTCCCCTCTGAGCCCATCCCACACTGTGTAGTCCCACTCTCCCCTCTGAGCCCATCCCACACTGTGTAGTCCCACTCTTCCCATCTGAACTCATCCCACACTGTGTAGTCCCACTCTTCCCATCTGAACCCATCCCACACTGTGTGGTGCCACTCTTTCCATCTGAGCCATCCTACACTGTGTTGTCCCAATCTTACCATCTGAGCCCATCGCATACTGTATGGTCCCAATCTTACCATCAGAGCCCTTAGCATGATATGTTGTTTCGGCTTTTATGATTGCGATTGTGTTTTATTCTTCCTTCCATTTCCTCGCTTGATTTTGTGTGGTGTAGAATGATTTACATGCTGCATCATTTATCCAATACTTAAATGAAAATCGGTAGAGATTTTCTTATCACCTTCACAAAAAGACATATGACTGCATTCGGATTGTGATTGTGATTATGGCATCCTATACCGATCGAACAGACGAGTAGAGCAGTCGCAGGGTGGGGGGAGGGGGGAGGGGGGGAGGGGGGGGGAGGCAGGTTATGTGTCGATTTTGACCCTCATGTGACGACAGTTGACCATCCCTGAGGCATGCAATTGGTCAAAGACATTGCAAGAGAAGGAGTTTGATCTGTGAGGCGAGGCCATGCTTCCTCCTGTTCCTCTTTGCCTAAAGGGCAGTCGCTCTATTCAGCAACAATAGCATAAATGTATGAAATACAAAGAGAAGGGTTGCCTATAGAGTGCATATTTCTGCAACACTAGTAAGCAATTTTGAACTGAATCATGCTTTACAACTTGTCTGTAACCTCCCCACTCCCCTCCTCTCTCCCCCCCCTCCCCCCCTGCACCCCAACCACATTGTGAAAGTTCAGGAGTTTACTGTGTTTGCATTTGTATACTTAGCAAACTTTTAAAGGTATATGTTAAAACTATAGGTTTCTACTCCCAGCTTGTTTTATTATGTTTGTTAGATTACGTGTGCGAAGTTGCTCACCATTGTCACTGACCTCGATGGAAGTTATCGGTCAGCTTGTTATTTCTCCGTGTGATGTTTGCCAATAAAGAGCTGAATTTCTTTTCTTCCCTAGAAAGATGTGGTTTGAATGAATATGTTTGTAAAGCATCTTACCGGCGAATTGATCTGATGATGAGCCGAGAGAATCCTGTGCCTTCACTAGGAACACACATCGCCACCATCACCCTCTCCGTCACACACACGCACACATACACACACGCACACACACACACACACACTACATATGGAAAGCGATCTATCTATCTATTTATCTTAACAGGAAGGGAGAGGAAGTGGAGAAGTTGCTCAGACTAGCGTGTGTTATGAATAAAGAAGAGGGGGTGGGTGGAGAATTCGCTGAGACTAGTCCACAGCGGCACAGAACAACTCAAACTCGTGACTCTGGGGAGAAGCGGGGCGGTGACGGAGAGGTGGGACGTGGTGGAGAGAGGAGGAAAGGGGGGGGGGGGGGGGGGGGGTGCATCGCAACTGTCACCACCACACACTGAAAAACGAACATCGCTCTGTGAATCAGTGGGATTGTAAAGGTGGAGGTGGGGTAGAGTGGAGTGGGCGTATCTATGTTACATCTTTTTTTTTTCAATGGTGCTTTTGAATTTTTTTTTTCTCTTCGAGTTTTGCTGATGAGATCCGACAAATTGTCACCAAACTACTTTGTCAAATAATTCTGAGCTTTCTTGATGTTTTTAGGTGATTGTGTTCGGAGGTTGACAATTGTCACACATCTAGCTGTCAAAAAGCTCTGTTTGAGCTTCATTGATGAAACTGTTTTTAGGTGATAGTGTGTAGAAGTTGACAAACTGTCACCACACTACTTATAAAAAAAAAATCTGAGCTTCTCTGATGAGGATTTTAGGTGTGTGTGTTTGAAGGTGGACAGGTTGTCACCAATTTAGCTGTCAAAAAACCCTCTGAGCTTTATAGATGACATTATTTGAGTGATAGTGCTTGGAGTCGACTAATTGCCACTAAGGTATTTGTCAAAGACCTCTGAGCTTCACTTATGAGGATTTCCGATGATGAAGTTTCAAGGCGGACAAATTCTCAGCAAGCTGGTAAGAACTGTTCAAGCTTTGACGATGAGGTTTATTTTGATTTGTTTGGGGTTTTTAAAGCGATCATGTTCGATCGATGACAAGTGATCATTGAGCTAGCTCTCAAAGAAGTCCGAGTTATGCTGATAAGGGTTTTATTTTTTGAACTGATTTTTTTTTCATTCCATTAAAAATGAATTAAATCAAGCTACCTGTCAAAGGTTTTCCGCTTCTGCCCGGACACAATTCATGCTACTGAACTGTACCCAACAATTTTCCGCGCTTTACTTTTCCTTCTTTCCTTTTTTTCAGCCTTTATTCTACACGTGGTGAATAGGAACTGCTGTCAAGAATTAAGGACTGGGATGTTCTGAACTTTATCCACTTTACTTGATGATCTACAACTTTATATCACTTCCTGTTCGTGACACGTTTCAGGACATACAGTACAGACTTGACGAGTTAAAGGACTACTTGCTTATCAGCGGTTGATGGCAATAGTAGCTGGCCCCTGTCATGATGACCATATCCCAAATGTCCCATCGCCTCAACAGAATAGTCAACGGCGTGCCAGTACGTGGGTCCAGGTTTCTCTGTGGATTTGCGATATTTGGAAGAAGGTCCTCGGGATAGTCAGAGGGGAATTAGTTATGCTATACCGCAAATATTGAAAAATATATCTGTTGTTCTCCTCTGCGCGCATGTGTGTGTGTGTGCAGCTGTGTGTGTGTGTGTGTGTGTGTGTGTGTGTTTGTGTGTGTGTGTGTGTGTGTTGTGTGTGTGTGTGTGTGTGTGCGTGGTGTGTGTGTGTGTGTGTGTGCGTGTGTGTGTGTGTGTGTGTGTGTGTGTGTGTGTGTGAGCGTGCGCGCGTGTGTGTGTTTTAGGAATAGACTCCCAATATGGTAAGAGTGTCTGGAAAGAAGTTTGATCCGGATTGTGAAACCAATTCCGGCTTCAGTCTTCGATTACATCCACCGTCTTTTAATCCCAAAGAACAGATAGTTTGCACCCATTTCTATAGTTTTGTGACAGTACTTGATGTCCCCTGCTCTAGACAGACTATGCTGATGCAGTATCCGCAAATTTGGTAGAGCTGGCTAAACCATGGATGCAGAGGCCCAGTCAGTTGCTTATCCATATAGGCATCCTTCAGTCTCGGAAGACTATGGAGCTGCGCTCTAGGTGTCTATTCTAGTACAGCGACGGGTGTGGCTGGCCGGTCCGACGCGGGAATGACAGTCCCTGTGGCAGAGGGCACAGATGAAGTCTGACGCTGGTCTGTCTGCCTGGGCTGCAGCCTTTCTTCTCATTCAGTTGCTTATATGTAGGCACATAGGCCACCTTCACTAGATCTTAATCCTGAGAGTTGCACTGTCATCACCTGTCAGCGGAAGAGCAGCGAGCGATGCTACGGGATGCACGCGGCAATTGCTTGACGTGGCCTTTTTTGCCGGTGGGCTCTGCAGTCATGAAACATGGGCTGTTACATCCATGGGGACGCTCCCGTTGAGGTTCTGTCGTGTCACGTCTGGTGGCCATTACACAATGGCATCCGCCAGCGAGCAGTTATGTCCTTCCACGTCTTAATGGAATGCCCTGTGCGTGACTGCACCCTATGTGAACACAGCGCAGGTTTCCAAGGATGGTGCAGGATTGCTCCCAGCTGGTTTGTTCAGCAGTTGAGAGCAGTAGTTCTCTGGGTCCTACCGCACCTTCGGATGTATCTTTGTCTTCTAGACAAGACAAGGTCTTTTTAAGCCACCTTTATCAGACTTTTTCCTGGGAAGGAATCAGTGTTACCCCCTGAAAAGAGCTGTTCCATCACCAGGTGAACTTCCAGAGTCTGACCATGCCTCAGAACTTTCAGACCCAGGTCATGCCTCAGTCACAGAAATGTTATGCTAGAGAATGTCTATGTATTGATCTTTCTCTGCCTGCCTGCCTCTGTGTGTGTGTGTGTGTGTGTGTGTGTGTGTGTGTGTGTGTGTGTGTGTGTGTGTGTGTCTGTGTGTGAAGTGTAGTGTGTGTGTGTATGTGTGTGTTAGTGTGTGTGTGTAGTGTAGTGCGTGTGTGTGTGTGTGCGTGCGTGCGTGCATGCGCGCGTGCGCGTGTGTGTGTATGTGTGTGTGTTATACACCTCTCGTGCTATGTGTTTTGTATATTCTCTATACAGGAGTCAAACAATGTACATTCTCGAGTAGACAACAACCGTGGGTGCGCACGCCTGATTTCCAGCAGTAGAGCTAACAACGTACGTAGCTGTTATGCCTTGTAAGTTGTACTACAGCAGAGATCTTATATAATAAGCGCGTTGGAGAACGCTTAAAGAAAGGGGCATCAGCAAGGCTCCTCTGCTTACCGTTTAGGTACAGCCCTGGTCAGGGCTGCATACCTCCCTGTACAACATTATTTACTTGCGTGATTTAAAAAAAAACAGACGACTCTCGTCTCTGAACGGGACTGCCGTGCTGCTGCGATGACAGCAGGATGATTACGTTTTGCGTGTTGGCTTGCTGGCAGAGCGCTTTCCCTTCTCTTCTGCCTTCACTGCTGAAGGGTACCCTTGATTTGCAACACTGCAGAAAGAATTCAAACTACCCCCGTACCTTCACCTTGCCACTTGCAGTCACTTCTGCACTTCAGTCCCCTCCAAACACACACACACACACGCACACGCACACACTACACACACACACACACACGGGCGCGCGCACGCGGGTCTACCAAGGAACAGTGAGTATGTCAGGTGTTGAAAGAGAGAAGCAAGGGAAGGTGTGTGAAGAGGTCAGTGATCCATGTTTCATTCATGAATTTCTGTTAAAAACATTCTCTTACGCCATTCAAAATCTTGCAATCTGATCCAAAGCTGAAATCGATCTTCCCCAAACCTCCCCTCATCGCCTACAAGAGACAAAAACCTTCGCGACCATCTGGCACGAACCAAGTTCAGTAAAAGCACCAACTCCTCAAATTATCTGTGCAATCAACCTGGATGTAAAACCTACGCATTCATTGCCAACATCTACATCATCACTGGCCCAAAAGGAAAGTTCAGTGTCCAATCCCATTTCACCTGCCAGTCCACCAGCTTGGTGTACGTACAGAGATGCAGCCTCTGCTCAAAGTTGTACGTTGGGGAATCATATCGTATCCTCAATGAACGCTTTGTGAAACACCTTTGAGCCATCCAGGTGTCTCATCCAACACCAGTGGAGATTCATTTCCACGCTGATTGCCACAGCCAAACCCATTATTTCCATCACTGCTGTTTGGCAAAACCACTCCTCAGCTCCAGAAAGAAAATTCATGGAGTCCAGGATCATCTCTCGCCTTGGCACCACAATCCTTGATGGACTCAATTTACACATCTGACTTTTTTAGTTTGAATCATTCCAGCTCTTTGCCCTCGCTTTAAATTCCCCGACCTCTCCTCCATTCCTTTCTCACTACACCCCCTTCCCCAATTTCCCCATCCCACCATATTTACATCCACACCCCATGGACATAGATAGCATATTAATAACATAACATGTGGAACACAATAATCATATACACCCCAAACACCATCTCCGCCATCCAGGTATGCACACTCGCAGACATATGCACATGTGAACAGCCATATGCACCTGTCTTATTTTTTTATAGGAGTTTTCAACAACAAAAAAAATTACCCCCCCCCCCACACACACACACACACCACGCACGCACACACCACTCCCGTGCTTTTTGTTTGTTTTTTCCTCATACACACCCTTAAGCGCCCCCTTCCAAGCATAGGACTCCTCCTCTATCACTCTCTCTCTTTCTTTTACACTCTCTCAAGCGCCCCCTCCCAAGCATACGACTCCTCCTGTACCACTCTCTCTTTTTCTCATCTTTAGTTCTGTTTACCTTTTCCCTCTATCTGCCTTTCTTTTTTTTCCCCATTACACACACACACACACACACATAAAACACACGCGCGTGCGCGTGCGCGCGCCACACACACACACACACACACACACACACACACACCTTTGAACATGTAATCGTCCGTTTACGTATATGTTGTCATGCGTCATTGCCGATACATATTTATGTTTTTCTTTTTATGTCACAAGTCCTGAAGACGGTCTATGACCGAAACGTTGTAGATTTTTTTTTTCTTTTTTGAAATCTTCTAAGCATCCACAAAGACATTTTGCATGTTTCATGTATTTAATCTCAAGATAACAAACAAACCTATGAATAAGTGAATGGACACATGAGTGTACAGATACATTCATGCAATGAATGAAGAAATGACTGACGTGGAGTCAATCAGTGATGCGAGGATAGCTTTTAAATTTCAATGTTTGGGCAAATTAGTCCAATAAAAGATATTCATTTTAGTGCAGTAGAAAAGACAGGAACATCTTGCGTACAAAAAAATACACACCAAAGGTTGTGTTATTTCACCATAATTCATTCTGTGGCTTTCTGATGTCTGCCTTTGAACCTGTATCTGATTCTGATGTTAAAGAAATGATCATGAAAACTCCCATCAAGACATGTTTTAGATCCACTACCATTTTCTCTGTTGTCTCTTGTCATTGATGATTTGGTGCCATATATTACCGCAGTTGTGAATGAATCTCTAAGTCAGCCTGTTTTCCTTCTGTATTCAAAACTGCAGTCATTAAACCTTTACTTAAGAAACCCTCCCTTGATGCTGATAATTTTTAAAACTACAGGCTTGTTTCTAATTAACCCTTTCTTTCTAAACTCATTGAAAAGATTGTCCTTCTTCAACTTCACAATCACCTACACTGCAACAACTTCCTCTACCCATTACAGTCTGCTTACCGCTCTGGTCACAGTACAGAAACGGTTCTCCTGAAAATTGTGAACGATCTCTTATTGGCCCTATAATCAAATATATCTCTGTCTCTTCTGGACTTATCTGCTGCTTTTGACACCATTGATCATTCAATTCTTTTGTCTCGTCTGCACTAAACTTTCGGTATTCCTGATAAAGCACTGTGATGGTTTCAGTCTGATTTATCTGATCGAATTCAACATGTCCCTGCAAATGGTTTCTCCTCTCAACCAACTATTTTCCAGTACGGAGTTCCGCAAGGATCCGTTTTGGGGCCTTCCTTTTCGTACTCTACACCATCCTATCTCCGACATTATTGCCCTTCATAGCCTGTCTCACCACTGCTTTTCAGACGACAATCAAATTTACATATCCAGCGATAACTCTCAGCTGCCTTCTGCAATCCAACGCACACCATCGTGTATCATTGATATAATAAAATCTTGGATGACAGTTAACAAAATTCAGCTCAACAACGGAAAAACTGAAATGATCTTCTTTGCACCCAAAAGACTTCTTTCACCTGACTGTATCCCAAACTCTATCAAACTGGAAAATGGCTTTTTTCAGGCATCTTCATCTGCACGGAATCAGGTGTTACCCTCGACTCAGTACTTTCCTTCCAGCAACATGTTTCCACAGTCTGCCGTGTCTGTTACTTGGAGCTTCGCCGCATTGGTTCTGTGCGACAGCTTCTCTCTGTTGATGCCACAAAGACCAAACCTTTGTTTCTGCTTTCATTCTATCTAGACTTGATTACTGTAATTCTCTTCTAGCTTGGGTGTCCCCCAAATCTTCTTAGTCGTCTCCAGAAAGTACAAAACAATGCTGCTCGTTTGATTCTCAGACAACCCAGACCTCCTCATGTCACTCCCTTATTTCTTTCTCTTCACTGGCTGCAGGTCGAAAAACGAATAGACTGCAAACTTTCTTTATTCTGCTTTAAATCTTTGAATGGCTGAGCTCCTTCCTACCTTTCTGATCTCCTTCATCTCTATGTTCCTTCTTGGCAGCTGCGTTCTTCTACCGACAACACTCTGCTCAAAATCCCTCGATTTTGAACTAAAACCTATGGCGATTGTTCTTTTTCTTTTCAGGGTCCGGTTTCTTGGAAGAGACTCCCAGTATCTTTGCGTAGTTCATGCTCTCTGTCTTCCTTCAAGGCATCTCTTAAAACAACTCTCTTCACCTATCAACAGCCGTTATTTCTTCCCTTCCTTCCCCATCAAATTGATCCTGCGACTAATGTATATCTGTGTGTGTGTGTGTGTGTGTGTGTGGTGTGTGTGTGTGTTGTGTGTGTGTGTGTATGTGTGTGTGCGCGCGCGCGCGCTTTTGTGTCCGTTGTTGTGCGACAGTGTGTGTGGGATCATGTGTGGTGTGTGTGTGTGTGTGTGTGTGTGTGTGTGTGTGTGTGTGTGTGTGTGTGTGTGTGAATATGCACCCTTGTTTGTAGATGCATGGTGCTTGTTGCAATATTCATCACCGTGTACGAGTTGCTGGCTTCCCATTTTGAAGAAAAGAGGAATTGTTACACGGGATCAGAACTGCAGCCCTCTTAATCAACGGAACGTTCGCCATTCTGAGCAGGAGAAAAGTCACCTCTATCCACAGAGGGTGGTCGGGCAATATGAGCAGGAACACTGCCTTTCTCAACGGAATGTTCGCCATTCTGAGCAGAAGAAAAGTCACTACTATCCACAAAGGGTGGTCGGGCAATATGAGCAGGAGCACTGCCTTTCTCAACGGAACTTTCGCCATTCTGAGCAGAAGAAAAGTCACTACTATCCACAGAGGGTGGTCGGGCAATATGAGCAGGAACACTGCCTTTCTCAACGGAACGTTCGCCATTCTGAGCAGGAGGAAAGTCACCATTATCCGCAGAGGGTGGTCGGGCAATATGAGCCGGAACACTGCCTTTCTCAACTGAGGAAGCGCTATGTTGGACAGAGTGCGTCTCAGCAATGTTCCCAGGAGTACCCGCCTCTGGTCCAAACAATGACAGAACAGCAGGCAGAAAGAAGACAGCGTGCAGCACCCCAAAGAGGATGACAAGAAACATGACTTTGAAGAAGGACTGGAAGATGTATGAGGAGGAAGCCAGGAGGAGCAGCACGCCCAGCATGGTGGAGGTGGCCCCGTTCAGGATAGGGCCGGCAGCATGGCGGATGGCGTCACGGGCTCGCTCCTGGCGACTGCCAAGGTGGGACAGGAGGTAAGCGGCACACACATGGGCCGAGAAGTCCACAGAGAAGCCGACACTCAACACCAGGTGGATCATGGTGATGGAGGACAAGGTCAAGTTCCAGAAGTACATGAAGCCAAAGATGCCCACCAAAATCATGACGATGGTGAGGACCACCAGCAGAACCATCAGGACGTGAGGCAGGAAGAGGAAGGTGACCACAGTCATCACCGCCAAAGCACAGCCTACCAGCTGGAGAGTGGACGGCAGCACAGCAAGGAACTGTTCAAATGCCACAAACGACCAGTGATAGGCAAACACAGGCAAAGAAGAATCATCAGCCAGTTGACGCATTCTGTTCATCAGATCAGCATTTTTATAATGGTCATCGTTTCCTTTAGATAAAACAAAACAACGTGAAGCAGCGACACCAGTTTTGGAGCTGTTCAGCACAACATCAGCTTGAAAGTCAGGTTGACCGGTCAAAAACATCTGCAGGTTGCTGACAAAATTCTGAGGAGTGCTCGACGTATATAACTGTGTGGTCTTAAATGATGTCAGCCAACATTTGACGATGTTTGCTTCGATCGCTTTATCATTTTGCGCTTCTTTTAAGAGGTTTTCAAAGGCAATGCCATCTTCTCCCCTGTAATCAACTTCTTTTTTTATATAGAACCCAACAGGTATACGTGTTGGAAAGTAATCAGTTTGGAGAGTCAGGTACTTGTGATAATAGGAACTGTCCAGAACAAGGTTCTGTAGAATCAAACCTTGCTTCAAATTTATGAATCCATAAATTGATGTTGCCAGATATCCTAGAAAGAAGAAGATGATGACAACGCTGACTATTTTGCTCGAGAACAAAAGCGGCAGAATTCTGCTAGGGAACATTTCACATGCGCTTTCATCATCCCTTTCTTTCGTTGGAGGAGAGCCACCACATATTACGGCATAGCAAAACGATCGTCCCTCATCTTTCAGTTGCTGGCGTGGTTTGGTGACCTGGCAGGTGACAGAATGGCGGCAGCCATACACACGGCGACCATGGAATGTCAGACAGCCGCTGAAGAGAGTCACATTGGCCAGGTAGCAAAAGAGAACTGCAACACCTGTTAAAGAACAGCCACCGGTTTTACTCTCTCTCTCTCTCTCTGCAACACCTGAACAGCCATCCATTTTACTCACTCTGTCTCTCTGTTTCTGTCTGTCTGTCTGTCTGTCTGCCCCCTCCCCTCCCGTCTTACTGTAACACCTGTGAAGGATAATATACAAGAACGTATTTTCTGTCAAACCAGGTTAGCATCACATGCATCAATGCTCTACAATGTCTTGAACTAATCATTAGGTCAAAAAACACACCTGAAGAGGCAAGAGAAAACTTTAAAGACAAAGCGACAGGTAGAATCTCTATGTCAACGTCTTTGTATTGAAGCACATGAGCAGGAATACAAGAATGTAGTTTGTTATTTCGTTTTTGCGTTTCAACAGTTACGCGACATTGTTTTTCTTCAGTATAACACACACACACACACACACACACACACACACACACACACACACACACACACACACACACACACACTGACTGACTGAAACCAGCATTTTGTCAGATTAACTCTGAGTTATATTGACATTTAAGAAAACATGAAAATAATGTCGACTTCTTTTTAAAAATAAAACACTAGTATTCTCTCTCTCTCTCTCTCTCTCTCTCTCTCTCACACACACACACACACACACACACACACACACCACCACACCCCACACACATACACAAGTATGCGTCAAACTGCTCTTGTACAAGTTATCGATAGATGTCTTACAATATTAATAATAATGACCTTACTGGAATTCTTTTTGTAGATTTTGCAAAAGCGTTTGACGTTATGAACCACTCCCTTCTAATAAAAAAAAACTTATATGTTACAAAGAATCGAACACAGCCTTAAAATTCTTTAAATCATTTCTCACTGATCGTCAAAAGGTCAATGTTACTCCCTTTAAAATTTGGTGTCCTTAGGTGTCAGTACTGGGGTCCCTACTCTTTTCTATTCACATAAATGACTTACCTTTGTTTACAGAATGTTCTTGTGAAATGTTTGCTGTGGATACCTCATTACAATCTCATAGTAGTAACCCTACTGAATTGGTAAGTAACCTGCAGAAAAATATCAACAAGCTAATTACATGGACAGAAAGGAATTATATGTCCCTCAATGCTAGTAAAACAAACGCATGTACGTCTCAACGCGTAAAAAATGACGAAAATGAAATCCTCATTCGCGCCATTACATGTCCAAGGACAAAAGATTGAAGAGTTTACATCGCATAAAGTTTTAGGTGTTATCATTGACAAGGATTTATCTTGGTCTTACCCCATTGCGGATCTTGGAAAACGTATTTCTAAGAGAATACATCAACTTTCAAAAATTAAAAAAAAAACTTTTAAGTCTTCATTCCAGAAAGACATTCTTTCATGCGCACATCCTTTCTCTTATCAATTATGCATCCATGTTATAGATTAATGTCAGTGAAACTAATCTGAAACTAGTAAGTCGTATGCATAAAAGGGCCGTTGAATTAATTCAGCTGAAATCCAATACCTTGACAAAGAGTGATTACAAAATTTAATATTCTTCCATTTAAAGACAAACTCTACATCAACAAATGCTTGTGCATGTACAATGTAATGAATGGATCAGCCCCGAAGAAAATCATAGAAAGCTTTGTCTTCAATAGTTACAGACATACTCATAAACTGTCTCCTCCAAGACCTCGAAGTAATCTTTATAGATCAAGTTTTCTGTGTTCGGGACCGCATGGTAGTATTTGCCTTCCTCCATAAAATCATGTCCCTCAAAACATACATTTAAAAAAGCACTAAATGTATCTGATAGAAACCCTGCGCATCAATTAAAGTCATTTCCATCAATACGATCCCCTTATCCCCATCTCTCTCTCTCTCTGTGTGTCCTTGAATTTGATGTTTCAACAATAGTTTCATTATTGTTTCATATTTCCTATGAGAATTATGTATTTGCATGATATAAATTGTGTGCTTTTGAATATATTTTGTGAGCTTGTGGTTATATGTTGTATTAGTTTCTTTCATGTTTATGGGGACAGGATGTGAAAAAGCTGGAAAGTTTGTTCTTTAACCCTCAATAAAGAAAATTGTGACTTGACTTGACACATGGAGAAAAAACTGATACCATAAAAAAGAAAATAAGAAACAAGACACTCTCCCCTGTCAAGGGAGCGGAATCTCTCACATAAAGCTTTAAACGCTATAGAGGAAAAGAATGCTGAGCGTGGTAGAGACATGTATACTTGGCCCATCAGCAGTAGCGCCTTTACCTAGCGCATATGTTCGAACTGGGTCAAGGAGGTTAAAGTGGTCAGGTTACTAACCGTCACATGATAGTTGGCATCCAAGGCGTGGAGGACTGTCCCGAGTTCGAACCTTCCCAATAGCAAAAGCAAGACAAACTTACTCACTAGGACCTTGGAGTATCAAGTGACCGCTGAAGGCTAGGTCAGCTAAGCTGCATTGTGACTAGATTAGGTAGTTTAAGAACATGAATAATGGGAAGCTCAACATCAACGAGGAACGTGTACAAGACCGACGATCGACGGTCACGACAACGTCGAGTGGATAGGAATCTTCCATGATCATCACACGACGACGGGAGCTGATTCCAAAAGACTGTGTGGGCTTCAAAGGCCAGAACTAAATAAACATGTATTTAGTCCTCAAGTCATAAACATAAAAAGGAAGGACTCGCTTTAGTCTATGTGAAGGACTTGCTTTAGTCTATGATTTGATACCTTTGTTGCATGCCTACTTGTGTATTTTAAACAAATGTGTTGTTAGTTTACATATTGATTTCAGTGACTGAAATGAATGAGAGTCAACCAAATTTAAATAAATCGTCAGGCACCCCCTTGACACGTTAATACCAGCCGAAATTAGTGCCTGACAGTCTGCCTTTCTTTTTCTCAATCTTGATCATAGGCACCAGATGAAATCTTTTATTCACAGCAACGCAACATAAAACTCAAACGATCCCAGTCACTGTCACCCACAATTTTGTAGCGTAAAGAGTGAAGAAAAGACAAAAGGCTTTCAGACTCAAATATTTCCAACGAGCAATATCGTGATGAAAAGACAACAATCACGATCAGTGAAGAGAGAAGTAGCAGAATGAACTCACTTGCATACAGAGAGAAGGTCGTGACACTCATGAAAACAGACGCAGTGCCGATGGCAAAGGCCAGAAAGTCGGTGACCGAGGTGATGGTGATGCCGATGGCAGCTTTGGCCAGGGTTTTGCCCAGAATCTGGGGCACGTTCTCCACAGTCTGCTCTGAGGCCTCGCTCGGAAGGCTCTCGCTCCAGGAAGACATCATCAGGAACATGTCGTCCACACCAATGCCTGAATGCACGAGAAAAATTGTCGTGGCATTTTGCACATTTACTTCAACGCCTGCTGTTTGGAAGAAAGTACAGTGGAAAGAAACAGGAAATGCATGCTTCAAGAAAAATTGTTATTCACCAAAGTGTGTGTGTGTGTGTGTGTGTGTGTGTGTGTGTGTGTGTGTGTGTGTGAGTGTGAGTGTGTGAGTGTATGTGTGTGTGTGAGTGTGAGTGTATGTGTGTGTGTGTGTGTGTGTGTGTGTGTGTGTGTGTGTGTGTGTGTGCGCGCGCGCGCGTGCGCACGCGCGTGTGTGTGTATATGTATGTGTGTGTGCGAGTGTGTGTGCGAGCGCGCGCGCGCGCGCGTGTATGTGTGCGTGTGTGTGTGTGTGTGTGTGTGAGTGTGTGTGTGTTAGAGAGAGAGAGAGAGAGAGAGAGAGAGAGTGTGTGTGTGTGTGTGTGGGGGGGGGGGGGGGGGTACGTGCGTGCGTGTGTGAACATGAACAGAAGTTGGGAGAATTACACATCTGTCGTAACTCAATCGTCACGATTGTTTTTAACAGGGCGTAAAATAGACTTATACCCGGTCCAGTACAGCATCGCCCCGGACTAAGGTATCTCAGTCTTGATGGGTGTGTGTGTGTGTGTGTGTGTGTGTGGTGTGTGTGTGTGTGTGTGTGTGTGTGTGCGCGCGCGCGTGCGCACGCGCGTGTGTGTGTGTATGTATGTGTGTGTGCGAGTGTGTGTGCGAGCGCGCGCGCGCGCGCGCGTGCGTGTATGTGTGCGTGTGTGTGTGTGTGTGTGTGTGAGTGTGTGTGTGTGTGTGTGTTAGAGAGAGAGAGAGAGAGAGAGAGGTGTGTGTGTGTGTGTGTGTGTGGGGGGGGGGGGGGGGGGGGGGGGGGGTACGTGCGTGCGTGTGTGAACGTGAACAGAAGTTGGGAGAATTACACATCTGTCGTAACTCAATCGTCACGATTGTTTTTAACAGGGCGTGAAACAGACTTATACCAGTACAGCATCGCCCCGGACTAAGGTATCTAAGTCCTGATGGAAGTTGGCTGGAAGACAGACGATGCCACTCAAAATGTTGGAAATACACAGTGCTTCCCGCTTATAACAAACTAGGGGGAGTGGTTTGGGTTTTTTTTTTCCTTACGCTACATCCGAGGTTTGCTATAGCCGAGGTCCTCGGATAATATATATGTTTGGCCCCTTCCCCGTGTCCAACGGAGTGAAGCAAGGATGTGTCCTGGCACCAACCCTATTCAGCCTTATGTTCGCCACAATGCTGTTCTCTGTTCTGTCCAGTACCAATGCAGGGATCACTGTCCGCTACAGATGTGATGGCCGCTTCTTCGACTTAGGGCGCCTGAAGGCCAGAACAAAAGTTCTTGAGGCCCTAGTGAGAGACTTCCTGTTTGTCGATGACTGTGTACTCGCAGCGCTCAACGAACCAGACCTGCAAGAGCTTGCTCAGTTGCCTGTCTGCAGCAACAAAGGCCTTTGGCTTGACGATCAGCCTGCTGAAGACAGAAGTGATGCTCCAGCCAACACCCGGCCTCTCTCCTCCAGAACTAAAGATCGTGATCGAGGACACGACCCTACTTGGGGAGCTGCTTGTCTTCATCGTGTGGCTTGGATAAAGAAGTGTCAAACAGACTGGGAAAAGCAGGAGCATCCTTCGGCAGGCTTTGGAACATAGTGTGGGGAGAGCATGGCATCACTCTAAGTACCAAGCTGGCAGTCTACAGAGCAGTCGTCACTTCGTTGCTCTATGGTTGTGGGACCTGGACACTGTACAGGAAACAACTGAAGACTCTGGATCAGTTCCACCTCCGCTGCCTTCGTAAGATCGTGGGCATCTCCTGGGAGGACAGGATTTCCAACACAGAAGTGCTTCGCAGAGCAAAGATGCCTGATATAGAGGCGCTGATTATGAAAGCGCAGTTGAAGTGGGTTGGGCATGTGGTACGAATGGACGACACGCGACTTCCAAAAATGGTCTTCTTCTCTGAGCTGGCAGCTGGAACAAGAAACACTGGGCAGCCACTCAAACGCTTCAAGGACTGCCTGAAAGTATCACTGGCTTCCTGTAGCATCCCGCTTCAGGGCTTGGAAACACTTGCCACAGACCGCAGTGCCTGGCGACTTGCTGTCCACAAAGGAGTAAACAGCTTCGAAGAAAAGTGTTTGCAGGAATTGGACCAGAAGCGCCATGCCCGCAAAGAGAGGAGACCTGACCCAGTGACAGCTGTCGCATGCCCAGAGTGCGTCCAGCTTTGGCTTGCGCTCACACATGCAGAGTCACTGACGTCTTCGTCGACCACGACGGACATCCATG
>CM065715.1:75730639-75753139 GCA_033310375.1 Conus canariensis
TTGGCATAAAATTTTCTACTAATACAGACCAACTTGTTGATTTAAATTACAATCAAAAGCTTTCAGCCGTGCAGAAGATCTTAAAACAATGGAAAAGAAGAAATCTCAATCCTTTTGGGAAAATCGCAATATTAAAAATGTTCATTCTTTCTCAGTTTACCTATCTGTTTCTTAATCTTCCGGACCCCCCAAGCCGACTTTTGAAGGAAATAGAAACTGAAATGTTCCAGTTCTTATGGAATGGGAAACACAATAAGATAAAGAAATCGGTAATTTATCAAGAATATGAAAATGGAGGACTGAAAATGAGTAACATATTTATACTACTTGAGACTCTGAAGATTAGCTGGTTAAGACGGTTAAATATTCCAGAATCAGAATTTAGTAGTTTCATATATACCTTGTATCCAGCCATGTAAACAAATGAAAACGCTCGGAGGTGAGTATGCTAACGTGTTACTCCAACGACTCGATAATCCATTCTGGCTTGATGTTGTTAGACACTATAAAAAAATTCTGCTCAAAGTGTAAACTTTTAAATATAAAAGAATTTCTGTCAGAATATACTCATTACAATGTAAACATAACAAGGGACAATAAGGTGATCTGCATGAAAGAATGGATAGAAGCAGGCGTAACAAAATTAACCATGTAATAGATGCAAATGGAAATTTTCTGTCCTTTAATGATTTTAAGGTAAAATACTCAAACGTTACAAAAACTAATTTTTTTTGCATATGAGGGAGTCATCAGAGCTATTAGAAAATATCAAGAAATTCTCAATTACAGAGAAGACATAGCACATGTTATTGATGAGGAAAATAAAGTATGGACCTTGACCCAGAAAGACAAAGTAGTTAAATCGATCCTACTTGGTTCTAAAATCACACCAGCAGCAGTGATTAAGTGGGAACGTCTGTATACTGGACTCAAGTGGAAAGATATCTTTTTAAAGCCTCTTAAAATTACTACAGATACTCAACTGAGATGGTTCCAGTTCAGACTTCTGCACCGTATCCTCCCCACACAAAAGTTTCTTCACATGTGTAAACTCACAGGGGGGGAGGGGGGGGGGGGGTTGGGGATGGGTGCCTCTCTCAGTCCAGGAGCATTATGTCGCATGAGGGATTGCAGAGCTCGGGGGACAGTGCGGACGGCTAGTCGTCGGCTGGTGACTGGTGTTGGCGGGTCCGTAGTGACAGACGGGTCTGATGTCACAGATGAACCAGTAGCTGGTTCCAAGTTGGGGAGTGATGGCATGGGAGTGGCAGCCGATTTGGGTAAGGCTGGTGGTGACTTGGGGGTCGGAGTCACAAATGGGTCATTGTAAGGCGTCAGAGGTGGAGTAGGTGGTTGTGAGGCGGTGCTGTCGGAGACAGTTTTGTTGGGGAATGTTGGTTGGCGTGAGGTGGTCACTGGACCTGGTGCCATGAGCAGGGGAGCACGGGGTATGACAGGTATGTATTTGCGAAGGAACCGTCTGTTCTGAGGTGACTCGCCCACAGCCGTCCACCCTCACCACGTACTGGTCAAACTGACGCACCTCGACAACAGTCCAGTTTTGTCCCATTTGGTAGGGTTTGGTTCTGTCTGGTTCTGGATGCGAACACAGTCTCCAACCACAAGGGGTGGGAGGTGGACAGTGTGCTCCAAGAAGCGTTCTGCTGCACGCATGTGACGGTTCCTCAAAGCTTCTTCTCGATTTAGGAGTGTTTCCCGCCTTGTTGTGTGTGGCTGGTACTTGTGTTTGAGCGCAAGTCGTAGGGAGGTCATCCTCAGAGGCACGAATGCTAGAGGAAGGAATGTGGTAGGATGGGATGAGGGGTTGGGGTGGTTGGAGAAAGGGACGCAGCAATGTCGTCTGGGAGGTCCAGTGTGGTAGGGTCACCAATGGGATGGCGAGAGACAGCATCGGCAGCAGCATGGCGAACCCCTGGGATGTGCACGACGCGAAAGTGGTAGCGTAGCGACTTTTCTTTGAGATTTCAAAGACGGGGGTTGGGGATGTCGTCGAGGCATCGGTCGCCGAACACTTTCAGGAGGGGCTTGAGGTCTATCGCCGGGATGAGATCAGAGCAGCCGAGAGTGAAGTGACGAAATTTGTCAAGGGCATCCACGACTGCCAGTGCCTAACCCTCTACAGGAGCATAGCGAGACTTTGCACCCGAGGTGAAGCGACTGCCAACCAGTGTGATTTTCCAGCAGTCTTGCTGCAGAACGGCTTGGTGGAGGAGCATGAGCAATGTTTTTGGAACAACCAGAACCCGATGTCGTCTTTGCTCCAGTCAGTCGCCAGGCAGGTTGGTTTGGTCTTGTCAAAGATTTCAACCCCTTGATGAATTTCGCTGATGATCACTGATTTGGACTCCTCAAAGAGTCTGTTCAGTAGGTCTGTCCATTCGAACCGAGTTCCAGGCTTCAAGAGGTCACGAAATGGTAGCAATCGTTCCGCAGAGGCAAATGCGTAAGAGACCTGGTTGATCAACCCAAACCAGCTGCGGACGTCAGTGATGTTCTGTGGTGTGGGAAAGTTTTGAATGGCCTCGAGGTAGCGGGCGCAGGGGCGTACGGTGCTTGGCATTATTTCGAAGCCAGGAAACTCAACTGTGGTTTTCGCAAACTTGAATTTGGAGGGGCTCAAAACAATACCGTTCCACCGCAGATGTCAACCCACTCGACTGCCTGGAAGAATGCATCCTCAATTGTGTCAGACCACATGAGGGTGTCGTCGATACACTTTGTCTTCTGAGGAATGTCAGTGACAATTAATCAAATCAGCGGCTGTAGCCATCCCGGAAGCGATGTATCCCTGTGGAGCGACAAGATATCAATATCGTCCCCATGGGGTGATGAACGTCGTGAGGTAGCGGTCCTGTTCATCAAGGGCGATGCTGTGGTACCCATTCCACGCATCGAAGACAGTTTTGCGCGTGTGAGGCGGCACCATGCGAGCCTGATGAAAGGGTGACTGGGTGTGATGTCTCTCTCGAGTAGCATAACGATTGAGTGGCTGTAGATCAACCCTCCGTTTAGGTTTGCCTGACTTTTTGGGGCACACTACCATCTTGTGGCACCAGGTAACAGGTGTGCCAATGGGGACGGGCTCGATCACACCGAGTCGTACATCTTGGTCTAGACCCGCTTTGACGTCGTCTTGCCAGTTTACAGAGACTGGGATGGGTGTATGGTGAGCAATGGGCCGGGCATCAGGGTCGACCATGAGTCGGATGGGTGGACCAGACATCTTGGGAAGTGGCTGATGCTCACAGGTGTTGAATGAGCTTGATTTGTAGTAATCAAGCAACCACTTTTCCAACTTCTCCCTGTTCTCCCCCGTTGCTGGGAATAGGAGGGATGTCGGGGGAGGTGGTGGAGGTTGGCGTTGAGGACATGTACATTTCTCTTCGGCGTGAACTGTGCCGTCTGGTTTGGGTGTTGACGTGGTGGGTGGTGGCCTATCGTTGCTGCTGTGCATATTGCTGTTCTCACCAATGGTTGGGAATTTGGGCGAGATCATGCCAAGGGCAACACAGGCTTGCTTAGATAGGAAGAGTCTGTCAGTAGATGTGGTGAAGTATACCACTTGGTGTGTCTCAAGGGTGGCCTTTGAGGGAGAAGTCCCTGAGATTCGGAGAACAAGGGCCCCTATAATGTCAATGGCACCTCTGTTGGCGGTCGTCATTTTCATGGTGACAGTAATGAGGTTGTCTCTATTCAATCCCAGCTTAGTGAGGAGCTTTGTTCCAGCTAGACAAGATTGGCATCCTGTGTCAGCCATGGTTGGGTAGGAGATTGTTTTGGTAGGCCTAGAGAGGGATTTATGGAAGCCAAGTGACTGGGCATCAGAGGGTATACCTTTGATAAAGACTTCAATAAAAGGCTGAGGATCAGATGCACGTATCTCCCACATCTGACAGAACTCATTGTAGACATGATGTTCAAGGGTGACAGCGTGGGTATTATTTTGATGCAATGTAATTAAAATGGCAGTGGTATCGTCCAGTGCTTGAGGTGCATCAGGCTGTGTGGCACTCCTGATTTGCTGAGGGGGCTGGAGACAAACACTCTCGTAATGGTGGAGTATGCCACATTTGGAACATTTGTGGTTGTATGCCTTGCATTTCTTCAGGCGTTCCTGCCTACTGTGCCCATGACCTGTTTTTCCACAGTGGGTGCAGGGGGGCGGGATATTTCTCACCTCACGTGTTTGGCTCAGCGGTCTTCCTCTCTCCTGACGCCTGTATGCGCTGGTAGAAGCTGCAGTTGTATAAGTGGCACCCTCAAAGAGACGTCCAGCTGATCGTTTGCCATTCTCTTTTGCTTCAACATACCGTATCGCTGCTTCAAGTAACATATCTTGCTGTGATTCACCAAGAATGTCAAGCCTGATTTCTTCGTCGCCAATGCCTCGGATGAGGACATCACGGATCATTATGTCACTACAGTCAACCTGGACAAAGCATGCCCATTTAATTTTAAAGTTGTGCCCTCCTGCCTGGCCTCTGAGACGGGCAGCAAAGGCTCGTACGGGTTCGTCTCGATGTTGGCGCATCTGTTGCAGTTGTACGCGAGACACCGTGACATTCTCTTGACGGACTGCCAGTGTTTTGATGTTGGCAAGGACAGTCTCTTCATTGCTGGTGGCGAGGTTGCCAAAAGTTCTTGTCAGGTCTTTTTGGAGATTTCCATCGCAACATTCAAGTAGTTGGAAGACAATGTCAGAACTAGTGAGACGTGTTGCTTCTTTGTACTTGTAGTCTAACCATCTCTGCTCGAAGTAAGCCCATTTCTTCACTCGTACCAGATGCAGATATTACTGGACGTCTGACTTTTTCTGCCTTGGCTGCTCCAGTCAGGCTGGGTGCAAGTACCTGGGCCTGATGGGTTGTAACGTTGTGGATGTCAATCAGGCGTGTCAACACGTCGGTTGGAGTGCTGGTGGGCCACGCCACGTCACAATCAGGAGCAGGGCAGCGTGTGTTGCTCATCTTGATCCGGTCACTGTGTTTTCATAAATAAGTGGGACACTCTTTTCCGAGCAACTGTTTTATTTAACTCAAGCAATGAAAACACAAGTGGTCAACATGTCTGCCAACGATCTTGGTAATTGGCTTAGCAAGGGAATTACTGCAGAACTGTGTTTTGTGTACGCATTGATTAGTTAAAGGATAATCTTGAGTATGGGTGGTTAACGTATGTTGTTGGAGCCTAAGATGCGGTCATTCCGTTGATTTCTGTCGGGAAGTGTTCCCCTGGTAACCCTCAAGGGAAATCAGTCTATTGCCGGAAATGAGTAGAAAGTGCGCGACGTTTCTTAATCTCTACAACTCCCCTCTTTTGAAAAGAAATAATGTTTACAAAACTTGTCTTTCACTTTTCAGTGTTTTTCATGAATGTGTTTTTTTTAACAGTCTAGTCTATCTGGATTACGGACAACACGGCCACTCTTAGTGCAGTAGGGACAGGACACGGTGTTGCTGGTCAGTACTGGTGTTGACTCAGGCTTATGCTTTGGGTTGTTTGGACCGGATGGAATCGTGTTCGGATTCTGGGTCGTGCTACGTATGAATCATCTGTTGCATCGGTATTCAGCTCCATCTTCAGTTTGCACGGTATATGAACGAGGTTCAAGGCAAGTGTCAATGACAGTGGCTGATCTCCAGTCGTCTCCTTTGGTCAGCTGGACACGGACATAATCGCCAGCCTTCACTGGTGGTAGAGTGTGTGCAGTTTTATCATAATAGTGCTTCTGGGCAGATTGTAATTTGGCACGTCTGGTGATGAAGCTGTTGGGATCGGTGATCTTCAGTTTCAGATGCTTGCTGATGGTTGGAAGGATGGAACGAAGTTGTCGACCCATCAGCAACTGAGCTGTAGATGCTAGATTGTCCACAGGAGTGCTTCGATATTCTAGTATGCCGAGTAAAGGGTTAAGTCCATCAGACTTGGCCTTATCAAGGATATTTTTGATTGTCTGGATCGTTCTTTCAACAAGGCCGTTTGATTGAGGATATCCTGGACTGGAAGTGATGTGATGAAAATCCCAGGATGAGGCAAATGTCTTAAATTCAGCTGCTGCGAATTGGGGACCATTGTCAGTCATGACTGTCTCGAGTATGCCGTATCTGGCAAAGTGGACTGACAGTTTCGTGACGACAAAAGCAGATGTTGTGCTTGGTAACTCATCAATTTCGAAGTATCGACTGTAGTAGTCAACAGTTGCCATGTAGGCTTTGTTGTTCCAGGTGAAGAGATCAGCTCCTACTTTCTGCCAGGAACGTGAAGGGATTTCATGAGGTATGAGAGTTTCTTTGGATTTGATTTGGCTCTAGGGGTACAGACTGGGCACATGGCTATATGGTTTTGAATGTATGTTGCCATCCCAGGCCAGAACATGATGTTTCTTGCTCTCTGTTTAGTATTTTTCAATACCGAGATGACATGCGTGTACTTTTTTTTCACCATTTCTGTGCGAAGTGTGTTTGGGATAACTATCTTCTCCCCTTTCAAAATTTACTCCTGGGGACTCCCTGACACAGATGCAAAGAATGTTCAAATGCTGATTCAGAAATTCCAAGAGCACGCAGAACCAAAAACAAATAGAGTATTTGCTAGATACATTTTTCATGAAAGAATGCAAAAATCAAATGAAACCTTCACTGAGTTTGTCACAGACTTACGCAACTTAGTTCAAACTGTGGCTACCAAGCAGATCTAAAAAATGAAATGGTTCGTGTTCGCATTGTTGTAGGTGTTGCATCACAAGAAATAAGAGAAAAACTCCTGACAGAAGGAGATAAAGTCACAATGGAAACAGCAACAGACATTGGTACTGCACATGAAACAACACACGAACGACTGAAATCAATGGCGACAACAACAAATCCACAGCAAGTAGATGCTGTGAAAACAAAAAAAATAATTACAAACAGCGCCAAAATTCTGGATCCCCTGGAAACATTGTCACATCCGGAAACTGTGGCGGAAAACATAAGCCAAAACAATGTCCAGCTTTTAGTACTACATGCAGTTACTGCCACAAACTAAATCACTGGGCCAAAGTTTGCCAAAGCAAATACAGATCACAGAAGAATGGCCGGGTGTTACACTCCATTGAAAAGGACAGTCTTGAGTATGGGTGGTTAACGTATGTTGTTGGAGCCTAAGATGCGGTCATTCCGTTGATCTCTGTCGGGAAGTGCTCCCCTGGTAACCCTCAAGGGAAATCAGTCTATTGCCGGAAATGAGTAGAAATGTGCGCAACGTTTCTTAATCTCTACAAACTGGGCACCAAAGACGTCATGAATTTTGTCAAATATTCAATGACGTCAAGAAATGAATAAGACATCACATGGCAAATAACACAACATGAGAACTCTCAAATAATATTCCTCTAGTCTAACTTTGCATTTTTCATGAACGAAATGGTTTGGTACAAATAAGAAACTTCTTACGAACAAGACAGCTTTACAAACACAATGTCCTTTTTTTTTTTTTTTTTTTTACACTTTCAGAATAAATACCTGGTTATCCACATTACTGAGTTTTAGCTTGCCACTTACATCAAAGAAGGTGAGGGGAGAGGAGCAGTAACTTGCCTCATTTTCCCAGTGTTTGCCTTTGTCACAGTCATGCTGTTTTGAGCAGGGCACTGGCCTGTTCCGGGCGAGAAAGCTGTTCAGTTAGTGGTCTGCCCTCTCAAGCAGTCATATTTGCACATGCCAGCGTCCTTCTGTCCGACTTTTTCTTTTCATTTCTTTTTTCTTTTTTTTTTCCGAAGTTGGTCCGCTGTCAGCTTTATCCGCATGTGAACCTCCCACATGTATTTCAAACTTAACGATTTGACTCAATCGCCTGTGAACTGAGGTGAGCTGACAGCCCACACGTGAACAGGAGGCAGAGACAGAACCGATCAGCCCACCAGGAAGAGAAGAATACCTTCAATATGTGCCGTGAAATTGAAACTGCTGAAACACAAAGAAACTGATCCTGGCTCCCCAATATCCTTGGTCTTGAAAACCTATTTCTGATATTTTTCTGCACGAGAACGTCACTTAGGCACATTTGTAACAAAAAAAAACGTTTATTCGTTCAGCTTGTGGGTTTGCTTGTACGTTTTTGGCAGGCCATGTCAGAACTCTGGTGCGGTGTACATTGATCATGCAGTAGAAGGTGATCATCATTTCGTAACGGCCAAAAATTTACTGTTTAATTAACCAAATTTCCGCCTTGGCCTAAGGCTGTGTCAGACCAATTGACGTAGGCTTGAACACCAAAGCTACATCAAAATGTTGATATGCTCTACATAGTTATGCGGGGATTGTCTTCAGTTGTGACAAGCTCCTAGCATAGTAGTATCAGTCTCTAAAATCCCTCGAAGTCGGAGTGTGGCTGCCCACGTGACAGGGTATTAAAAACGGTCACACACGTAATGTTCTCATCCCTCGCTGATGCATTTGTACCATAGTGGTCAAGTACTTTGGCTGTTCGGATGACCCCTGGAGTCTTTTTAGCCAGGGTACGACAACAACAACAACATTAACTAACCAAATTTGAGCATTACATTCCCGTTGGTATTCATGATCAGGTGATAGAATTCGATGGAAATCTGTGTCATAAATGAATAGGTTTTCTCTGCAATGAAACGTCTTTTGGACATACACCCAAGAAGTGACAAATATCTTAAATTTGTTGGCCATTACACTGGGCGCAGAATGGATTTGATAAAGATCTTCATACCGTGATCATCTATTCAAAGGTAAATTGTTTGTTCGTAATAAACAAATGATTCTAAGGAAGTCGAATGACCGTATTTCACACAAATAATTTCTCAAGACTATAAAAGGAAGATAATCTAAATGTTCTGTGTGGGTCAAAAGTGGAATTATGCCCATTTTTATAGTGGGTACCCTGTTCATGTTTTGAATGTGCAAACAAAAGATAGAATGTTACCACAGTCCTGCATTGTCCAGACATATCCAAAACATTAGTACACAATAACTTTCTAATATGTGATGCACAGTTTGTTCTTCGTGAAGCATTGTGCCTATATTATATCTCGCAACACTGTTCAGGAAGCTAGTTATGATACCTATTAAGCAATTTAATCCAAAATGTAATCATTGGGACAAAGTCATTAATATAAATAGCTTATCTACCACATTCACCCATAGCAATATTATTCTTAACAATTATGCCTACTCCAACTACCATTTTACCTAACTTTAATATATTTTTTTTCTATTTTATCATATTGCTGACAGGCCCATACTACGGAATAATACAAGAGCACTGGTTGTGTTTTAGTATTTGAAATATTAAAAACGGTATATGACGGAAGGATCTGCAGCTTAATTCCCGCTTTAGCTCTAAGATTTTTTCTGATCAATTTTCTGTAAGTTTTGACCAGTTTAATGCTGAACCAAAAATGACGTCTAAACAGTTTTAACTAGATTCCACCAATATCTGTTTTCCTACATAAAAATGTCATTTCTAAACCACTGGCCATGGTTTTATCCATGCTAGCAGTAAGTCCCCATTTATTGCAATAATGCTCCAGACAGTTTATCTTTTTTCTGCAAGTCTGCAGTTGACTGAGACCAAACCCGTTTCGTCACCATAGTAAGAGTATGACACCAAATTTGCGTATTCCATGCGCACCACAATTGTTCTTGCTCATAATCAGACAAGAAAATTGAAAACAACAAAGGGCAAAGGAAACAATTTTGTTCGACCTCTGAGACAAAGTCAAAATAGTCAGCAATATGTGTCCCTGCTCTTACACTCGCCGTAATCCCTTGTACATGCTTTGAAATGACTGAAACATTTGAGTATGAACACTTTTATCTACATCACAATTAATGATTTTGTTCTATCAACGCAGTCAAAAGCCATGGAAACGTAAAAAAAAAAAAAAAAAAGGTGTACAAAATCACCATCTCTTCCCATGAGATACTTTTGCATAAATGATTGTAAAGTGAATATATCTGGTGGTGTGTGTGTGTGTGTTGTGTGTGTGTGTGTGTGTGTGTGTGTGTGTGTAAGTAAAGTCCAACAGAACATGAACAGTGTTCGCTTCTATTATGCAGTTAGTGCAGTACTTACATCGACAGCTGTCTTTTTTTTTTTCTGTGTCAAATATTTCCGAACCACTGTCTATTCACTCCTTAGCAAGCTACGATACGGTTAACCAAAAAGGCAACTTGGAAAACAGTTTTCTTTATCATTTTAATTAAAGTCCCTGTACACGGATTGCATTGTGACGACAGCTCGATGTTGTAACGCTTTCTGGCGGGGGTACTCTACAAGAAAGGAAAAGGGCAAAAACGAAGAATTGCAACAGTCTCTCGTTCCGTCCTGTGATGAGTGGCCCTGGAAGGCGGCTCGACTCAGTGTCTACCCTTCCCCCTTTCTATATATATATATATATATATATATATGTGTGTGTGTGTGTGTGTGTGTGTGTGTGTGTGTGTGTGTGTGTGTGTGTGTGTGTAGGTGGGGCATTTTCTGACTGTGGAAATGCTCGCTTTGTTTGAACGTTTTTGAGCGGTGCGATTTTTGTACTCCCAGTTCTTATAGAATGGGAACGAAGAAATGCTGTCTGTGTGTCTGTCTGTGTGTCTGTCTGTCTGTGTGTCCGTGGTCAAAATGTCTTCCACTCGCTCCAGACAAAACTACTGGGCCGATCTTTCTGAAAATTTGTAGGTATGTTCATTATGAGCCACGAATGATGCCCGATGTTTTAGTTTACCGCTATAGCCGTTACTAACGGCTGTAACGGCCTGTAACGGTTTTTCTTCTTTATGGAATATCTCAGAAAGTACTTGGCCGATCTTTCTGAAAATTTGTAGGTATGTTCATTATGGGTCATGAATAATGCCCGATGTTTTAGTTTACCGTTATAACCGTTACCAACGGCTGTAACGGTTTTTCTTCTTTATGGAATATCTCAGAAAGTACTTGGCCGACCTTTATGAAAATTAGCAGGTATGTTCATTATGGGTCACGGATGATGCTTGATGTTTTAGTTTGCCCCGTTATAGCCGTTACTAACGGTTGTAACGGCCTGTAACGGTTTTTCTTCTTTATGGAAAATCTCAGAAAGTACTTGGCCAGTTTATAAGCGGTTTGGATGATCTTGTGACAAATCTGAGCCTCTGTCCATATGTAAGTGATGTAATGCTGAAAATGGATTAAACAACCGTTAAAAACCGTTATTCTGCCGTTATTTCTTATATATAGGTGGATTTTAATGAAATTTGGTATATAGAGAGGTTATCACACACAAATGGCACTTCTATATAGTGTTTCAAAATTTGACCGTTAAAAACCGTTATTCTTGACATATTGTCCGATTTGGATGAAATTTGATATGTACACAGGCTTTAGCCCAGTGAGGACTAAAATACCAGTTTCAAAAGTGTATATCGGTTATATAACCGTTAAACCGTTATTTTATCGTTATTTTTTATATATTGGTGGGTTTCTCATATTTATAATATATTCCCCCCATTTTCTTCGTCTTCAGTTTTTTTTATTCCCCTAAAAGTTGAAATCTTTGCCAAGTCATTACTATGATGACAGAAGAATTGTTAGCCTGCACTTGTTTTCCCCCACTAGTTAATTGTTAAGCATTATATTGTTTGGTCAATCTGTGGGAGATTGCATCTCTTAGGAGATCCAAGTAAAGGTTGTTCTGTACAATTCTTAGCCACTTAAAATGCTTGGGTTATTGAACAACAGAGCTGACCACTCAGACTGTTCCACATCCTTTGATCTCCCTTGCATCCTTGAATGGATCCTCAAGCATAGACTCAAAGATTGTCCCCTACATTTTATACTGTTTGCATAATGCGTTTAGTTTTTCAGCAACTTTTTGTTCCTCTCCACACTTTCGTTTTGTTCCATTTACTACCCTTCGCTGGCTGCTTTGGGGGTGCTGTTGGATTCTTTTTTGAACCCTTGGTGGTGAGAACACCACAGAATTATGGACTGTGGTGTGTCACTATTTGACACCAAGAGCACAGACACAATCAGCCGTGTCTCCCTGATGAGTCCGATCCAGCGGACGAAAGGCCTAGGAGCAGGCAATACAAATAGATGTGCCTTCGAGAGAGATTACGATGGTTCCCTCATGCAGCTAGTGAAGGGTTTCTCATATTTATAATATATTCCCCCCATTTTCTTCGTCTTCAGTTTTTTTTATTCCCCTAAAAGTTGAAATCTTTGCCAAGTCATTACTATGATGACAGAAGAATTGTTAGCCTGCACTTGTTTTCCCCCACTAGTTAATTGGTGGGTTTTAATGAAATTTTGTATATAGAAAGGTTATCACACACAAATGGCACTTCCATGTAGTGTTTCAAAATCTGATCGTTAAAAACCGTTATTCTTGACATGTTGTCCGATTTGGATGAAATTTGGTATGTACACAGGCTTTAGCCCAGTGAGGACTAAAATACCAGTTTCAAAAGTGTACATCGGTTAAATAACCGTTAAAACCGTTATTTTGCCTTTATTTCTTATCTCACAAAGCACTTGGCCGATTTATAAGCGGTTTGGAAAACTGGGAGTACGTTTATATGCTTCGCATCTTGTTTTTTTCTCTCTTAATATTGTTTTTTGTACTTCCAGTTCTTATAGAACAGGGAGTACTTTAGAATGGAACGAAGAAATGCTGTCTGTGTGTCCGTGGTCAAAATGTGTTCCACTCGCTCCAGACAAAACTACTGGGCCGATCTTTCTGAAAATTGTAGGTATGTTCATTATGGGCCACGGATGATGCCCGATGTTTTAGTTTACCGCTATAGCCATTACTAACGGCTGTAACGGCCTGTAACGGTTTTTCTTCTTTATGGAATATCTCAGAAAGTACTTGGCCAATTTATAAGCGGTTTGGGTGATCTTGTGACAAATCTGAGCCTCTGTCCACATGTAAGTGATGTAATGCTAAAAATGGATTAAACAACCGTTAAAAACCGTTATTCTGCCGTTATTTCTTATATATAGGTGGATTTTTTTAAAAATGAAATTTGGTATATAGAGAGGTTATCACACACAAATGGCACTTCTATATAGTGTTTCAAAATTTGACCGTTAAAAACCGTTATTCTTGACATATAGTCCGATTTGGATGAAATTTGATACGTACACAGGCTTTAGCCCAGTGAGGACTAAAATGCCGGTTTCAAAAGTATATATCGGTTATATAACCGTTAAACCGTTATTTTGCCGTGTATATATTGGTGGGTTCTAATGAAATTTTGTATATAGAAAGGTTATCACACACAAATGGCACTTCCATGTAGTGTTTCAAAATCTGATCGTTAAAAACCGTTATTCTTGACATATTGTCCGATTTGGATGAAATTTGGTATGTACACAGGCTTTAGCCCAGTGAGGACTAAAATACCAGTTTCAAAAGTGTACATCGGTTAAATAACCGTTAAAACCGTTATTTTGCCTTTATTTCTTATCTCACAAAGCACTTGGCCGATTCATAAGCGGTCTGGAAAACTGGGAGTACGTTTATATGCTTCGCATCTTGTTGTTTGTTTGGTCCGGCTGCGTGGGTGCGGTCCCCGTGGTATGACATAATTTGTGTCATTCTATAATATGGCGTCATTTTGAGTTGAAACATCATAATCTTTCTGAAAATTTGTAGGTATGTTCATTATGGGCCACGGACGATGCCCGACGTTTTAGTTTACCGCTATAGCCGTCAGTAACGGCTGTAACGTTTTTCTTCTTTATAGAATATCTCAGAAAGTACTTGGCCGATCGTTCTGAAAATTTGTAGGTATGTTCACTATGGGTCACGAATAATGCCCGATGTTTAGTTTACCATTATAACCGTTACTAACGGCTGTAACGGTTTTTCTTCTTTATGGCATATCTCAGAAAATACTTGGCGGATCTTTGTGAAAATTAGCAGGTATGTTCATTATGGGTCACGGATGATGCCTCATGTTTTAGTTTGCCCCGTTATAGCCGTTACTAACGGCTGTAACGGTTTTTCTTCGTTATGGAAAATCTCAGAAAGTACTTGGCCGATCTTTCTAAAAATCAGCAGTTGTCTTCATTATGGGTCACAAATAATGCCCGATATTTTAGTTTACCGTTGTAGACGTTACAAACGGCTGTAACGGTTTTTCTTCTTTATGGAATATCTCAGAAAGTACTTGGCCGATCTTTGTGAAAATTAGCAGGTATGTTCATTATGCGTCACGGATGATGGCTGATGTTTTAGTTTACCCCACTATAGCCGTTACTAACGGCTGTAACGGCCTGTTACGGTTTTTCTTCTTCATGGAATATCTTGGAAAGTACTCGGCCGATCTTTCTGAAAATTTGTAGGTATGTTCATTATGGCTCACGGATGATGCCGGATGTTTAGTTTAACGTTATAGCCGTTACTAACGGCTGTAACGGCCTGTAACGGTTTTTCTTTTTTTTTTATGGAATATCTCAGAAAGTACTTGGCCGATCTTTGTGAAAATTAGCAGGTTATGTTCACTATGGCTTACGGATGAGGCCCGATGTTTTAGTTTACCGTTATAGCCGTTGCTAACGGCTATATCGGCTCATAATGGCTCATAATTTTCTTCATTATGGAATATCTCAGAAAGTACTTAGCCGAACTTTCTGAAAATTTGTAGCTGTGTCCACTATGGGCGACGGATGATGCCCGAAGTTTTAGTTTACCGTTGTAGCCGTTACTGACGGCTGTAACGGCCCATAATAGTTTTTCTTTTTTATGGAATGTCTCAGAAAGTACTTGGCCGATCTTTCTGAAAATTTGTGGATATGTTCATTATGGGTCACGGATCATGCCCGACGTTTAATTTACCGTTATGATCGTTACTAACGGCTATAACGACCCACAACGGTTTTTGTTTTTTTATGGAATATCTCAGAAAGTAAGTGGCCGATCTTTCTGAAAATTTGTAGGTATGTTCATTATGGGTCACAGAGATGCCCGATGTTTAATTTACCGTTATAGCCGTTACCAGCGGCCCATAATGGTTTTCTTCTTGATGGAAAATCTCAGAAAGTTCTTGGCCCGTCTTTCTGAAAATTTGTAAGTATGTTCATTATAGGTCACAGATGATGGCCGATGTTTACCAGAATAGCCATTACTAACGGTTACACCAGCCGAAGACGGTTTTTACTCTTAATGGAATATATCACGCGTATTCAGGATAAACTGGGAGTACGTTTATATGCTTTGCATCTTGTTTTTTCCTGTGGAGGATTTTATTCTGACATGCATTTTCAACGCGGTGAGTCGATGAACCAAGCTGCCAGGGTCATGATCAATTAATGATTACCTAAAGGGAAATAACTAGCAGAGCGGAAGACAACGGAAATCACCACTTACATGTCTGGTATCTTTGAATATCAATTGTCCTCCTCTATTCCGCTGACCCAATAGTTGATTTTAAATGTCCCATGGCCCAGAATCCTGATCAAGGCTCAGCATTGTGCAAATCTTGTTTTAAAATCCTGGAATGCTCTCTCTGGTCACGTGAGCAGGACAACGGACGGCTTGATATTCCAGTCCGATTTGGGACGCAAAACAGTCTGTGTGTAGGCTGACCTACATAAACTAAAGACGATGGACTGCAGTCAAGGGCAGTTAAGCAGGATGGTGAGGGGGGGGGGGGGGGGGGGAAACGAAGAGGGAGGGGGGTGTAGTGTGGTGGTGCTGAGGCTTATATGTTGCCCCTTCCCCCCTGCCCGTATCCCCCACATGTCACTCTGAGCGAGTCTCGAGTCTGTGCAGAAAAAAAAAAAAAAAAATCAAAAAGTGACCTTAATGTACATTCTACTACCCCAACCCTCCCTCGCCTTTGAAAACAAGTAAACAAAACAACAATTCAAGTGGGGTTTTTTTTAAGCCCAGCCGACCGCGAAGGGACATATCAGGGCTGTCATAACGGAACAAAACGAAACCAAACCAAACTGGAACAGACGATGATGTCACTGAGAAGACCCAAAACACAAATTAACACATGCAACTCAATAAAAAGAACGATGACACAGATCAATACATATAACTCTCTGTTTGAACATAACAGAACAAAATACTATTTAATGCATACAACTAACTGAAAAGAACAAAAATCAATACATACAACTCACTGAAAAGAACCCAAACACAAATTATCACATTCAACAAGGTGCGAAGTAACGAAGCACCACAATTCCAGCCCACACGGATCACACAACCTTCGAGCACAAATTCAACCCTTTCACAATGAAAATACTAAAACAGAAAACTATGATGAGGAATTCGGAAGAGGACTAATTTGAACCAGCTTCAGAAAGTTGGAAAGATCGTATTCGAATAGTGACCCTTGAGGTTTTTTCCCGCAAGAAACGGATTTCTTTATTTAAAGAAGAAAAGAAGAAGAGAGAGAGAGAGGAGAGAGAGAGAGAGAGAGAGAGAGGGGGGGGGAGAGCACGAGTAGTGAAGAAGGGGGGGGGGCTGTCAAGAGTTTATGTGTACAGAGTTACTAGGCTTAAATCAGTTGTCCAAATTAGAAGAGAAAGTCAAGGCTTAAATCAGTTTGTCCAAATTAGAAGAAAAAAAAAATCAAAACAAAGACTATGTAATTGTAAATTTTGTTTGGGTTCCCCTTTAAGTGTACTGCCCAGAGTTCTTAGAGTCCAAAGATAGTGTTTACAGACGCCAAAAGAACAAAACAAAACAAAAACAAACAAACAAACAAAAAAAACAATACCAGTTGTGTTCAAAGCATAGGCAGTAAGACGAAACAAGTTTTTATTCTCTATTCATTTACTTTTTTCACAGTAGTATTCATAGCATGTTACAACTGCAGAAGTTCTGTGGGAAAAAAAAGAAAATGCATGAAAAACGAATAGTAAACAAACTGTTCGTTTGCTTGTTTTTTGTTGTTGTTGGTTTTGTTTTGTTTTGTTTTGTTTTTTGCCCTTCAGAAAGAGAATATTTTGCACGCATACACACAAACACACAGGCGAAGGGAAGAAAAAGAAAAGCTAACACATGTTCTGCTTGCAACTGAGACAGAAAGGAAACTACAAACCGTTGCTTTCAGCCTCTGGAGGACCTTCGATCTTTCTTAACCACCAATACAAAAACTGGATTGTGGCTTTCAAAGACGTTCTGTGCCGAGTTGAATCCCTGAGACCATTCGACCAACGACTGCCAGCGGGAACCAGATGTTCGACAACCTGGAGAATGGAAGTGTAAAAGAAGGATGAGCTGCCTTCGTCTTCTGTACCACTGTTGATGGATCCTGAAATAGTGTATCATCTTTGAGGGCTACAGCAAACTTCAAGACAAAAGGGGCATTTGTTTGTTATTTGTCGGTTGTTTTTGTTTGTTTGTTTGTTTGTTTGTTTCGGCCTCGGCTGACTATTTCCCAGAGTTGAGCGCGCTTTGTTCTCAAGTGGACAAGCTGACACCACAGAATGCAGTTTCAGCCACTAAATAGATGCGTCGCTGCGTGTTGTTCAGATACTCATCCGACGTTGCTGGTGTCTGTATGTTGTTATGCCCCGTTGATGTTGGGGAAACATGCGTATTATGAAAGAAAGAACAGGCATGTCAGAAAGGGGGAAAAAGCTCCATGGGTCTGAATGCAGTATACACCATTGATACGCGCCAAAGGCTCTCTGAAGCGGTACCAAATTTGAAATGATTTGAATGAATGTAGGGAAAAACAACAACGAAACAAAACGAAAAAAACCAACGATTTTTTTTTTGTCATTCAATTTTCATATCAGAGAGATGGTGGAGGGGTAGGGTAGGGGGGAGGAGGAGGATGGCAATGTTACATGAGAAATAACTGCAACTTATCCAAAACCAAGTTGCTTCGCCTCATTACCATTTGTCTTTAGACGCAGACCTGTGATAGGCAACGGCAGCAAACCAACTTCAAAAGTGGTGAACTAAATGGCACATGTGATGAAATACTCCTTGCCATCAAACTGTACATATTGATGAATGATTTCTTCACAATACTGTTATAAAACGATGACGGCAATTCTTCACCTGATTGTATAGCTCACGATGTTTTTCCCCACATTTTCTTAACAGTGTCGGCTTCCGGCAGAAAAGAATCGGGAAACACACACACACATATGTACACACGCGAGCGCGCGCGCGTATACATGCAGATGAAGGTTAAAGTGCTGACGTCTTGAAAACATCCGATAAGCTTCAGCAATTCGCGTGAATCGACTTCGACAGTGTTATCACAGATGGACAGATGGAATATTTTAAGTGGCACAAAACAGGTCACATGACATTGAGGCCGTTTGGCAATATCGGCGCCGCCACTTGCTGACATGCCAAGAAAGAACAAGAACTGTAATCCTTGCCATCAGCAGAGGGGTTCCGGTAAATAGGTTGTGTTGTTAGGGTGTTAGATCAGAGTAGGTATCACTTAACACTACTAGAATAACTCTTCAGCAAAGCCAAAAAATTGATTTACTTACCCTTAAACTTCAGCGAATACTTTGCGGCAGCCTGCCAAGATCCGGCGGTCGAGACGTCATACAACGTCAGGACAGAAAAATGCGTCATATCCTAACCACCATACGCCTTTTACCATCACTGTCACTTTTAACGTCACGCATACTTGTGTTGCCCAAGAGACAACACTTCAGAACGTAATTTACATACAGATCTAATAGAAATAGGCATGTACGATAAACTGAAATAAATAAGAACAATTAGTTCAAAGGCTTAATTGACAATGCAAATTAAAAAGAAATACTCAAGCAATTTTAAACTGGATATAAAAGAAGTTAGACTGCCTGGGTTCTTTCGAAACAGGATAACAAAACAACGGAGGGAAAAAAAAACAACTTCGAACCCACTGGAGAGATGAGGAATTGAGCACGAATGTTAAAATAAAGGGATTGCAGCACTCCTAACTCTCGCTGTAGGGAGAGCTGAAGCCACTGCACGCAGTTATGTCCCTTGCATAGTTTCCCCGTCAGCTTGCTGCGGCCAATGAGAGGAAGAGAACATGCTTTGCTGTGCGGCGATAAATTGCTCCAGAAAGTGCAATAAGGAGGACAGAGACAGTGGAATCAGTTTTCATAAGTGTGTGCAAAGTTTGTTTCTTCACTTTATTTAGTTATCCATTGTTTTCAACTCACCTTTTTATGTGTATCAAGCTCAATATCGGGCGGTCACGAGAGCCAAAGCAAAACAGAAAGTAGATCTAAAATAAAAGCAATAGTCCTCCAAAGGGAAGAAAACAGTATAGAAAATCACAATGCCACTCTTCTAATTTTCGGCCACGTGGCCTTTTTCAAGTGCATTGTTTTTGTTGTTGTTTTTTTTCTATTGAAAAAGGCCACGTGGCCGAAAATTAGAAGAGTGGCATTGTAATTTCTAGATCTAAAATAGTTTCCCAGATTTCGTAGACGAAATAGCTTCCAAGAATTCGTAGACACATCTGGCAATGCTCGCATCCTTTCAATATTCGTGGTGTGTGTGTGTGTGTGTGTGTGTGTGTGTGTGTGTGTGTGTGTGTGCTCTCTGGCACTGCACATTTGGTTATTCACAACTTAACATGTTATCAAACTGATGAGATGAATTGCTGATTACAAGAATATTTTTCTTGCACTTGTATCTTTGGAACCCTCATTTTTCACCTAACAATTTTCAGATTCCCCCTGAAGCACACACACACACACACACACACACACACACACACACACACACACACACACACACACACAATGCCTTGGGTTCTGTCGAAAATAATGAGATCTTTTTGTGAAACTCAGCTGTAGCAAATATGTACTAATTCTTTTCACACACACACACACACACACACACACACACACACACACACACACACACACACACCGCGGGCAGAATCCAGGTACAGGCACCGTAGAACCGTGTTCTCTTCCGAGTTACTGAGCTACAGTCAGCAACTGAGCATATGGCAGAACTGTACCGAGGGGTTACTAAGCAGGGGACCTGACTCTTGGTCTGCGGCTTCAAAGATTGTCTCTCTTGAGCAGTCTATCTTTCGACTCGTAGAGTCTTCAAAGCAATGACGTAAAGATCAGAATTTCATCATCACTGCATTATGACGTAATGCATGTGAGCGTAAATAGTGAGAGGGAAGAGGGTGGGGGGAGAGGGGTGGGGGGAGGGGGAGGGGGGAGGAGAGAGGAAAACGAGGGGGAGGGGAGGGAAAGGGGAAAGTTGGGGACGGGGGAAGCTGTGATTTGGTTTAGTCTTTGATGTTGAGGCCATCTGGTGTTGTAGTACCGAGATGGTGGATGATCTGTTTCTCCATGTTCTAGTCACCAGTGCTGTTGCGCCAGACCACTGATATGGAGAAGTGGGTTATGCTGTGGGGATCGGTGTTGAAGTGTCTAGCCACAGGGGTTTGCTTTTTCTGAAGGATGCTGTTCCTGTGCTCTTTGCAGCGTTCTTCCAGTGTGCGGTATGTCTCGCCAACCAGTGATTTGGTATATGTAGCCCACTGCAGCCTGTGCGGTCGCATCTACACAGGAGAGACATACCGCACACTGGTAGAACGCTGCAACGAGCACAGGGACATCATCCTCCAGAAAAAGCAAACCCCTGTGGCTAGACACTTCAACACCAATCCCCACAGCATAACCCACTTCTCCATATCAGTGGTCTGGCGCAACAGCATTGGTGACTCCTTCAAGAGAGAGAACATGGAGAAACAGATCATCCACCATCTCGGTACTACAACACCAGATGGCCTCAACATCAAAGACTGAACCAAATCACAGCAGTCATATGTCTCGCCTGCGTAGATGCGACCGCACAGGCTGCAGTGGACTACATATACCAAATCACTGGTTTGGCAGGTGAAACTTCTCATCGTGAAATGGCGTCCTGGCGTCTACGCTCACCTTTAAAGGGCCCTCAGGACGCCATTTCACCATGAAGAGAAGTTTCACCTGCCATCCTCCAGGTGATGCAAGGTGAGTTGAGGTGAGATTAACGTCATATCGAAGGGAGACCCTTAAAGTCATGATGTCCCAGACCGTAGTCAATGTAGTTGGGCGGTGAGGTGACAAGAGCTGCGTTGTCGTCCCCGGCGCTGGTGGGTCGGAGTTTGCATTGCTGGTTTTCAGCCTCGTTGACAGTATCGATGGCTGTTGGAGCTTCTTCTGCTCTCAGTGGCAGCCTTCTTCCAAGTCTCCGTAAAGCTCCCTTCCGGGGCTACCAATGTGGATCCACACGATCCAGTTTTGGCAAGCTCGGGTAGAACACTTTAACTCTTCCCCACCCCCACACCCCACCCCCAACTATCCAGTCTGAGGAAAGCCAGAGAACTCATGTGTGTCTTAGAGTTCGAGCCAACGCCTACGGTTCTTGGGATCCTCTTTGTCTCTTGATCTTCAGTGCCTTCCGTTTCTCTTTCCTGCACAAAAACTAAAACCAACTGTCTGTACCAGAAGATAAGAGGGAGTTGCGCAGGAGCTTCATGGGTTTCATTCCCAAGAAGAGATGCTGCTGGAGGAAGTCTTGGACTCTGAGGTCGTGGGTTATCATGAAAAGCCACGGCGGTGTCAGGATGTACCAAGGATAGGGCATCCACTGAAGGCATATTGGAACGATATGTCATTCCCGCATGTACATTTGGTGCCCTCGATGGCAACCTGCAGCATCATGTGCGCAGCCTTCTCATTAGTTGGATGTGTTTTCTGTGGTGTCTGGCGTAGCCACTCCTTCCCGCGCAAGGTAAAGTAAAGCCAGTCCCTCCCCCCCCCCCCCCCCCCCCCCCCCCCCCTCCCCATCGGTCTCTAAGGGTCACCTCTTGCTCTCTGTGAACAGCTGCCTGAGCATGGTTCATCACTTCGGTCATTGCTCGGTCTGCCCTTTAATTACCCCGCGGGCCAGTGTGGGACGGGAGCCACATGAATGTCCATGCCCTTACAGGTAGTCTGGTGGGCCAGAAAGAGGATCGCTACCTGGATCTCTTTCCTGTTTTTCCTTCCTCTAGCTGCCAGCGCCTGCAGTGAAGATTTGGAAGCAGACAGGATGACAACTGCTCTTGGGGGTTGAGGCAAATCGTTCACAGCAGTACACGCCATGAGGATGACGTGCAGCGCAGCATTGAAGATGTTTACGCTCCTGTTCAGGTGCTACTGCTCGAGACTCCCAGGCTTGGGATAACAAAGGCGCATCCAACCTCCCCGTTCTCCATGACAGAGTCATCTGGGTAGATGTGGAAGTGGTGGGCAAAACGTTCGCTCAATAGCCCCTTGCCAGGTTGGCTAGCAGAGTGGGTCGGATTGTTTCGTGGCCCCCGTGCCGTGGAATACCAGAAGCTGTTGTCTCTCCATCTCCCAAGGAGGGCAGTGCATAGTAGGGATGTGTACTGCCTGGTCCGGTCTGACATGATCAGTTCCAAGATATGTGTTGTCTGGGGGTCCAGCGGCATGGGTGTGTGTGTGTGTGTGTGTGTGTGTGTGTGTGTGTGTGTGTGCGTGCGA
>CM065715.1:75758139-75773139 GCA_033310375.1 Conus canariensis
ACACCCGGCAGTGAATGATATATGATTGGCAGCTTCTCGAGCAAGTGATGAAGCAAAACATGAGACAAGACGACATGATAAGCAACTCACTGAGTAAATGGTGCACTCAGCACTAGAGTTCTGCCATCTCCTACACTGTCCCCATATTTGCAAAACCGGCATCTCATTGATTCTGTTGAAATATTCACCATGGAAGGAAATGACACGATATGATGACCTACTAACTGAGCTGTTTCAACATTCAGGATGGAAGGATCTAATATAAATGAGCAATTCACTGAGAAGATTCAATGATCAGGATGGAAGGATGTGACATGAAATAAATGACCAACTCACTGGGAAGATTCAACGCTCAGGATGGAAAGATGTGATATAAATGACTAATTCACTGAGAAGATTCAATGATCAGGATGGAAGGATGTGACATAAATGACCAACTCACTGGGAAGATTCAACGCTCAGGATGGAAGGATGTGACATAAATGACCAACTCACTGGGAAGGTTCAACACTCAGGATGGAAGGATGTGACACAAATGACCAACACACTGGGAAGATTCAACACTCAGGATGGAAGGATGTGATATAAATGACTAATTTACTGAAGATTCCACACTCAGGATGGAAGGATGTGATGTAAATGACTAATTCACTCAGAAGATTCAACACTCAGGATGGAAGGATGTGATATAATTATGACCAACTCACTGGGAAGATTCAATAATCAGGATGGAAGGATGTGACATAAATGACCAACACACTGGGAAGATTCAACACTCTGGATGGAAGGGTGTGATATAGATGACTAATTCACTGAGAAGATTCAACACTCAGGATGGAAGGATGTGATATGAATGACCAACTCACTGTGCAGTTTTTACTCTCAGGATGGAAGGATATAATATAACGACGAACTCATTGAGCAGTTTCCATACTTTGGATGGAAGGATATGATTTAATGACCAACTCATTGTGCAGTTTCAACACTCAGAATGGAAGGATGTGATGTAATAACCAACTCACTGTGCAGTTTCAACACTCAAAATGGAAGGATGTGATATAATGACCAACTCACTGCGCAGTTTCAACACTCAAAATGGAAGGATGTGATATAATGACCAACTCACTGCGCAGTTTCAACACTCAAAATGTAAGGATGTGATATAATAACCAACTCACAGTTTCAACACTGAGAATGGAAGGATGTGATATAATGACCAACTCACAGTTTCAACACTCAGAATGGAAGGGTGTGATATAATGACCAACTCACTGCGCAGTTTCAACACTCTGAACTGAAGGATGTGGTATAATGACCAACTCGCTGTGCTAATTCAACACTCAGAATGGAAGGATGTGGTGTAATGACCAACTCACTGTGCAAATTCAACACTGAGAATGGAAGGATGTGATATAATGACCAACTCACTGCGCAAATTCAACACTGAGAACGGAAGGATGTGATATAATGACCAACTCACTGTGCAAATTCAACACTGGATGCGGTATAATGACCCAAACTCACTGTGCAGTTTCAACACTGAGAATGGAAGGATGTGATATAATGCATGACCAACTCACTGCGCAGTTTCAACACTCCGAACTGAAGGATGTGATATAATGACCAACTCACTGTGCAAATTCAACACTGGATGCGATATAATGACCAACTCACTGTGCAGTTTCAACACTGGGAATGGAAGGATGTGATATAAAGACCAACTCACTGTGCAGTTTCAACACTCTGAATTGAAGGATGTGGTATAATAACCAACTCACTGAGAAGTTTCAACACTCAGTGTAGAAGAATATAATATAGATGACATACTCACTGAACAGTTTTCAATGCTCAGGATGGAAGGATGAGATATAATGATCAACTCACTGAGTAGTTTCAACACTCAATATGGAAGAATATAATTATGATAAACAAGTGACTGAACAGTTGCAACGCTCGGAATGAAAAGGTATGATATAATGAGCAACTGACTGAGCAGTTCCAACACTTAGGATGAAAGAATATGATATAATGAGCAACTGACTGAGCAGTTCCAACACTTAGGATGGAAGGATATGATATAATGACGAACTCATTAAGTAGTTTTCATACTTTGGATGGAGGAATTTGATATAATGACAAACTCACACAGCAGTTTCCATATTTTAAATAAAAAGGAGCGTTTTAAATACATTTATTCATCTTTCTTTGTCTTGTTCGTTCTCCCCCAAAATAGACACCACACTTTCGGAATTTTTTCGAAAATTTATGGTAAAACAAGGAAACAGGGGAGAAGCAGTTCACGCACAATGCATACCCTTGCCTGATTTTCTCTATGTTCGTTTTGGTAGGCCAGCTTTGACCAATCCGTTTTCTGAACATTAGTTTTGGTTGGGCAATTTTGACCAATCCCTTCTCTCAATATTAGCTTAGGTAGGCCAGCTCTGACCATTATGTTTTCCAGATATTAGTTTTGGGATTGGCCAGCTTTGACGAATCCATCTTCTCAATATTCAATTTGGTTCGTGTCACAGGCTCGATTCACGACGAGTTATGCGCATCTGCTGTGTGCATAGCCAGAGAGAATGTTTTAAAATTTTCTTTCCTTCCCTCTTTGTTTCCGGTGTAAACATTACTCACCACCGAACCATGACCAATTCAACTGATAGGTTTGCACAGACCGAGTATGGATGTGGAAGCAGGCACATCTGCTCCATACCCTCGCTGTCCACGCTTGTTGGTTGGGTAGTGCTCGTTAATCCCCCCCCCCCCCCCCCCCCCAACCCCCCAGAGGGTAAGAATATTTTATTTTGCTCACATGTCGATTCACTGTACGATAATTATAGTTAACTGATAGCGCATTCTTTAAACATTTTAGATCAAAATGTTCAGACTTTGTAATATTTGCGTTTGTTTTCAGAAGTGCTCAGTCAGTTTGCTCGTTCGTGTATTTTTGCCGAGTTGTACTGGTTTGGTCATTCCGATTCTGCTCTGTCTAATCTATCACTACTTTTGATGTTGAATAGTTGGTAGATTGGGTATTTATGGTGTTGTTCACTTTGTAGGGACTTTTCGTCTGGGGTGCTGGCCTGGCTGGCTGTGTGCTCTGGTGGGAGAGCCTGAGCAGTCCTTCTTCCCCCTCCTGTGGTGTGGTAGCCTTCTGGGAGGCCAGGACTTGCCTTCTCTTCCCCAGTGCCTTCATCTTTGACAGCCGTTGGCCTGCCCACCTCCTGAGCAGCCGTGTCTTCCTTCCGGACGGCTGACCAGTGCTCTACGTGTGACTTTATACCCCTGTGCCCAGTCGCTGGTGTGCGACTGACTTCATCTTCCCCTGTGCCCAGTCGCAGGTGTTGGACCAGTTTCTTCTTCTGTGCCCAGTCGCAGCAGTGATATTGTGCGGACAGCCTTCAGTGCATCCAAAATTGAGGTCAGAATGGTTTCTCTTTTATTTGTGTGTGTGTGCAAGTCAACTCCAGCTTGGACAGCACCATACCTGACTTGCAACGTGATATCCGGAACCATATCCAGAAAGACTCGTGGTATTGTGTCATGCCATGAGTGATGTTATGAATCCTTCTCCCTCTTGTTACTATATTGTGTCATGAATCTTTCTCCCTCTTGTTGCTATATTGTGTCATGAGTGAAACTATGAATTATGTTCTAGCCTAGCAGGGAGTGTGGGTGCACACCTATGTTAATGAATTAGTTTACACTTACATGTTGATGTTGTCCATGTGCTAAAAGAAAACAAAATCATTTCCATTTCATTGTTATTAAATGTGCACTCCTCGCTAGATTCCTGTTTGGGCTGTTATGTTGTAGGGTGGTGTGAGTGAGTGAAAGAAAGATTTGGTAAATATACACAAACAACTTACACGCCTTCAGACATCCAGGAGACAGATATTACAGTTCTTTTTGCAAGCACCCCTCACTTTACTCTGTGACAGTTGGCCAGCTTTGACGATTCCATTTTCTCAATATTCATTTTGTCGGCCAGCTTTGACAAATCCATTTTCTCAACATTCATTTTGGTCGGCCAGATTTGACCAATCCATTTTCTTATTGTTAGATCTGGTTCGCCAGCTTTGACCAGTCAGCTGCTTAATGTTATTTTGTCTGTGAGGAAAGTGATTCCCTGAACCTCGGCGGTAGTAAGCATTTTTTCTCCAGACCCCTCTTTCAGTCATGTGAGTAACTCACTGAGCAGTTGAAGCATTCAGCTTTGGTACGAACTACGATGAGCAACTCACTGAGCAGTTGAAGCACTCAGCATGGAAGTTCTTGCTCATGGCTTCCACCCATCTGTCGCCGGGTTCGATGGGGAAGTCACACCCAGCGCACATGGTCTGGAACATGGCCGCCCAGTCTGCCAGAAAAACAAAACACAGCACACAACTCAAAACCTCAAACTGTTAGAACTTAGACTTAAAAAAAACTGAAATAAATGAATAAATGAAAAAGACATGCCTAAAGAACTTCTACCTGTCAAAAACTTAGAACTTACCTGTCAACATTTTTCAACAGGTCAAAAACAAAAAACAAAAAACCCCTGAAAAACTCGAAGAAGAAATAAGAACTTTAAGGCCCACACTGACCTCAGGTGAAGAGGTGGTTAACCGTCGTGGAAGAGTGGAGTGGTGAACCTATTTAACACTGTACTGGCAGCAATCAAAGAACAGCAATGAGAACGCCAGCTTTTATGTTTGGATTCAGCTGGAGACAAACTGTCAATGTCTGATTGGCAATTAAGAGCATTGGCACAGAGCCGCCACCACCAGCCCTTCCACCTCCCCCCCCCACCCCCTTCCCTCACCCCCGCCGTATGCACACACACACACACACGCACGCACGCACGCACGCACCAACACACACACACACACACACACACACACACACACACACACACACACGTATTACACGCGAGCACATACAGCTCCGGGCAAAACAGTTACCCACCTTTCTCACAGTAAGGTTTTCCTTCCTCGATGTGGAACTGGTGTCCACCAATCGGCTGTTTGCACTGCGTGCACAGGAAGCAGTTGGGATGCCATGTTGTCTGCAAGGCGTTCACGCACTCCTGGGGGGGGGGGGGGGATACAGAAAACAAACGTGGGTTAATCAGTGTGTAGGCTTGAGTGAGCAGACATCTTCAGATGGTACAAACTGTCTGCCTGTTGGTTGTAAGTCCTTGATGTCGAGTTCTCCTCCAAGAATTATAACTAGTAAACTCTCTTCCGTTCTCTCCCTCTCTGTCTCATATCTCGTCCTTTTCTCTCTCTCGCCCTCGTTCCTCCTTCTCTCTCTCTCCCTCGTTCCTCCTTCCCTCTCTCTCTCATGCCCTCTCTTTCTTAGACATAAACCCTCCCCCCACTCTTCTCTGTCTATTTCACATCCCTTCTCTCTTTCTTACACACACACCCTCCCTCCTGTCTGTCTGTCTATGTCTCTCTCTGTCTGTCTCTCATATCCTGTGTCGTCATCTCTCTTACTCTCACCCCAAGGGACCATATGTTTCAATCGCTTCAATCATTGTACAGCAGTTCCGTCCTGCCCAGCCTCTCCTTTTCTCTCTCTCCGCTCCAAGCTCTTCTCATCCAGACTCTATAATGCCTTGTCCTAACTCACACTACAGACAGCTAATATCCTCCACAAAGCCTGTCCCCGTTTCCTACCCTACATCTCTCCTGTTGTCCGCTTCACCGCTATGACCTCTTTGAGGCCCTCACCCCAATAATGGCCGATCCACACTTGTTGCAGTGAGGGGCCATATACTTCTCGTAGTCTCGCTCACAGTAGAGAAAGCCGCCTTCCTCCACGAAGCCGATGTCGATCAGCTTCACCCCGCACTGGGGGTTGGCGCAGATGAAGTGGTCAGGGCACCAGCAGTTGCCCAGAGCCGTCACGAAGGGACCCCTGCACGTAGAGGACGGGGCCAGTATTGTTATCGGCGTTATCGCCGTCATCGTCATCATCAAGAAAAGCACTGCCATTGTGGTAAGCCCAAAATAAACGGTCAGGAAATCTGAAGGTTTCATCGTTATCATCATCATCACTACTACTATCATAACTATCGTCGTCGTCATCATCATCATCGTCGTCATCATCATCATTATCATCATCTTCAGTGCAAATCTTCCTTCTGGTCCTCATGAGTCCATGTCATTATTGTCCGTTCTCACCTTCATCATTTCTTTGGTTTAGTTACTACTTATCGGACATGTCAATCTTAATGACTCCATCTATGTCTACCACTTGTATGAAATGAATATATAATCATACAGTAGTGCTCATAAATCAAAGATGTGAACAGTATTGAACACCAGCAGTAAGCTTTAAAACTTATAGTGTGCTTACACTTTGCACTTCATTACATGTGAGGACTGCTGAAACATATCACTATCATACAAACGCTAACCCATAATCGTAAACAAATAAATATATGAACGAATAAATCAACAAAAGGAGACGAGATTATTCCAGTAATAGTAACACATGATGGAATCCATTCTTCAAAGATATCACTTGATGTAGGAGAAAAGAAAAACTAATGGTAAAATCAATTCCAAAAGCAAAGATAAAAAGGAAAGTGAACAAGGTGAAAGGAGAGGAGATGCGTGAGCGGGGATGGGGAAATGCTCCGTAAATCAAACGTGACTCATCACATCACAATCATCCAGCAACGTATTAAATTTGATGAACATTAGTCAGTCATTAAGTAGCTTTTATAATCAGGGAAGTTCAAACGGCGATGTCAATAACAGTTACGTCATATGCTTCTTTTCCTCAAGAGAAATTGAACATGAATCGATGAATTGTTTTAAACCAGAATACATTTCTTTCGTTTTGGAGGTCAGGAATTCCATTCAACTTGCGTTTGCTCGTGCGACGCTAAAGTGTTGACATCGTACGAAATAACGTTCAGAAGTTTCTCTTGCATGACCACAAGCACAAAGATGGCGTGATGTTATGTACTGCTACCACTTCCATTTCTGTTAAGCCCTACTCTTAGTATTCTTGTTATTTTCGTTATTATTACCATTTTGTCACTGGTGATGAGAGAGTTTGTGGTGGAGCCGATAGGCCCTATCTTTCCGAAAGACAGTGTTCTTTCTCCTGTTTCTTTAATTTTCGTTATTATCATTATTTTGTCATTAGTGATGAGAGAGTTGATAATGGGACCGGTATCTTCCCGAAAGCCAGTGTTTTTTTTTAAAATTCTGTTTCTTGAATTTTCTTTCTTATTATTTTGTCATTAGTGATGGCAGAGATGGTGATGGGGCCGATATCTTCCGGAAAGCCAGTGTACTTTCTTCTGTTTCCTTTTCTTCTTTCTTTCTTTCTTCAGTTCTTTTTGTTCCTTCCTTACGTTCTCTCTCTCTCTCTCTCTCTCTCTCTCTCTCTCTCTCTCTCTCTCATTTTCTTTCTTTCTGTCCCTTCCTTTCCTTCCGCTCTATCTAACCACTCATCCATGCCATCATTCACACTCTCTCGCCTTCTCCCTGACCTGATAGCAATGTTGCAGCTGGCACAGATGGGGATGCGGTCGGTGCTGGGAGGTTTGGTGATGGCCTCTCCCACGCGCACGCGCCTGGCCTTGGCCCCCGTGGGTTTGAGGGGCACCCCCCCTCGGCCTCCCATAGGGCGTTGGGCCGGGGTGGGGGCGGGGGCTGGGGCGGGGGCCGGGGCGCGGGAGCAGGGGGGCTCCAAGGTTTGGCGGCAGGGGCGGGGGCGACCGGTTTAGGTTGAAAGGTGACGCTTGAGATGGCGGAAGGCGCTGGTTTGGGTGCTGCGGATCATCATCGTCACATCGTCATCAGAGCCATCATCGTCGTCATCGTCACCAACATCGTGATGGTAATTAAGGGCATTTATGATCATGGCAACAATAACATTCGGCAGCCACTGCTACAGCTGCTGCCGCTACAGTGTCTGTACTATGACTGTAGCAGACTTAGGCCCGCGCACGCCACACACTCCATGTATGTACACACTTCATTCAAAAGACTGCGCGTGCATAGCACGTCTTTTTCATCAACCAGTTGAGAAACCACTAACGACACAGGAGAGAGAGAGAGAGAGAGAGAGAGAGAGAGAGAGAGAGAGAGAGAGAGAGAGAGGACAGGAAGAGAGAGAGAGTCACGTACCAAAAGTAGAAGCAGGAGCCGCACCACTCCTGTAACATGACACGAACAGGTTTCTTTTTATATGCATGAACTGTTTGAATCTGGATTTACTTTTTCTTGCAATCATCTCTCTCTCTCTCTCTCTTCTCTCTCTCTGTGGTTTCCTGTCACCCCTCCCACCACACACACACACACACACACACACACACACGCAGTACAGACACACACACACACACACGCATACACGCACACATACACACGCGCGCGCGCACACACACACACACGCAACACCACACACTGAACTGAAACCATTTATTGTCATGTTAACCATAGGTTGTACTGACATACCACACACACACGTACGCACGCGCGCATGCACGCACGCACGCACACCACTCTTCGCTTCAGTTTGCATACCACGCTTCCTTCTCACATTCATTTAACACAACTGATAGTCCATACCCTCATAATTCCCAGGAACGAAAAAAAAAGTAATAGCTAAACTGCACATGTCCATTCCATTGTAGACACAACTGATAAAACCGATTTTAAGAGGTGACGCCTAATGCAATAGTACACCAGCCGCATGTGCACAGAAGGCGGACCCGCTCTTCTACCTAGGAGACAAGGAACGATATCCCAATCGCCGATGAGCAGACGACCGACGACTGTTGGCTGATCTGGCGGTACGTTCAAGGCAGTTAGTTCTCCCAGCAAAAACATTTAGCAATCATGACAATGGCGACATTCCATTTCTGTTGGTCAGTTCCTATTTCAGTATTCCAAATGTTGAGACCTATTCTAATATTACGGCAATTCGAGAGCATTACGAAACGACACGCCTGCATTTTGGCAATACAGGAGACACGCTTTTTTTTTTTCGTCGAATACGAGGTCGGTTAATTCTTGTTCATGTAATTGTTATCTTCCGCCGTGCTATATCTATATTTTTTTTTCAAACCAAGATTTTCTGATCCAGGAAGCCCCTAATTTGACCATAATGACACTGCTTCGAAAATGTCGTATTGCAAGAATGTGCTGATTTAACCACACACACACACACACACACACACACACACACACACACACACACAAAAGATGGATCCTGACATAACGTGAGAGTAAGCATTTCCATTGCGTTCAGTCATCTGTTAGTTGTACAAGAGCTAAACTGGGCTTTTGAGAATTATGAATAGTGAGGAAATCTGCAGTATGGGCTATTCGCGTAGTCTAACATATACTGATGCACAGGCCTTCAAATGAAAGAAAGATGAAAAATGTTCGACATAATGATAATAATGATGATAGTGATTTTAATAACAGTAGTAATGATAACAGCGATACTACTACTACTACTTATTGTTATTATTATTTTTTTTTAATTATTATTAATATGTAGAAGTCACTTTTGAGGATACTGTCGTTGGTATAGCAGTCACATCAAAACTGATAACATGAACTGGAATGAACTGTACGCGGAAATCATCGAATCTGTGTAATATTAAAAATGATCTATCTATGATGTATATATCATTCCATTAGAGGATGTTTAGTTTCTGTCCAAAGGTTTATCACTGCTTGGTTAAAATTGTAGTATGTTTTCCAGTTTATATTCCCCTTACCGTGCTGCCTAACACGTGTTATCTTGATCGACTCATTGCTTGTCTCCAAGGCTGACACTTCGTTACAAGGCGTGCATGGGTGTTCTGCTTTGGTGTATTATGACAATAATGTTAACCACAGAAGATGAAATAAAACGTCCATCACATTGGGAAAAAAAGGAAATCATAAAACAAAGTTGAAACAATTCAGTATCTCATCTAGCTTCCTTCTGTTTAAAATACATGTTATGTTCAATACAAGCTGAAAAAAAATCTTTTCTTATCAAGAACCGCCATTTTTTTCAGGCAGATGAAAAAGTAATGTTATATGACCGTTTTTCTATGGTCGGATTCTACGGGGTATACTTCATTGATTTATGAGGAAAATATCAGCATGCTGTTATTCACTGTTTTGAACTTGTTTAGCTTTGCCTTGTTCATTATCGTACACCATTTGTGAATTCATCCCCCTTCAAATGGGGCTATGGCCTTTATCGTTTCCGTATTCGTTTCCTCTAGGGGGTATATTGAAAGTGTCGCCTGTTGCTACCAAGGAACGGATTTAAAGCCAGCTGACTGAGCATAATTCGTGGCTCGGGTTTTGACGAGCAGTGTACTGTGCAGATCCTACTGACTGGTACCCAGACAATGAAATTTGACGCAGTTGTCCAATTTTCCGTACAGGACACTGACACAGTATACAAAAGCCAATGTTCATGCATTGTTCCTTACCCCGGGGAGAGAGACATGTTTTGGGTGCGCTGAGCCAGGCCGGCATCAAAGGGTTTGTAAGGAGCAGGACTGGGCTGCTGACTGCCGTAACTCTGACAGAAGGAAAATACACAGTGGGGCGCAGTGCAAAGAAACATCACTGTCATCTAAAATTGGCTTCTAACGTCTAGGTGTTTTAGTTAACACTGCGCCTGTGGTAAGCGTGTGTGTGTGTGTGTGTGTGTGTGTGTGTGTGTGTGTGTTGTATGTGTGTGTGTGTGTGTGTGTGTGTGCGTGCGTGCGTGCGTGCGTGCGTGCGTGCGTGCGTGGTGTGTGTGTGTGTGTGTGTGTGTTTGGCGGAGTATTTACCCTGGCATTAATTTCATTCACGACGTTTGGAATACACGCATGACATGCCACGTAACACGCATTTCCTTACAAAACGACGTTTGGAATACACACATGACATGCCACGCAACACGCATTTCCTTACAAAACAACGTTTGGAATACACGCATGACATGCCACGCAACACGCATTTCCTTACAAAACGACGTTTGGAATACACACATGACATGCCACGCAACACGCATTTCCTTACAAAACGACGTTTGGTAGGCCTATACACACATGACATGCCACGTAACACACGCATTTCCTTACAAAACAAACACACAATTTTACTCTCTGTGGAATTAAAATCTGTCGACACCGACTACACTGGAAGTTGCTATTCGATGGAAGAAATGATGATCTGTTTGGAATACGATTAGCACTGAAGCAAGGCGTCAAGTATCACGGTGAAAACAAGTCACACCGTGAAAAGTCCATCGACAGAACAGTCTAGGCTTCTGTGAGAACCCTTCAATCATCAGAGCCCTCATCATCCGTTTCAGCAGCAGTAGCAACGCTGCCATCCTCACGACCATCACCGTCAGCGTAGCCTTCACCGCCCTAGTATATCGTGTCATCATCACAGCGGTCTGGATGATAGGAGATCGACAACCATTCTTGACTTACTTGACTTAGTCCTCTGAATTCCCTGGGGAACATTGGGCCGCAACCACACTCTTCCAGCGGACACGGTTTTGGGAGATCTTCTTCAGCTCGGCCCACGTCATTCCGGCGGCCTTCACTTCCGCGTCGGTACTCCTTCGCCATGTCTGTCTTGGTCTTCCCACTTTTCTTTTGCCCTGAGGGTTCCATTCAAGGGCTTGTCTTGTGATGTTGGATGGAGACTTTCTGAGGGTGTGGCCAATCCATCCCCACTTCCGTTTTCTGATTTCTAATTCTATTGGAACTTGCTTGGTCTTGTTCCACAGTTCTGTGTTGGCAATAACATCTGGCCATCTGATGTTCACAATGTTTCGCAGACATCTGCTGATAAATGTTTGGAGTTTGTGGGTGTTTGTCTTTGTTGTTCGCCACGTTTCAGAACCATACAGAAGGACATATTTCACATTTGAGACAACCATTCTGCTCCGTGCAATTTTATGGCTGTTATTCGTAGTGTCTAAAGACGATAGATTTTTTTTCGAAGATTCACTTGACTATTTGATATTGTGTATTAATTAAATGCTCCTTTGCACCTTGTTTTGTGAATTTATTTGTATTTTGGCTACATCCAGATGATAACATGAAGCAAATAAATCGAACAAGTAATGACAATAAAAATAAAAATTACAAAACGTAAAAAAAACAAACATACTCATGAAACATAACTGACCCAAAGTAACAAGCCCTTAACCAAACTCATCGACCCTCATTCCTCCCCTTCCGATTCTCCCCCTTCCTCCACCCGTCCCCGGTGACCTCGCCTTTCATCGTCTGCTGATCCTACAGGCTGACTCCTAGTTCAGGGTACGAAGTCCAAGACTCACCTGAGGGCCGCCGAACCCCCCAGCGTTGATGACAGGTGGGGCGAAGGTGTCATAGGTTCCTGGCCTGGCGGGGCCCCTCCCCTGCACAACATGAACAGCGTGTAACGGAGGGGGACTCGCTAGTTGGTTCATGTCATGGCGCTTCTCGCCTAGTTTGCCCAGGCGCCGCCTGTCCCTCTCTGGACCGTGTGGCTACGGGGTTATATTGTGAGAAGGAAAGGTTCTGTCTAACTTGATTTTTTTTTCTTTCTTCAGCCAGAACCTCGAGGTTCGCTATAGGTGAGAATTTGATTGTTTTCAATCCAAATAAGGTAACCACATTCCGTGTTCGGGGATGGCGTATTAACATTAAATCAGGGCGCATGTATTTAAGTTTTGCGTAACGTACACAACAGCCCATTCTTCTCAGGAAAGTAGAGTGGGATATAAGGCACGTGCACAATGTTTTATTTACGCGTTCACGTACGGGACACCAGTTGAAAATGTCATGTTAAAATGGTAACTTCATAGAGAAACAGTGTCGTCCAGCCTGGCTGTCTAGCACGGGGATCGACCCCCCAGACCTTAAAACAAGAGTCTGATGCCTTACTCACCAGACCAACCAGGCCACGTCTGACCTAAATGAGATGTTGAAGATCTGCCAGGTGAAAAGTTTGGTATGACCTACACAGGAGGATCCATCAGGCTGATTTTTTTTATGGCCCCCTTGGTTAAGGCAGATCTGTCAAGAAAAAGATTTGTCTGGTCTCCAAGGTTAAGGAAGATCTATCAGGTGAAGACTTTGTCTGGTTTCCATAGTTAAGGAGGATCTGTCAAGTAATGACTTTGTCTGGTTTCCATGGTTAAGGAAGATCTGTCAGGTGAAGACTTTGGTTTCCATGGTTAAGGAAGATCTGTCAGGTAATGACTTTGTCTGGTTTCCATGGTTAAGGAGGATCTGTCAGATAATGACTTTGTCTGGCTTCCATGGTTAAGGAAGAACTGTCAGGTAGAGACTTTGTCTGGTTTCCATGGTTAAGGAGGATCTGTCAGATAATGACTTTGTCTGGTTTCCATGGTTAAGGAGGATCTGTCGGGTAATGACTTTGTCTGATGTCCATGGTTAAGGAGGATCTGTCAGATAATGACTTTGTCTGACTTTAATGGTTAAGGAAAATCTGTCAGGTAATGACTTTGTCTGGTTTCCATGGTTAAGGAGGATTTGTTAGATAATGACTTTGTCTGGCTTCCATAGTTAAGGAAGATTTGTCAGGTGATGACTTTGTCTGGTTTCCATGGTTAAGGAGGATCCGTCAGATAATGACTTTGTCTGGCTTCCATAGTTAAGGAAGATCTGTCAGGTAATGACTTTGTCTGGTTTCCATGGTTAAGGAGGATCTGTCAGATAATGACTTTGTCTGGCTTCCATAGTTAAGGAAGATCTGTCAGGTAATGACTTTGTCTGGTTTCCATGGTTAAAGAGGATCTGTCAGATAATGACTTTGTCTGGTTTCCATGGTTAAGGAGCTGTCAGGTGAAGACTTTGTCTGGTTTCCATGGTTAAGGAGGATCTGTCAGGTAAAAACTTGCTTCCATGGTTCAGGAGGATCTGTCAGATGAAGGTTTTACCTGGCCTCCATGAACGAGGATCTGTCAGGTAAACGTTTTGTCGGCTTCCATGTTTAAGAGGGATCCCCCAGCTAACGTCTTTGTCTGTCCTCCATGATTAAGGAGGATCTATTAAGTAGACGCTTTGTCTTGTTTTTCACGGTTAAGGAGGATCTATCAAGTAGACGCTTAGTCTTGTTTTTCACGGTTAAGGAGGATCTATCAAGTAAACGCTTAGTCTTGTTCTTCATGGCTAAGGAGGATCTGTTAGATAAAGGCTTTGTCTTTGGCTTCCTCTTCTCTGAAAGATGATATGGTATTCAACGCGTGTGCAAAATGTTTTATGCGGGCGTTCACGCACGGGACGTCGGTTTGAAGTGTCGTACGAAGGAACGGGAGGGATTGAAATCTGCATATATGTTAAACCCAAAGGAAAATAAAATTCTCCCACGCTGGCTGCCTTGAGCGGGAATCGACCCTGAGACAATGGAACAAAAGTCTGACGCCTTACTTACCAGGTCAGTCAAGTAAGGGCTTTGTGTCTGGTCTTCATGGCTAAAAAAAGAAAAAAGGATCTGTCGGCTAAACGTTTGTCTGAAATAAAGACGATCAGTTAGCCATGGCAGGTACAGGGCAAATTATTTCTTTTTATTCAAATGAAAATTAGCTAAAGCTTTGAGGATTTTCATCCCTTCAAACCTACGTGACCGGGTTTTTTTTTTTATTCCATTATTAGGGTAACCCAATACGTCTTCGTGGATAGTGGAAAATGTAGGTGGTGTGTAATTTGTTCCTTTCACAGAGAGTACTTCATGATTAGCAGGTGTGCATAACAACTACAAGCGCTTAGTAACTTCAGTAAAAGAAACCGTATTAAAAAAAAAAAAAGACATTGGCATTTGAGTCCATTGCCCTCTCTCTGTTACACTCCTGCTTTCCAAATAAATAAACGACTAAACGCCCACATTCACAAAAATAAGTGAAGTAATGAATTCAGTTAACCAGTGAGCAAACCGAATGGATTTCAGAAGTAGCAAGACAAGAGCCTAAAGGCAGGTTTACACATGACAGCCTCATTCGTTGCTCCCTACAGACTGCTGG
>CM065715.1:75775639-75780639 GCA_033310375.1 Conus canariensis
CAGACAGACAGACAGAGAGAGGGGGATGGGGGGAGACACTAGAGACAGAGACACTGAGATAAACAAATAGACAGGCAGACAGAGAGACAAGCAGAGAGAGAGGGAGAGAGATTAAGAAAGACAAACAGACAGACAAGCAGACAAGCAAGGAGAGTGAGAGAGTGAGCGAGAGACTGAAAGAAAACTGGGGGGGGGGGGGGGGGGGGAGGGAGAGAGAGAGAGGGAGGGAGGGAGACAGACAGACAGGCAGACAGACAGAGACGGGAGGGAGGAGGGGAGGGGGTGTATATTAAATGTTCATTTCTTATATCATGACTAACACATAAAACTGAATGTTTTGGGGTGGGGAGTTAATCTAAAATGGGAGGGGGGGGGGGGGGGAGTCATTCTGGCGTGGTTTGTTCTAACTCCCGGGGAGTTAAAATTGGCATGTGCTAATTCTAACTCCCGGAAAGTTAAAAAGTGGAGGGGAGTTAAAATGGATCGTTACACCGGGATGAAGCAACAACGGTACTTGGTCACAAGGATACGTGGTCACAGCAACATTTTGTCACAACTACGCTTGGTCACATTGGCACTTAGTCACATTGTCATGTTGCCGTCTTTCTTTCCCACGCATGCACGGGCATACTCACACACCCGAATATTGACCCACGCGTGTAAGCTAGCGCGAGAAATGTTAATACGTATCTGTTAGTGAACCAGGGTGTGTGGGGGGAAGGGGGGTTGGGGAAGTAGGAGGTCCATTTATTGAGAAGAGTCTAGAACTACACTTTGTCTAAACCCAACTGACTGTACATAGGAAATGGGAGAGGGGGTGTAAATATGCAGACTAACACATTTTTTTTTCAAGGCGGGTGTGCGTGTTGGGAAAAGGCAGAGGAAAACCCTGAATAACCCTCTCTTGTTTGAAGGGTGGGGTGGGGTGGAGGAAGATTCCAAATAGTCCTAGATTAACCTTTTGGGGGGGGGGGGGGGGGGGGGGGTAAATCCAGGCTAGCCCAAACTTACCCCCAGGGGGGTATGTTCCAACTAGGGGGGGTAAGTTCTAGCTAGTCCTAGAATGACCCCGGGGGTAAAAGCAGGCTAGCCCAGACTTACCCTGGGTAAGTTCCTGAGGGAGGTAAGAACAGGCTGTTACACCGGTCTCCCGCGGGGACACTATCCACTATTCTAACGAGGAACTCATAAAACTTTGGTTACACTTAAGGTTATAAACCGTTGGTGCTTAAACTGTACATCACAACATTATCGTTTATAGCCGTTATTCTGGTAAAATAAAACATCGGGCATCATTCATGACACATAATGAACAAATCTACAAATTTTCAGAAAGATCGGTCCACCAGTTTTGTCTGGAGCGAGTGGAACACATTTTGACCACAACAGACAGACAGACACAAAGACAGTATTTGTTCGTTCCCATTGTAAAGTACTCCCTGTTCTATAAGAACTGGGAGCACAGAAAATAAACAGAACCATCAAACAAAACAAAACAACAAGAACAAACCAAAAGCACGTGGTAAGTTTCTTGAATCCTCCAGGAATATGTTTTATTATGAATTCACCACATAGATTGTCGGCATTAAGCACGCGCGCACATGTGTGCGGTGTGTGTGTGTGTGTGTGTGTGTTGTGTGTGTGTGTGTGCGCGCGCGCGCGCGCGTGCGTGTGTGTTTGTATGTGCGTGCGTGCGTGTGTTTCAAAACTGTATATTACTTGAATCAAAAAGAAAAAAAATCATGATGAATGAGGATGTCGATGCTCTTTCATCTGTTCTCGGCAATATTTAAGCCTGATTAAGTCCCTACGTAATTCTAATGTGAAAAACGTATGACAAGCCTCAGTCACTGTCCCGATATGCTGGTTGTGTGTGTGTGTGTGTGTGTGTGTGTGTGTGTGTGTGTGTGTGTGTGTGTGTGCGTGCGTGCGTGCGTGCGTGCGTGCGTACGTGCGTGCGTGGTGCGTGTGTGTGTGTGTGTGTGTGTGTGTGTGTGTGTGTGTGTGGTGCAAATAGAAAAATACTCTCATGGATCCAAACCTGTGACATCTGGCAACCCATGCGCGAATCTTAATAAAGGCTGATGTGGGAGTTTGTTTTGTTATTATTATGATTTTATTACTATTATCATTATTATTGTTATTCTTATGATGATGATTATTATGAAGAGTACTTATATTGAGCCTACCTTCGTTTAGAGACCAAGCTCTAAGCGTGTTACCATCCACGCTCTGGCTTGCAAAAAAACAAAAAATGGTAGGTAGGCACTCAAAGGTCTGATCAGCGCGTTGGGCTAATGCGTTGGTCAGACATCCGCCGAGTCGTAGCCACGAGACCCTCTTCTTCAATTGTCTCATCTTTGTTGTTAATTCATTTATCCATCAGCTTCAAATCATGCGTGGTGTGGTCTCAAAACTTAGCGGATGTGGTGTAGCGTATATGGACTAGTCCGCACGCAGTGACGCCTCCTTGATGAAAAACTGAAACTGAAACAATGGGCTGCCAAGATGGATGGAGCCGACTGACGAGCTGCCTGCTGGCGCTATGATCAGTCGTTTCCTCAGTCGTTCAGTCAATCAGTCCCTGCGTTTTTCGTTCATGTTTTCATTCTTTCAGGTGCATGCTATGTGTCTACGTGTCATCCATACCAACGGCCAAACTGGTCTTCTTTTCCGAAAGATGGGATTTGTGTGTGTGTGCGCGGTGTTTTGCGCACGTTCACAGACGGAACCTCAGTTTACCGTCTCATATGCAGGGATTGATCTTGTAAATGGACTGCATTGCTTCAGTCATGGGCGTTGCGGGTCGCAAGCAACACTGCCTGGGTCGTTTCCGATCGTTCTGTGAACCTTGGTGTCAAAATTCTAAAGAAGACGTATGGACCTTTCCAAGTCTGAATGTTCTGTCACTGGTCTGTTTAAGAGAGAATGAGGCATATGAAGATATTTCTTATCATTTATTGTGTTTATTGTGCACGTTTTGTCGATTGCCATTTATTTCCCCCCTCCACCTCCCCCCCAAAAATAATTTTACTTACTACATTATCAAAGCCATGTGGTACAGGTGATATTGTATTTAATAACACGTATGGAAGTAGGGGTCATGATCAAATTACGCTGTTTTTCACCGGACTAGGATTCCCAATTTGAAAAGAAATGATCCATAGCATCGGAGGCCAGAAAAACTCAGTGGTAGAGCGCCGGACTCGTAATCTTGGTGATCCTGGGATTGCGGGTTCGTATCTCCGCCAGGCCGTTTCGGTACAGGGGGATTTTTCCCTCGGAGTTGACATTGGTTCTAACTCCATTTCCCATACAGTCCCTCGAATGAGACTATAAATCGAGGTTCCGCGTGTGAATGCACGCATAACATCTTGCACACAGGTAAAATCCCATCACCAGCTTTCGGAAGAGAAGGTCAGTTTGGCCGTTGGTATGGATGACACATTACACAGTGCATGCACCTTCCCCCGAGGTTGGAAGTGCCAATGGCGGGATAACAAAGAAAACGGTCGTACACACAAAAGTCTACTCCCTTTGTTGGGTAGATGGGATCAATCCTTGCCTGTCTATACAGGGAGTGTCCGCAGGAGCATCAGCGTGCGTACGCACAAGAAGAAGAAGATCCATCGCATGAAAAAACGAAACAACAGTTATTTCGGAAGCAGTATTTGAAATCAAACCTCAGTGACCTTGCTGTCGACTGGCAGTTCACATGAGAGATGAAAAAAAAAAAAAAGAAAAAAAGAAATCTGTGACGGATATGAAGGCAGGTGCTTGTAGTCTGTAGGCCTGTCTCAGGATCTTACCAGAACAGCTTTGTGTGTTTACACTTAAAAGAATGGTAACTTGAGATTGGCACAAAAACACGCCTCAGTCAAGGTTTACATTACGTCTTGTTCATTTCACTGGAAAGGAAATTAAAACAACAACAACAGCAACAAAACAAAGTTAGTTAACCAGTTGAAACTAGTCTTCAGTAAAGCATCAACAACTAACATCCAAAATCACACACACACACACACACACACACACACACACACACACACACACACACACACATGACTATCTTTAATAGATTTTCGGTTTCATTCACGCAAAACTATCTACAGATAGCATTGTACACCTTACAGCTGACACTTCTGTCAAAGACTAAAGAAACAGAAACATTTGGTTTCTTGTCAGTGACATACATGCCATTATGTATGTAACCCAACCATGCAATAAATGTCTGAAACTGATATTTTGTGTTACCAAGAGGCAAACAAACCACCGAGCCAGTCTAAAAACAATTCGTATTTGAACCACAAAAAAAAGAGAAAAAAACAAACAAACAAACAAACAAAAACATCACCGTTGCCGTTGGCATGCAGCTGATGTTTGAAGCAGTGTCCCTGGGCCTCTGTTGTCCCTGTCTCTATATATGTCTATCTGCGTATTTGCCTTTCCATCTGTCTTGTTGAAATGCGATGAAATAACCAAGAATACACAACCATGCTACACACATGCCACAAGAACAGAGTCGTATTCACAAAACGACAACGACTCGCACTATCGACACAAATGCAAACTATTTGTCACACTGTTAACCTTGACAAGTTAAGTTTACGTCCATACGCCTGCATCCATATGCAGCAAGTCTTGCTGGTGTTTCCGAGGAGATGGAAGGGGTGGGGGGGGGGGGGGAGGGGGGAGGGAGAGGGATGAGGGGTGGTAGGGGAGGGAAGCCCGTGAGAGTGGAATTAATTCTTTGGTAGAGAGAAATGATTATGGTGAATATTGGAAGACTTTCGGAAAAGACATTTACGGTACAAGATGTCTTAAACATCATCATCGAAGGACCGTCATAATTATATTATACAAAGGCATCTGAGGCTAGGTGTGTGTGTGTGTGTGTGTGTGTGTGTGTGTGTGTGTGTGTGTGTGTGTGTGTGTGTGTGTGTGCGTGAGTGCGTGTGTGTGTGTGTGTGGGGGGGGGGGGGGGGTGAGGGTGATGTGTG
>CM065715.1:75790639-75801039 GCA_033310375.1 Conus canariensis
ATCGAGTTCTGGGCCTCCTTGTGACGTAATACTGCCGTGTCAGCGTTGCCAATCTTCAGGATGATGTCTCCCACGTGCAGCCCGCATTTGGCTGCCAGACTTCCTGGGTTCACCTGGAAATGATAGATTTCGATCGGTGAGCGACAGACTGCATCGATTCACCTGGACATCAATAGACCTCTGTTAGTTTCCCTGGATTCATCGGAAGTCATGGATCTCTGTTAGCGAGGGACATACATCATGGAATCAAACTCTGTTCGTGAGTGCAGACATCCTGTATATACCTAGAACACATATCTCTGTTCATAAATGACACGCTTCTGGTATTGATCTGGAATCATAGCTCTCTATCGGTAAGTGGCAGCCTTCCTGGATTCACTTGGGCACATAGATAGTGAGTGAGTTCATCTGAATCATACTTCTCTATCAGCGAGTGACACTCTTCCTGCTTTTAGATGACAGTTAGTGGTTGACAGACTTTCTGCCATGCATCAAAGATCTTTGTTTAGTAAGTGCAACAGTACATCGATTCACCTGCAAATTATGGGACATGCGCGCGCACACACACACACACTCACACCACCTGCACACACGTACATGCGTGCACACACACATACACACACATGCGCGTGCGCGCGCACGCACTCACACACACACACACACACGTGCATGTGTGTGTGTGTGCGCGCACGCGCACAGGTGTGTATATGCACGTGTGTGTGTGTGTGTGTGTGTGTGTGTGTGTGTGTGTGTGTGTGTGATAAAATCGTCAAAAATGCAGCGATAACTTTTCGACTAGCATAGATTATACGTTTCTGGCCATGAACCAAACCACTTGGCTCGGGAAAAAAAAAAAAAAGTTCTATGAGCTATCAGTCCAAAAAGGACACAACTACAAAAAAAACAACAACAAAAAACTCATTTTTTTCCAGAAAGTAACAAAATGTTGCCGAGACTGCTCGTGTGGAACAACTGACTGGAAGCTTTCATATGTGGGAGGATATTTCCTGAGATTGGTCACACAAAAGGCGCCTACTATCAAACATGGAGTGGAATATGGATGAGAAAGCAACCTCAATAATTAAAAAGAAAATTGGGTACATACCATCGAAAGTACTCACATTCACCGAATGAAAAGAAGAATCTCTTGTAAAAATAAACAGTCTTACCAAGGCCTAGCCAGTATCATACAATACTATATCCAAATACAAACGCGTCGTCCGAAAGCGGACATTTCACAGCCGTTTTGTTTGCTTCCAAGGCAAAACGCCCCAGCCGAGCAGCTGCATTGCACCGCCACAATCCGACCGGTTTACAAAATTAATTGTTTGTCAGAACCGCCTGCCTGGATTTTTGTTCCTGCCCCTATCGGCGTTCTGTCCAAATTGCAAATCCAGTGGCCTTGGCATAACAGAACTGAAGCGACGTTTCTACCATGAACAGATTTTCAAGTTGATCTGTGTGGCTGTCGTCTGCCATTTCGTTTTCATGTGAAGCTTAGTCACGTGTCAGCCACCAGCATCGTTCATTGGGTCATGTCCATGGTGCGAGTTTCATCAAACATTCCGTCCATCAATGGTTACAAAAAAATGAACAAACACAAACGCGCGAACGCTCAGAGAGAAAAGAGAGAGAGAGAGAGAGAGAGAGAGAGAGAGAGAAATGTTTTTTTTTTTATTGAACTAGGCCACACACCCGTGTCAATGGGAACACAGAGAGAGAGAGAGAGAGAGAGAGAGAGAGGAGAAGAGAGAGAGAGAGAGAGAGTGAGAGAGAGAGAGAGAGAGAGAGGAGAGAGAGAGAGGAGAGAGAGATTTTATCTATATGAACGTGCGAGTGCGCGTAGGTGACACACTTTTTTCACACACACACACACACACACACACACACACACCCCACACACACACACACACACACAGCCCCCCCCTCCCCCTACACACACATGCACACACACATGCACAGAGAGAGAGAGAGAGAGAGAGAGAGAGAGAGAGAGAGAGATTTTATCTATATGAACGTGCGATTGCGCGTAGGTGACACACTTTTCACGCACACAACAAACACACACACACACACACACACACACACACACACACACACACACACACACACACACACACAGAGCCCCCTCCCCTCTATGCACACATACACACACATGCACAGAGAGAGAGGAGAGAGAGAGAGAGAGAGGAGAGAGAGGGGGGGGGGGCTGTCGGACAGATTGCAGCCTAGTGAAACACTGCAAGCGGCGGTACAAAAACAAACCCACACCCCACCTCACTGCCGCGGTAAATACGCACAGGCGTCGTGCACGCTGATCTATCCTCTATCCATCTGTACGCTTCGCTACACCTAGTTTGAAGCACCACTCACGTTTGAAGCATAGGTAGTGGTAGATAGATATAGATGGGGAAAGGGAATGGGGGCGGGATGAAAGGGGTGGGGGTGGGGGGGAGGTGATCATCGGGTTCACTGAGGCGTGAAATAAGAAAGGATTTCGGAGTAAAAGAATCGGAATGGAGAGAAAATTTATTTAAAAAAAAAAAAAAGGGGGGGGGGGGGGGGAGCTAGAGAGAGACAGACTGATCGACTGATTCAACGAATTTTGGATTGAACTAGGGAGGCACACTGATCAAAAGTCTTTTTACAATTCTACTCTCGAAATTAACGATAGAAATGGCGAAGCTTATTAGAAAATGAAGTGATGCTGACTGAAAAAAGAAAATTGTTCAGTGTGAACGACTAGAAAGTTGAAGCCAAATACACAAAGCAATGCTATAAACAGTCGAATGCTAGTGGCTGCATTGTCAGTTTAAACAGAATGATACTCACCTTTGTGTCTCTTAATCCATGTTTTTCATACACACACGCACATATGCACACACGCGCGCGCATACACACGCACACACACATACGCACGCACGCACGCACACGCGCACGCGCGCGCGCGCGCGCACACACACACACACACACACACACACACGAGCGCGCGCGCACGCACACACGCACGCACGCACGCACGCACTCTACATAGAAAAACAACCCAGCAGATGAATAATTGTGTATACTAAGCATTAAAGTGTACTGCAGAAAATCATCTAATAGTTCATTGTCTTATGGTATGTTTCTGATCTGTAAATTAACAATAGGAAGAAGAAAAAAATAGATAAAAACAAGAAGAAGTGAGAAAAAAAAGGAACAGGTTCATACCAAAACAAAGACAAAACGTGTGTGAAGCAAAAGGAGAAAAACAAAAAAAAGATGGAAAGAGGTGAGAACAAGAAAAAGAATGGAAACAAAACTGAAACAGAAAGTAAGAGAAGAAGAAGATGATGATGAAGAAAAAAGATAATAATCGGGGGGGGGGGGGGGGGGGGGGGATGAGGAAAAAGATAAGATAAAGAAAAGAAGGTAGGGTGGAGGAAAGATGAGAAGAGAACAAGAAAATATGAAACAAGAATTTACACACACACACACACACACACACAAACACAAACACACACACACACACACACACACACACGATGAGAAGAAGATGAAGGAGAAGAGAGAAAAGAACTGAGAAGGAGGATGAGAACAAAAATCAGAAGAAGAAGAAAATACGAGCAGCGGAAGCAAAAAAAGATGACAAGAAGGAAAAGACGACGGAGCCGAAGAGGCAGCGGAAATAAGGGATGATGGCGTGGGCGAGGAAAACCGACACTGTGCTAAAAATACGCACAACAGGTAAACTCGTAATGCTGGGTTTTGCTTTGGAAACATGGCTTTCGTCTTCTTTCTGTTTCATGGGTGGGGCGGGTGTGCCCTCTTTTATTTGTGACTCACATGTGTAACAACAAGCGAGTCTATGTAATCATGCACTTCGGCTCTCTCTCTCTCTCTCTCTCTCTCTCTCTCTCTCTCTCTCTCTCTCTGTGCGTATGCACGCGCGCGCGCGCGCGCGCGTGTGTGTGTGTGTGCGCGCGCGCACGTGCACGCGCACGCAAGCATATGCGCGTGGTAAATTCATATACATTGTTAAGACCTCTCCATATACTACATGTTTGAAGATGTCACTGAATCGTAACAACACACCTATGATTTAGAGTTCCACCTATATAAATAATATATACATAAACATTTCTTTTAGAAGCAAAGGTCATTAACAATTATTCCATTATACACTTAAAACAGACAAAGTCAAAAGATATTGTTTACAAGAACTGTAACACATTCATATTGAGTTTGATTCTGTCAAAATCAGTGCAACTGTTTAAGCAGAAGCGGACATCTAAATAAACACATTATTATATATAGAACTCGTATAGACCACAGACACAAGGTGAACCGCAATTTTACATCAAACTACTACGAAATTTTGATGACGCATGTTTTGAATATGTAAGCAGCCTGTAAAAAAAAAAAAATGGGGGGAAAAATGAGCCAAACTTTCCAACAGGAATAGATCTCTAGGATGTATTTTTCACCTAGAAAGGTGCACAGGACGGCATCGTGTAACTGGGACAGACAGATCAGTGGCAATCAAAGGCAGGGCAGTTCAGACTGCTGCCGTTGGCTCGAAGGAAGGAAGAAAGTTGATGAGGGAGAAGGTGGATGGAGGGGGAGCTGAGAAGGGAAGGCAGTGGAACAGATGAATGAGAGGAGATGGGTAGGTGTAGGAAGAGGAGAGACAAGGGGAAGAGTGAGCCAAGGACACTAAAGAAATAACTGATCAACACATATTCTCAGGAGTCAGAACATACTAATTCATCTACTACTATCAGAGCTGATTGCTGCGCATACTTTCTGTGCTCGTCAGTCCATCTCCTTTCCTGCCTTTTCTTTGCACTTCATTCTGCTGTTGTACGTAGGCCTATTAGTTTCTCTTGTCTTGTTCTTGCTGGCACTCTTTTAAGACTGGAACTGTGGCTATTTCCCAAACAACAGCTCGTAAGACAGTTCTCCGCCATTTGCCATCATTCTCTTGATATGGCCTCTGCGGTCGGCTGGATTTTCATTCCATGATCTGATCATTATTGTTGTCTTGCATTTCACAGTGCACAGCTGTGACTACATGCGTAGAGTGCTTGGTACAGCCCACCCACTTCCTAAAGAGAGTGCTTGGTACAGCCCCGCTCTTTCCTCAGGGAAACTGTTTTCTACAGACCCACGTTTCCCCTTGGCAGGGAGTATTTTTGCACAAATTCACTCTCTCCCCACGGAGAGTGATTTATGTAACCCTACCTTATCCTCTTAAAGAGTGTTTTGTACAGACCCATATTCTCCCTACAGAGGGTGTTTTATTCAGTTACACCCCTTCTCAAGTAGAGCGTTTTGTGCGTCCCCACCATCTCACCACGGACAGTGTCTTGAGCAGTACCATCCTGTCCACAAGAAGAGCATTTTGTACATCCCTACCCTCACCCCAAGAAGAGCGTATTGAACTATACTACAACTATCCCTACGAAAATGCTGTCCACAGCCCAGGGAGAATGCTTTCAACAGCGCCACCATCTCCACCGTGAGAGCGTTTTGAACAGTCCTAGCATCTTCTCAAGAACAGTGCACTAGAGAGTCTCACCTGTCCCCAAGTAAAGTGCTTTCAAACGTTCCACCCTCTCCCTAGGTGAGTGAACTGAACAGTCCTACCCTCTCCCCATCGTGAGCATTTTGTACAACCCCAGCACTTCCTCGAGAAGAGTGCTTTGTACAGCCCCACCCTCTCCCCAAAACGTGTGCACTCAACCGCCCCACTGTTTCCTCAAGGAGCAGAGGTGGGTACGGCCCCACATGTCTCTAGGAGAGTGTTTTATACATTCCGACCGTCTCCTTTGGCAGAAAGCTTCAAACAGTGTCACCCTCGCCCCGAGGAGCGTGCAAGGAACAGTCCGTCCCTCTCCCCAAGTAGACTACTTTGTACAGTTTCATTCTCTCCTCTAAAAGAGAGTGCTTTGAACAGCCCAGTTCTGCCCCCTAACAGTGTGTTGTAAAGTCTGACATGCAATCCTCCCCCCAAACAATGTTTCGTAGAGTCTCATTCCACGTGATTTGAACAGTACCATCTTCTAACCAAGGAGAGTGTTTTGTACAGTCGCGCCCTTTCCCCAAAAAGAATGTTTTCAACCTTTCCCGAACGAGAGTGTTTTGTACAACCTCACTCATTCCCCAAGAAACGTGTTTTGTGCAGCCTCACTCATTCCACAAGAAGAGTGTTTTGTACAGCCTCACTCATTCCACAAAGAGTGTTGTGTACAGTCATCACTCATTCTGCAAGAAAAGTGTTTTGTGTAACCTCACTCATTCCCCAAGAAAAGTGTTTATGAACCCTTACTCATTCCCCAAGAGAGGTATTTTGTACAGCTTAATACATTCCCCAACAAAAGCGTTTTGTACAGCCTCACTCATTCCCTAAGAAAAGTGTTTTGTACAGCCTCACTCATTCCCTAAGAAAAGTGTTTTGTACAGCCTCACGCATTCCCTAAGAAAGGTGTTTTGTAGAGCCTCACTCATTCCCTAAGAAAAGTGCTTTGTACAGCCTCACTCATTCCACAAGAAAAGTGTTTTGTACAGCCTCACTCATTCCACAAGAAAAGTGTTTTGTACACCCTCACTCATTCCACAAGAAAAGTGTTCTGTACAGCTAAATTCATTCCCCAAGAAGTGTGTTGTTCAGCCTCACTCATTCTCCAACAAAAGTGTTTTGTACAACCTCACTCAATATCCAAGAAAAGTGTTTGTACAACCTCACTCATTCCCCAAGAAAAGTGTTTGTACAACCTCACTCATTCCCCAAGAAAAGTGTTTTGTACAACCTCATTCATTCCCCAAGAAAAGTGTTTTGTACAATCTCACTCATTGCCAAGAAAACTGTTCTGTACAGCTTCACTCATTCCCCAAGAAAAGTGTTTTGTACAGCTTCACTCATTTCCCATGATGAAGAGTGTTATGTACAGCCTCACTCATTTCCATGATGAAGAGTGTTATGTACAGCCTCACTCATTTCCCATGATGAAGAGTGTTATGTACAGCCTCACTCATTTCCCATGATGAAGAGTGTTATGTACAGCCTCACTCATTTCCCATGATGAAGAGTGTTATGTACAGCCTCCCTCATTCCCAAAGAAGAGTGTTTTGTACCGCCTCACTTATCCCCCCCCCCCCCCCCCGTAAAAGTGTTTTGTAAAGCCTCACTTATTGTACAACCTCACTTATCCCCCCCCCCTCCCCCAAAGTGTTTTGTACAACCTCACTCATTCCCATGAAGAGTGTTTTGTACAGCCTCACTCATTCCCCAAGAAGAGTGTTTTGTACACCCTCACTTATTCCCCAAGAAAAGTGTTTTGTACATCCTCACTCATTCCCAAGAAGAGTGTTTTGTACAGCCTCACTCATTCCCCAAGAAGAGTGTTTTGTACACCCTCACTTATTCCCCAAGAAGAGTGTTTTGTACACCCTCACTCATTCCCCAAGAAGAGTGTTTTGTACACCCTCACTTATTCCCAAGAAGAGTGTTTTGTACACCCTCACTTATTCCCAAGAAGAGTGTTTTGTACAGCCTCACTCATTCCCAAGAAGAGTGTTTTGTACACCCTCACTTATTCCCCAAGAGGAGTGTTTTGTACAGCCTCACTTATACCCCCTCCCCCCGCGTAAAAGTGTTTTGTACAACCTCACTCATTCCCATGAAGAGTGTTTTGTACAGCCTCACTCATTCCCAAGAAGAGTGTTCTGTACACCCTCACTTATTCCCCCCCCCCCAAAGTGTTTTGTATAGCCTCACTTATTCCCCAAGAAGAGTGTTTTGTACACCCTCACTTATTCCCAAGAAGAGTGTTTTGTACAGCCTCACTCACTTCCCAAGAAGAGTGTTTTGTACAGCCTCACTCATTTCCCAAGAAGAAGATTTGTACAGCCTCACTGATCCCCCCCCCCCCCACACACACACACACACAAAGTGTTTTGTACAACCTCACTCTTTCCTCAAGAAAAGGTTGTTTTCTACAGTTCCACCTCCACTCTCTCGTCCAAAAGAGATTGTTTTATGTACTCGCAACCTCCTCTTTCATACAAAGGAGTGTTTGAACAGTCCACCCTTTCTCCATGGAGAGGGTATCAGCCAGCCTCACGATCTCCCGTGGATAGTGTTTTTCTACAGGACTATCCTCTCCCAAAGCAAAGTGGTCTGAACAGTCCCAGCCTCTTTCCAAGGAAAGGGTTTGTAAAAGCCTACCTTCTCTCCAAGAAGAGTGCTATGTACTGTCCCACCATCTCCCCAGTGACAGTGTTTTGTACAGCGACACTTTTTCCATAAGACCGGTGTTTTGTGGAGGCGTACACTCTCCCCGACGGGAGTGTCATGATAATAAAGTCTTCATATGTTACCAAAGTAGGGTACCTTGCATAGTCCCACCCTTCTCGTAAGAACAGTGCTTTGCACAGACCCACCTTCTTCCCAAGAAGAGTATTTTGCACATCCCCACCCTCGCCCCACAGAGAGCATACTCTCCCAAGAAAAGTGATTTTATACATACCCACCCTCTCCCCACGGAGAGTTTTGTATGGTCCCACTCTCTCCCAAGAAAAATGGTTTGTAATCTCCATCCTCCCCCTATGGAGTTTTGTACATTTCCACTCTCTCCCCATGGAAAGAGCTTTGTACAGTCCCACCCTCTCCCCACTAAGAGAGTTTGTACAGTCCCACCCTCTCCCCACTGAGAGAGTTTGTACAGTCCCACCCGCTCCCCATGGAGAGAGTTTGTACAGTCCCACCCTCCCCTCACAGAGAGTGTTTGTACAGCCCCACCCTCTTCTCACAGAGAGTTTTGTACAGTCCCACCCTCTCCCCATGGAGAGAGTTTTATACAATCCCACCCTCTCCCCATGCAGAGAGTTTGCTGTCATAGAGTGCCCCCCCTCTCCCCATGGAGAGAGTTTGTACAGTCCCACCCTCCCCATGGAGAGAGTTTGTACAGTCCCACCCTCTCCCCATGGAGAGAGTTTGTACAGTCCCACCCTCTACCCACGGAGAGAATTTAGTGCAGTTCCACCCTCTCCCCACGGAGAGAGTTTTGTACAGTCCCACCCTCTCCCCATGGAGAGAGTTTTGTACAGTCCCACCCTCTCCCCATGGAGAGAGTTTTATACAGTGCCACCCTCTCCCCATGGAGAGAGTTTTGTAGTACAGTCCCATTCTCTCCCCATGGAGAGAGTTTTGTACAGTCCCACCCTCTCCCCATGGAGAGAGTTTTGTACAGTCCCACTTTCTCCCCATGGAGAGAGTTTTGTACAGTCCCACCCTCTCCCCACGGAGACAGTTTTGTACAGTCCCACCATCTCCCCACGGAGAGAGTTTTGTACAGTCCAATCCTCTCCCCACGGAGAGAATTTTGTGCAGTTCCACCTTCTCCCACGGAGAGAGTTTTGTACAGTCCCACCCTCTCCCCACGGAGAGAGTTTTGTACAGTCCATCCTCTCGCCATGGAGAGAGTTTTGTACAGTGCCATCCTCTCCCCATGGAGAGAGTTTTGTAGTACAGTCCCATCCTCTCCCATGGAGAGAGTTTTGTACAGTGCCACCCTCTCCCAATGGAGAGAGTTTTGTACAGTCCCACCATCTCCCCACGGAGAGAGTTTTGTACAGTCCAATCCTCTCCCCACGGAGAGAATTTTGTGCAGTTCCACCTTCTCCCACGGAGAGAGTTTTGTACAGTCCCACCCTGTCCCCACGGAGAGAGTTTTGTACAGTCCCACCCTCTCCCCACGGAGAGAGTTTTGTACAGTCCCATCCTCTCGCCATGGAGAGAGTTTTGTACAGTGCCATCCTCTCCCCATGGAGAGAGTTTTGTAGTACAGTCCCATCCTCTCCCCATGGAGAGAGTTCTGTACAGTGCCACCTCTCCCAAAGGAGAGAGTTTTGTACAGCCCCACCCTCTCCCCATGGAGAGAGTTTTGTACAGTCCCACCCTCTCCCATGGAGAGAGTTTTGTACAGTCCCACCCTCTCCCCACGGAGAGAGTTTTGTACAGTCCAATCCTCTCCCCATGGAGAGTTTTGTACAGTCCCGTCCTCTCTCCATGGAGAGAGTTTTGTACAGTCCATCCTCTCCCAGTGGAGAAGAGTTTTGTACAGTCCCATCCTCTCCCCACGGAGAGAGTTTTGTACAGTCCCACCCTCTCCCCATGGAGAGAGTTTTGTACAGTGCCACCCTCTCCCCATGGAGAGAGTTTTGTACAGTCCCACCCTCTCCCATGGAGAGAGTTTTGTACAGTGCCACCCTCTCCCCACTGAGAGAGTTTGTACAGTCCCACCCTCTCCCCATGGAGAGAGTTTTGTACAGTCCAACCTCTCCCCATGGAGAGAGTTTTGTACAGTCCACCTCTCCCCATGGAGAGAGTTTTGTTCATTCCCACCCTCTCCCCATGG
>CM065715.1:75801139-75826139 GCA_033310375.1 Conus canariensis
TCTCTCTCACACACACACACACACAAACGCGCGCGCGCGCGTATGCATGCACATACACACACACACACGCACTCACACACACACACACACACACACACACACCCCACACACACACACACACAAAGCGCGCGCCTAGATCTCCGCTCTGAAGGGGATAGACCACCCTGAATGTGATTCTGTTGCCAGATACGAGTCTTGCACGAACGCGTGGGTTTATCTGCCCTCTCGCTAGATCTTGAAGGGCGTGTTCAACGATACACCTGTCCGCTGAGGCCATATCTCGACTTTCCGTTCCCAGCATGCACTTACAAGCGCAAAACAACTATGGCAACAAAACAACTGGCTGTGGCTAAAATCTGTTGTCGAACGCAGTCAGTTTGTGTGTGTGTGTGTGTGTGTGTGTGTGTGTGGTGTGTGTGTGTGTGTGTGTGTGTGTGTGTGTGCGTGCGTGCGTGTGTGCGTGCGTGTGTGTGTGTGTGTGTGTGTGTGTGTGTGTGTGTGTGTGTGTGTGCGTGGTGCGTGGTACGTGTGTGTGTGTGTGTACGTGTGTGTGTGTTGTGTGTGTGTTATCTGCGGTGTGTGTGTGTGTGTCAGTGTGTGTGTGTGTGTGTTATCTGCGTGTGTGTGTGTGTGTGTCAGTGTGGTGTGTGTGTGTGTGTGTGTGTGTGTGTGTGTTGTTGTGTTGCGTGTGTGTGTGTTTGAGAGAGAGAGAGAGAGAGAGAGAGAGAGAGAGAGAGACAGACAGACAGACAGACAGACAGAGAGAGGCAGACAGACAGACAGACAGGCATACAGACAGACAGACATATGGTTTGTGAATGCATATTCTTGAACGTCTGCATCTGTAAGTATAAGTAGGCTACTCGTGCACTTGTACGCACGAGAGTATAGTACGGTTTGACCTACGCTTTCCCTGTCTGCAAACAATTTTTTTCTGCAATACAAAATTCTGTCACTAACAGAGATTTACTTGGAATTACTCCCATGTAACCACGAGTGCTTTTACCTGCACGCTACAATGGGAAGACATATGACAACATTAGAAAGACTGGACGAATTCAGGCGTACGAGCGCGCTCACCTTTCTGTTTGAGGTTCATGCCACAGGACTCGCACTTGAAGCAGCCGACGTGAAAGGGCACTCCGTTGGCCTTCACGATGACTCCCCTGCACAAACACAGCAGCTCAACTCGTCATGAGGCCAACTTCGCTCGTAAAGAATCATCAATGTTACCACATATTCATCACTGAAGCAACTGCAGTCAGAAAACACTACAACGGTGGATGACAGTACAGGTCATGGAGACATGGCCTGAGTACACCTTCTCAACAAGAAAGTGTCCTCGACAGCATGTTAACGTAGGACGGATATGAACTCTTCCTTGTATTTCTTCTTCTTCTTCTTCTTTAGACTTACAACCTCGGGAGCTTACAAGGCTGTACCTGCTTTTGGTTTTAGTTTTACCCTTATAGTTTCCAGTCCAAACTTTTGCGCTATCAGCAGCTCTGCACACAACGAAGCTTCTTAAAATAGACTGCATTTTTCTTTTCGTCTTTTTCTCCCATTTTTCTTAGGGAGCCGCAGCCCATTCGAAACGAAGCGTAGCAGAACTGTTCGCAGAGCGAAGATGGCGGCCTAAAAGATAAGAAAAACCCAGCGTTCTCCTGATTATCTTGCAAGGCTGTGAACTGGAATTGTGATCATACAACTTCAAGTCTCATCGTTCATGGGTCTTTAAGCGTTCTAGCTCAAGAGGCTGGCAGACAGACTGACGAACACACTGGCATTGTGACAGGAATATGGGAGGATAGAATAAAACAAAACACAGTATGACAAGCTAATAAACAGATGTTTCCAGTTTACGACAAGTGCACACTTGCACAGGACAATAGTCTGGACGTACAGATACTTCCACTTTCAGAGCAGCCAACATGCACAGTACATCCTCCTTGTCGATGGATAGTTACAGATTCAGACAAGGAAACACAAGGACAGGACAGAAGTCTGGAATGTAGATATTCAGTTTCAGACATGGACACAAACCCAGACAGGATATTACAGGATATACAGCTATCAGCAGCTGCAGGCAAGCGAACACAAACAATACAGACCATCGCTTGGCATACAGATATTTTCTGCTTCAGATAAGCGAACAGGCAGACAGAGCAATAGTCTGGGCATAAGGATACTGGCTGTTTCAGACCAGTGAACATACAGAGCATCGGCCAAGACAGACAGGATAACTGTTGCTTCATACAGCGAAGAAAGGAAAGTGGGAAAGCGGAGGGGATCGTCATCATACAGAGATGAATCCATCATTCGCTACAGCTGAGACGACGAAGTATTTAGGTAAATGTCATTTACATGGATCGTCATCATACAGAGATGAATCCATCATTCGCTACAGCTGAGACGACGAAGTATTTAGGTAAATGTCATTTACATGGATCGTCATCATACAGAGATGAATCCATCATTCGCTACAGCTGAGACGACGAAGTATTTAGGTAAATGTCATTTACATGGATCGTCATCATACAGAGATGAATCCATCATTCGCTACAGCTGAGACGACGAAGTATTTAGGTAAATGTCATTTACATGGATCGTCATCATACAGAGATGAATCCATCATTCGCTACAGCTGAGACGACGAAGTATTTAGGTAAATGTCATTTACATGGATCGTCATCATACAGAGATGAATCCATCATTCGCTACAGCTGAGACGACGAAGTATTTAGGTAAATGTCATTTACATGGATCGTCATCATACAGAGATGAATCCATCAGACGTTACAGGTCCAACACAAAGTATTTAGGTAAGTGTCATTCACATGGATCATTACCATGAGAGATGAATCTATCATTCGTTACAGGTGCGACGACGAAATGTTATTGGCAAGTGTCACTCACATGTACATAGGATTTTATTTTGTATTCAATTTTTCTTGAAAGCACAAATGAAACAAACATGATACTTTGAACAATGTGTCAAAGTATACAACAGTAGCATTTTCGCAATTCGTGTATGAAACAAGAACAGAAATAGAACACTGCATAGTCAAAATGACTATTAGACGAGCACTACTATTTCATAAACTGCAGTAGAAAGAGTAACGCGTGAAAAAAACGCACCACTTCAGTTTCGTATCCTTATTGTGACATTGCGTCGAAAGACCATATATTTCATGACGGTGTCAAAATCAAAGTTATGTTTGGACAAAAGAAAAGTAACTGTTTATACAGATACACAATTCCTCGGGCTAAAGAAACGATAGAGTGACAAACAAGCAACACAATATACATCATATAAGCAGACCAAAAGATCATTCCTCATAAGCCAGCTTTTAAAAATATGTTTTTCGCCCACATACGGTTTACATGAGACAACAAAATATAGATATCATACTACTTATAAACTCATACCATCAAACCTAGGTTCCTTCCCGTGTAGTCATTAAAAATAGTCTACAACAAAAACAATATAAACCGGCATGAAACTACTTTCACGTATAGAGTACTTGTTGAAACATTCATCAAAAAGAAAACTGTCATCCACACGTTCATATACAGAGGCACAGAGTCTCTCTCTCTCTCTCTCTCTCTCTCTCTCTCTCTCTCTCTCTCTCTGTCAGTCAGTCTGTCTGTCTGTCTCTCTTTCTCCTCCCCCCCGACATTATATTGTAAGCAATTGTGTTTTGTACATGAAATAATTATTCAAATAAAAAAACATCATGAAATTACTTCCACACACTGAGCTAGTTGTTCAAAAACTGAAGGACCCCCCCCACACACACACACACACGCGCGCGTGCGTGCGCACGCACGGTATATACACTACTCAAAACAATTGAAGTACCACTTAGGAAAACTGCTGTCATTCGAAAGAAAACAAAGCTGAACATAATTTAATGATTGAATATTTTATTTTTATTATTCCTCAATCCATTCAAATTTATTCAAACACCGTGACAAAAAATTATCTTTGTTTTACACTTGATTAAAGAGGCATACCCCCAAAATGAAAAGTAACAAGAGTCTATGGTAGATGTCATGATGTTAATAACGGGTATGACCACCGTTCGCGTTCAAACAAGCGTCACATCGACGTCTCATGGAGTGCACCAGGCGGCGGAGAGTGTCCTGGGGGATCGCCTGCCACTCCTGCTCCAGCAACTGAAACAGCTGGTCCACGGTGTCTGCTGGAGGGTTGTGGGCCCGCACTCGCCTCCCCAGCACGTCCCACAGATGCTCTATGGGGTTCAAATCTGGTGACCTGGCAGGCCAGTCCATTCTTGTCACCTGCTGCCCTTGTAGGAACTGATTCACGATGGCGGCGCGGTGGCACGGCGCGTTGTCGTCCTGGAACTGGGCGCCCTGGCCAACTGCCCTCAGGGCGGGCATCACAAGGGGGCGGATGATGGTGTCGCGGTAGGTGGCACCGGTCAGGCGGCCTTCAACACGGTGTAGGGGGGTCCTGTGACGTAGGCTGAACCCACCCCACACCATCACGGACCCACCTCCATAGCGGTCATGCTCCCTGACGGCAGCGTCAACGTAGCGTTCTCCAGGACGTCGCCAGACGCGAACCCGCCCGTCGTTGAACCTGAGGGTGAACCTTGACTCGTCTGTGAAGAGTACTGTTGCCCATTCAGCTCTTGTCCACCTTCTATGACATGCTGCCCAGGCCCGACGATGAGCTCGATGCGCTGGGGTCAGTATTGATCTCACTGCTGGGGACCTTGACCTCAAGTTGGCGTCGTGGAGCCGGTTCCGAACTGTCTGGGTACTGACGTTGACGTTGCTGGCTTGTCGTAGCTGGTCTCGGAGTACTGTGGCACTGGCTGAACGGTCTCTCAGACAAGCGATAACAATGAACCGATCCTGCTGACTGGAGGTGCTTCTCGTCCGTCCACGTCCCTGCTGTTCTTCAACACTTCCAGTGTTAAGCCAACGGTCTCTGAGCCTCAGAATGACTGGGTGACTGACTCCAAGCCGTCGACCAATCTCCCTCAAGCCAATACCTTCTTGGTAACATGCTATCGCTCTTCCTCTGTCGGTGTTGCTTAGTCGTTGTCTCGCAGGCATGGTTAAATCTTCCTAAATTTCGCGACTTTTTATACCCGTCAAATGTGCTAACTGATTGCAATTCTGCTCAGAAAAGACCTTGCTTTCACGTGCATCACATTTTTTTTTTCTTGCTGTGTCTGTGTCAAAATCTGGGAGCGACACAAGTTCGATAATTTCTCGGGATTTTTTTGCCTCAGATGCGACGCGGTAGATAACTGCTGACCGACTTTAACATAACAAAAATGCACGAGGAGTAGTATTTGAGAACCGGGTAAGCTTATCCAGCAGAATTTATTCAATTATCAATATTAATTGGTTTATCAGAGCTTTTTAAAAATTGCATACAAAAATTAGGGGTGGTACTTCAATTGTTTTGAGTAGTATATATATATATATATCAACAACTCTTCTACCCTCATTCTTCCAGATACATCAACAGAGAGAGAGAGAGAGAGAGAGAGAGAGAGAGAGAGAGAGAGAGGGGGGGTAGGGAGAGTTCAGACTTCAGGTGTTTATGTAGTAATGCCACTGGCCCATTTGAAGGGGAATGAACACATTCATTCACATAAAATGTAATAAAAGCAATTGGTTATCAGTTATCAGGAAACAAAAACAGAAAAACAACACCATCTAAGACGTCATTATTTATCTGATCTTAGATGCCTTAAACAAAAACATACCTGAATTCCTAATAACATTATAACTGTTTGAGCTAAGTAGTAACTATAAATGAAACATACAAGGGCAACTATAATATTTCTGTGGGTTAAATTTTTGACGAATATCTTCTAAAGCTGGACAAAGGAACATAATGTGTATTTCATTTTCCTCACCATGCATACACAATGGACACACTAAGTCATTTCGTCTATGTTACCTGTATCTTAGGTAAAGAGTCCTTATTAAATTCAATGAAAACACAAAACACCGTCTGTTTTAGCGCAAGCTTTCGAGCCACTGCTCTTCTTCAGGCCGCATGACAACAAGTGACGCAATAGAAAAAATGACGTCCATTGGTGACATTATCTGTGACATCATCTCTCTCTCTCTCTCTCTCTCTCTCTCTCTCTCGTGCACAACTCCATCATCCTCCGTTTCTCTGTTCAGTCAGACCCACACATTGAGCCCTTGTGGATAGTTCGTCTTGAGTTTGTATCTCCAGAACCTCTCCCTCTCTCTTCGCTTATTGATGTCAAGATTTTTCATAAGTTCGATGACTGTGCAGCGGAGGTCGGTCAACTGGTGACCGGGGCCATTGAAGTGTTTGGCAACCAAAGTGTCCTTCTTGTGCCTGATGTCGTACCTGTGGGCATAGAAGCGCTCCGCCAGGGTATTGCCAGTCTCCCCAACATACTGCACATCATGACACGCTGCACAGTCAATCAAGTACACCAGATTGTTGGAAGTACAGTAGACCGCATCTCTGATGTTAAAAGTTTGACCTGTCCTGACACTGGTGAAGTTAGGTGATTCCTGCAGATGTTCTTTGCAGATGATACACCGTCGTTTGTCACATTTGTGGCAACCTGTTGCATCTTCATGTGCATCTTCACCTCGATCGCCAATACCAGTCTGAGGTACATCAGGGGGCAAGCATGAAGGCATCAGCAGTTTGCGGAGGTTAGTACAGTTTCTTTCCCCCACGATTGGAGGAAATGGAACAGCCTTGGTCATCCTCCTGCTTGTATGGAGGACCTTCATGTATGTCTTGAGCCACTGGCCAAGTGGAGGATTTGAAGGGTTATGGGTGATGATGAACGGCACTCTCTCTGCATTGTTCTTTCTGCTCACATAGTTGAGAGCGTCACTCCTGGAGATAACTTTCATCTTCTCAATGGATGCCTCCACAAGTGTAGCTGGATAGCCCCTCTTGATCAATCTTTGCTGTAGTTCTTTGCTTCTCTGCTGGAATTTGTCGTCCTCAGAACAAATGCGGCGTATACGTAGGCACTGTCCGTATGGTATCCCCCTCATGCAGTGTCGTGGGTGACATGAGTTGAATGGCAAGTACATATGCGCATCAGTTTCTTTGGTGTGCAGGTCAGTGGTGATCTGACCATTTTCGACGCTGATGCTGACATCCAGGTAAGGGATAGCCACTGTTCCATAACTGGCGGTGAACTTGATCGTTGGATGCTGCATGTTTAGCCAGGTCAGAAACTCCTTCAAGTTCTGCTCACCCTGCATCCACAACATGATGATGTCATCGATGTATCTACGCCACATGGCGAGATCAATGTGCCATGGAGACTGTGCCAAGATCCTCTTTTCCAGCCAGCCCATGAACACATTGGCAATCGATGGTGCCATAGGCGTGCCCATCGCTGTTCCGTGTATTTGTCGGTAGAGCTCTCCGTCAAAGTTGAAGACATTGTTAGACAGGATGTGATTTACAATGTCCAGTAGTTTGGTGGTACTGGGGATCTTGTCTGTAAGATGACCAAACTCACTCATCATTTCTGCCAGGGATTCGCCAACTTCATGATGAGGAATGTTAGTATAAAGTCCTACCACATCTACAGTGACAATCAGGGTGTCCTCAGGCAAAGGTCCACTCGTGGATTTCCAGTCTTCCAGAATTTGAAGGAAATGTATAGTATCCTTCACGTATGATGGTAAAGCACGGACTACAGGCTGAAGCCAAAAGTCTACCAGTTTTGACAGATTCTCAGTTGGTCCATTGACTCCAGAGATGATAGGTCTTCCAGGTGGATTCTGGCGGTCTTTATGAACCTTGGGTAGGTGATAGAACTGATGAGTCCTGACTGCGTTGACATCTACAATCTTGCCCCATTTGTAGCAGTTCTCATCAATGACTTTGGCATCACGTAGATCTGCGAAGTGTCCGTTGGAGACCTGTGCAATTTGGACTGTAGTGTCTTGCTGCAGCTTTTCATAATGTACAGTATTCTTCAGCTGGTGGTGCGCCTCGGCTTTGTACTGATCAAAGTCCTGCACTACTACTGCTCCCCCCTTATCAGCAGGTGTAATTCTCACCTTTCTATTCTGAACCAGCTCCTTTAGTTCTTTGATGGCCCTCCGTTCATCCTTGCTGAGGTTTCGATGTTTAGGTGGTTGGGGTATGAGTCCTTATGTCAGAAACACCAACTCTGAATTCAGCAATTGACCTTTTCAGATGCATTTCCAAATCAACTTTCAAATATGGCCGAGTACAATGAAAACTAGAATAATATTTGTACAAATCATAACGTCCACTACTTTGGATATGATCGTCCCACATTTGCCATCTACAGTCAATCAATTTTTGTCGGAAAGCATTAACAAACTGGCTTTGATTTCCAACACCCTGAGACAGCCAGACATCCCCAAATCCGTGCTTACACAGAAATAGACGCACATTTTGAAACCCAGTTTGTTTTTCCCTTTACATCCAATTCGAGCAACATTTCATAACACTTAGAAGCCAATCTAAAATGCTCCTTGTGTAAAAGCTTTAACCAATAGCAAACACATCTAATGGCTGAAGAAATAAACAGTAGATATCTGTTGGTCTCCCCATACACCAAATCATTAGAAATACTTCTGTCAAAACCTAGAAACTTCTTCAAAGCAAATAAATGCACTGCCTCACAATGAACAACGGCATTATCCAAAACCCAAATTTCAGCCCCAGAGAGAAGAGAGAGAGAGAGAGAGAGAGAGAGAGAGAGAGAGGGGTGGGGGGCAGAGAGGGAAGGGGCGGAGAGAAAGTGACAAGTGACAGAGACTCACGTGGCCAGCATGTCACAGGCGGCACATCTCATGGACTGGGGCTGGGGTTTCTGCTGGCCGGGGGGTTTGGGAGCTGGGGCCGACACGGACCGGAACCCCGACAGACCAACTGTAAAAATCCACAGTGCAACATGCATCAGCACCTGTATGTTTCATCATCTGAAACTTCAATAACCGCTTTTGACCCACGTCCGAGCTCCCTGAAAACCAGCCGGACGTTTTGTAAATCTATAGGACAGAGTCCGGATGTCTAGGGAAAAAAAAATATTTGTTTTTCTACTTTGGTAGCTTCGTTTACAAACAAGAACAACAACAACAAAAAAGCATAATTACAAACAACGTGTGTTGTTACAAGTGGAACTGATTCTGCTCAGTTGGTTAGTGGACGTGCAATGGAATTTACATTTTTGACTGCTGTGCCTAGCTGATTACTATCCCTTTCGTCCTGGGGCGTGACCAATATTCGGTTTCCATCCGTCCAGAGCGGTTGGGAAAAAACACTAGCTGTACACTGCCGTGGCAAAAACCTCACTTTTTTTTAATTCGGCTGCATAGTTTTGACTAGACTGTAAGAGTTAGATCCCTAGAATGGGAATACGGTTTCATTGCGACAAAACAGCCACTTTGATTAAGCGTTAAACTGCTTGTATTCTGGTTTCAAAATCATTTCAGCTATGTAAATTCACAGGTGCAAATACTTAGACGCAGCTTGGTCCTAAATATTGACTGCTGAGTCCCACTTTGTGAAAATATTTTGAACAAGGAACGGATGCGATTGAAGACATGTCGGTCATTTTACAGAGCACTTCGTCGTCATACGCTCCCTGCGCCTGTTCAGAGGGGCCATACAACAAACCATGAGTCCACACTTGTATGGGCGGGTCGTACAAAGCATCATGTGTTCAAACATGTATATGAGTAGGCCATACAAACCACACTGCACCCAGACCAGTATGGATAGATCATACAGTTCACCATGTATCCACAAATACATGGATGAGTCATGCATTATGCATTCATATCTACATGCATGGGCAGTATACCTTGCATTTATACCTGTATGGGTTGGTCATGCACACATCATTTCTATTGCACCACTATTCTTGCCAGTTTATTTCTATCCAACTGGAAATGCAGACAGTTTAGTGTTACCAGCGTTTTCTGTACTGGATGCAAAGCTTACTTGTTTCGTTGGTCTACCTTTTAGAATATGATCCGCTCTCACTCTCTAACGTTTTTTCTCTGACCCGCTTGAGATTCTGACTACTCACAACCAAATCAGTTCACAAAAGCACAAAATGCAGAACTATTGAAATATGAATCAAAGTGTATACAAAATGAAAATATTTTCCTTACCCATGCACATAAACAAAATCACCGTTTCCAGAGAGGGGTATATATATATATATATATAGGTAAAAAAGAAAACCCAACGCTAAAAATGGCACTGCTCCCAGCAGCTGAAAGAGTCTGGACGATAAAACCATTACTGGATCAATATAAAATCAAGAAGTCGTCCACTCAATGCCTTCCCTTCAAGAGTGTAGGCAGCTGAAGAAAAGTGGATAATATTCCTGATGAAGCCTTGAAAAAGGCGGAAATTTGAAGGCAATAAAAGAAGGGAAGGCATTGAGTGGACGACTTCTTGATGTTATTTATATATATATATATATATATATATATATAGAGAGAGAGAGAGAGAGAGAGAGAGAGAGAGAATGGTACTGAGGATCAGCGCAATCTTAAAAACAGTGCTCAACCACAGTGGGAGCGACATTTGTTATATTAAAAGCAAGTTAAAATCAAGCTTCTAAAAAAATGAAAAGCTACTAACTAAAGCTATAAAATTTGCCAACAAGTACACAGAAATATCAGGGTCAGAAATGGAAATCATTTTCCACACAAAGAAAACTTTACTGCACAATAAAAATGAAACCTGGATTAAGAACACAAGCAGGAATTCAACTTTCGATGTCACAATGGGATCATACGATGGTGCCGAAACTTGCGAACTTGTCGGACTATTCATGTTATCCAATATTCAAAAAAAACTTGGAAAACAAACTGGACTGTACAGGGATGACGGCCTTGCCGCTCTGAATGACAACCCTAGAAATATTGAAAATAAGAAAAAAGAATTGTGTAAAATTTTCCACAACCAAAACTTAAAAATCACAATAGAAGCAAACAAAAAGATAGTGAACTATTTAGACATAACGTTAGACCTCAACCAACACACATATAAACCATACAAGAAACCAAATGACACGCCTGTTTATGTAAACATCAAAAGCAATCACCCACCCTCCATACTGAAAACAATACCCAAAAGCATAAATAAAAGACTATCCAATTTGTCATGTAACGAAACAGTATTCAACAACGCTACAGCTGAATACCAAGAGGCGTTACATACAAGTGGCTACAATTACAAATTAAGATACGATCCAGACAATGATACAAAAAGATGCAGAAAGAACAGGAAAAGGAATATCATATGGTACAATCCCCCATATGATGCAAGAGTTAAAACAAATGTAGGGAAAGAATTCTTTAAAATCTTGACATCATCTTTCCCAAAAGACCATAAATTATTCAAGATATTCAACAAAAACAACATCAAATTATCATATTCATGTATGCCGAACCTTAAAAATGCCATCGATTCAGCAAACAAAATGAAAAGCAGCACAGAAAAAAAGGAGGGTAACGAAAGGAAATCTTGTAACTGTACCAAAAAAGAACAGTGCCCCCTAAGCAACAAATGCCTTTATAACAACATTGTGTACCAAGCCACTGTAACATCAGAGAACGCAAAAGAAACATATGTAGGTATCACGGAAAACCAATTCAAAACTAGATATGCAAACCATAAACAATCATTCAACAAAGAAAGATACAAAAACCAAACAGAATTGAGTAAATACATTTGGAAACTTAAAGAAAAAGACATAGACTACAACATATCTTGGAAAATTTTAAGAAGAGCAGCATCATACAACAACATTTCAAAAAAATGCAATCTATGCCTAACCGAGAAATACATTATACTATGTAAACCACAGTTGGCAACTCTAAATGTTAGAACAGAAATGGTTAACAATTGCAGACACAGATGGAAGTTCCTATCAGCGAAAAAAACCAACACCTGAGAAACACATGTAGCACGGGAAAAAAACAACAGCAAACCAGCTAGCTATATATATACGTGGCACTGGCAACACAAGCTCATCACATCCTGACGACCGCACAGCGTGAAACAAATTTGTAGATGTTTTTAGAAGCTTGATTTTAACTTGCTTTTAATATAACAATATATATATATATATATATATATATATATATATATATATATTCAATTATAAACAAAGCTTGCTCGTATGTCTTAGATTGAAGAAATAGGGGGAGATAAGCATTCATATCTGCAGTGGTAGATAATTCTGCCTAACTAACAATATGTGCTTGAGTGGATGAATGGGGAAAAATAAAATAAATGCTTCTCAAAATGAGCCTTCAGCAAGCTTATAGTCTCCAAGGGCGAGACAATCTCCAATCGTGAGGAAACTCACTCCAAGGGGGAGATTGTCTCCCCCTTGGAGACTATAAGCTTGGGGAGATTGTCTCCCCCTTGAAGACTATAAGCTTGCTGAAGGCTTATTTTGAGGAGCATTTATTTTATTTTTCCCCATTCATCCACTCAAGCACATACTGTTACTTAGGCAGAATTATCTACCACTGCAGGTATGAATGCTTATCTCCCCCTATTTCTTCAATCTAAGACATAAGAGCAAGCTTTGTTTATAATTGAATATTTCTTGCAGTCATTGCAATACCAAGCTGCTCTGTAAGTTGCTGGAATGGTGCTCGGTACTCATCCTTGGAATTTATTACTTTATTGTAATTTAGTCCTTGCGGATTCATTCCAAGAACTGGCCCTCAGCACTTGTGTCTTAAGAGGTTATCTTTTTATATTTTCTACTTTTCACAAGAAAATGTAGCTTGTTTTGCTCTTTCATCATTTTCTTTTGCTTCTTAGGTGGCACCTTTGGTTGTTTTTTTGAAAACTCAACAAACATACTACGGTGTTGCACACCAGCCTTTTTCTGGGATAGCATTCTTCTTAAACCCGAAAAGGCAGAGGAGTCAAATTACCACTTTTCGCGGTCACTGAGGAGAAACAGTCAGGTTTCGAAATATCAGTATCTGACCAGGAGTTATATGTTAGTGAGTTTCCTCCCCATTAGAGATTGTCTCCCCCTTGGAGACTATAAGCTTGCTGAAGGCTCATTCTGAGAAGCATTTATTTTTCCCCATTCATCCACTCAAGCACATCGTTAGGCAGAATTATCTACCACTGCAGATAAGAATACTTATCTCCCCCTATTTCTTCAATCTCAGACATAAGAGCAAGCTTTGTTTATAATTGAATATTTCTTGCAGACATTGCAATACCAAGCTGCTCTGTGAGTTGCTGGCATGGTGCTCGGTACTTATCCTTGGAATTTATTAGTTTATTATATATATATATATATATATATATATATAGAGAGAGAGAGAGAGAGAGAGAGAGAGAGAAGAGAGAATACTAACTCACATGCACACACCAATAATATATCTGTCACGAGAGAGAGAGACAGTATACGTGAAAACAACTCGGTCATCACTTCCCTCCAAAGTTATAACAGCGTAGCCTAAAACACTGTCGTCAAGAAGACAACATTCCCTTTACATTGAGACAGATGTAACCTTCGGACGAAAACCAACCAACCAATCAGCAGGTAAACAAACAAGAGTTTCATTATGACCTTCATCCTGCATCCCTTGGCCGGGCGGTAGCTGCTGGTAGGTGCCCGTCATCCGCTGTCCCACGTCACTCTGGTTCAAGTCCAGGCTGCACACAAACGCGCACACACATATACATCCATACAGACAGGCACTCACGCACACACACACACACATACAGACGCGTGCACAAACACACACAGACAGTCATTCTGGAAGTCTAGGACTGGAAGCAAGGTTTAGAGCCAGACAACCTCTCATATACAAACTGTGACACAGAGGGCTTACTTCCCATCTGATCTCCCCAAGCCATCACGCACTGGGTAGACTACACCTTACTCCCAACCCTGACCTTTAAAGCTACACTCTGGAGGAGTGACTGCGCTTGACCTGCTTTGCATTTTGTAGTCGAGGGATTTTCAACGTATAATTCCGTTTTCCACTTGATTGCAAACCCTTTGGGTCCCAGTGGTCGGCTGGGCTATGAACATTAAGTGTCTTGTCCTGTGCTTTGTTTGTCAGTGTCCTTGGCGGTAACTAGCTCCCTCTCTTTCTAAATTATGAGTTGATTTCAATGTCACAGTTGGCAGGTTCGTTTCCCAACAACGTTTGTAACATTGTCAAACGAAGTGACATGTCTCCTTCGGAATGACAGTATTTGCTGATATTTTCTCTTCCTTTTCCAAAGAATATCCAGTATGGTTCCGATGACCAATAAAGACCAAAATCCGACACCGGAAAATACGCCGATTGTGCCTAATTAATTTTGACCTACCAATTTTTACTAGTACACCATCATACTATACAACTTTTCAGCCTTTTTTTCTTGGTCCCTCTTCGTTGCTTGAAATCCGTTACTGAACTTAAATGCCACTATTTTAGAGCTGACCCGGACAGCGGCAGATTTTTTTTTCAGACCTCCGTGCATTGCCATTTCTGTTCTCGCCGGAAAAGTAGAGCACGTTCGGCTTTCTTGTTTTCTGGTGGTATTTTCTCTTTGACAATGTCGTAATCGTTGCTGTAAAGAAACATCGCTAGAGGTTGTTAAAGTATTGTACTGTGTGATTTCATCGTCACCACACAATCTGTGAAAAATTTGGCTTGTCACCGTATGACGTCGCCACGCACATTTTTGTTTTGTCTGTGTTCGTTTCGTTTTGCCCACGGACGCGGATAGTTTTACAAAATTTAGCCAGAGCCAAATCCCAGCCAAGCGAGTTATTGACGTGCGCTAAGCTTTGGCTTTCGCATATGGGGCCTCGGGTCATTGTCCCATTGCAAAGATTAACATTCAGACCACTACGTAAGGTCGAGAGAGAGAGAGAGAGAGAGAGAGAGAGAGAGGACGTGATGGGGGGGGGGGGGGGGGGTGCGAGAGGGGGGAGGCAGGAAGGAGGTGATGAACTGCTTGAAGAGTCAAAACCCGTACCCATGCACGTGCTACCCACCACGTCATCTTTCCCACAAGTCTCCCAGGAACTGAGCGAAATAATTCATGCGGTGAAATTGGGAAAGGGTTGTTTAAATGTACGGGAAGTAAGTCACTACCTCTACGGAAATATCTCAATCATGAAAATGGTACTAGATTTAACAGTCTACTGAATGACCTAGAAACATCTAAGTAGATTATTTTTTTTAGTTTTTTTTTTTAAACTGATTGTTTCTATTACCCTTTTCCTCACCAACTTTTTTTTTTTTTGTCCAACAGAGGATCATTTTAGCCTGGCGTTTGATTCTGTTACTCTTCTTGTCAATCTGTTCTTTCCCCTACATTTGTGTTAAGTTTGGGATTTGAGCCTCCCGCATTTCCGTGCTCTTGAGTGTGTCAGTTTGCAGTGTCTAAAAACTCTCTACCTCACCCCTCTCCAATTATCTCCCCCCCCCCCCTTAAGGACAAAACCTTTCACAACACCCTGCGGTCTGTCAAGCAAAGTAAAGGCACAAAATCTACATTATGAACAATCTTCCCAATTCCTACACCCCTGTGATTGGAGAAGATTTCACACCACTGTTTGAGACAAAGTGAACATTCGTCACTTACATTTAGACTTAATGTGATAATATCTATTCTATTTATGAAACTTCCTAGATAACACACAAACATTGCATTTCGCCTCTCTCTCTCTTCTCTCTCTCTCTCTCTTTTTCTTGTGTGTGTGTGTGTGTGTGTGTGTGTGTGTGTGTGTGTGTGTGTGTGTGTGTGTGTGAACCAGCTGTAAACACACAGAAAAGGTGTAAACAGACGCATGAAAATACGTTGTAAAACGACACAGAAAAAAAGATGGGCACAGACACTGTAACTGGTATTGTAAACAAGCACACACAGGAAAGAGATGTGAACAGAAATACAGTGTTGTAAACAGACAGAGGAAATGGTTGCGTACAGCAATAATAAACACGTGCTGTGCGTCAATAACGAAATGAGGTGTCCACTGACACAATAAACATAGCGTTGACAACAAGACATAGGAGGAGATGCAAAAACATACAGAAGAATCATAAGGCGTCAATCGACGGTCTCGTGGTCTTCTCTATGACAAACATAAGTAAACAAGCGCGGACTCCTGCAGACAATCACATAAACGAACATATACACGCACAGATACTATCCCCATTTGCACACCAGGCTAAGAAATTTTACTCCTGAATTAAAGTTAATTAAGACTTACACTGTCCCCAAACCGTCTCCCATTTCTCGGCCACTGTACTCTCGCCCACAATTCAAACCCAGTTAACAACGTACAAACACGTCTGTTTTCTTTCCAACAACCAACCTTTTTCACTTACACCCACATACACGCGCGCGCGCGCGCACACACACACACACATGCGCGCGCACACAATCACACATCTACCACACACACACACACACAGCACACATACACAAATCCACACACACATTTACATACGCGCGCACGAACACACGCACACACATATCCACACACATACACATACGCGCGCACACAGTCACACATATACACAAATCCACACACACATTTACATACGCGCGCACGAACACACGCACACACACATATCCACACACACACACACACACACACACACACACACACACACACACACACACACAAAACGCGCGCAGCATACGGGGAGGAAACAGATTACCCAGCCATTTTGTTTTGTGGATGCTGGCTGTCTGAGTAGCGAAGTTGGAAGCTTTACTGTCATACAAACGCGCCACGGATGCACACAGACACACACACACACGCACGCACACACACGCGCTGGTATGCGTACGCACACTCAGAGAGGCAAACAGACAGAAAGACAGACACACACACACACACACACACACACATACGCACGGGCATGCACACACACACACACACACACACACACACACACACACACACACACACACACACTGGAGCGCGCACATACCTACTGGCGCGCGCGCGCGCATACACACACACACACACACACACACACACACACACACACACACACACACACAGGGGACAGATTACCCCGCCATTTCTTTCTGTATGCCGGCTGTTTGGGTGGCGTAGGTGGAAGCGATGTTGTCGGCGGAGTACAGACCAATGGGCGTGTTGTATTGCGAGTGCACCACATTCGGCACCGCCTGCTTCGGAGCACCGAACGGCTGGGCTGCACGATTATGGCTGCTTCCGATGCGACAGGGCTCCTGATGCAACCAGATATTATGGCAGTCAAGGGGGATGAAGATTTTGGCGACAAGATAAATCCTACTTTCCAAATCTGACAAGCAAAGACGGACGCATATTTAGCATTCGATCTCTGTTGCAAGGTCCAGTCTTCTCTCAAAGTTACCACTACATTTTATGCCCTAACACATGTCATACGGCGTAAAACGTAACAACACGGCCATTTCCTGGCAAAATGTAACACAGAAGTGAGGGAAAAGGAGAGAAATTGGGGCGGGGGAGGGGGCATAGCGGATGTTATAATGTTCACACAAAAGTGATAAACACTGACATGTTTTTTTTTTCAAGCTCTATTGATCCATATCTTCCCATACCAATGAAATATTGATACTTACTGCTTCTGTATTTGATGGGCGTAAATGATGTCATCCATCTGACCTCTTCAGCAGTAGTGAAAAGTAAGGTGATAATTTTAAAAACAAATTACATTTGCTGTCAACCTGTACAACCGAAACACTACACACAAAAGACAGCAATGTGTTACATTTGGGAGCAATTGTGAGGCGATAAATATAACAACTGTTCTATTTATTGTGGAATTCGCACGAAACATATAACTATGGTTCATTTCAAGAAATAAGGTACCAGAAAGTTGTAATCTTGTGGCATTTTTCGATTGTAGCACTGCTCCGTTTTACTTAACACCTCTTCCGCGACACATCAGAACATTCACACCTTTGTTTTGCTTGCGCTACACACACACACACACACACACACACACACACACACACACACACACACACACACACACACACACACACACAACAACAACAACAACGACGACGACGACGACGACGACGACGACGATGAAACAACTTGGTTTTCGTTGTTCAGTTTCACTCCATTTGAGACACTTGTCTACTGTATTCGTCGGCGAGATCGTTTGCTTTAGACTTTTTACTTGAAAACATTAACTTCAAAACGAGAGAGAGAGAGGAGAGAGAGAGAGAGAGAGAGAGAGAGAGAGAGAGAGAGAGAGAGAGAGAGTTTATGTCACGGACGGAATAGGATGGTGAGCGTGAAAATGATGGAGAGGGGGGAGGGAGGGACAGACAGACAGACAGAGTGACAGTCTGTACCTGTGGGGAGTTCATAGCCAGAGAGGTCTTTTGCACAGGTTGGAATTCCTCCCCTGTGGCCCCTCTGATCGTGTTGAGTTGTTGTGGCCTCATCTCCGACATGGGTGTCACTTGTGGTTTCCACACCTTCATGGTTCCTCTGTCCAGTCATCAATACAATCAGCCTATCGTTACTCTACCCCACTGATCACTTACATTCACCATTAGTTAGTCTGGCAACATCTCAATTATCATGCCCACTTATCAATACAATCAGCGAATAGTTCCTCTGCTCATTAATTCTCACGATCCAGCAGCAATTCCTACGTACGTGTATCGATGCAAGTCACCAATAATTCTTCGCACGGTCGTCAATATTACAATATATCGCTCCTCTCGACCCACTGATCAATGCGCTCAACTAGTCGCCCCTATACTCATTCATTACTAGAATCAACCAATCGTCTTCTGTGCAATAACCAATACAATTGTTGGTCAGTGCATTCATCAGGACAACCCACCAACAGTTCCTTTGCACATTGATAAATTAATTCAACCAACAGGTCGTCTGTAAATGTCTGCAACAGTTCTGCACATTTATCAGTACAATCAAACCAACTGTTCCTCTACCTATTCATCAATACAGTCAACCGACTGTTGCTCTGTCCATTCATCACTGCAGTCCACCAATCGTTCCTCTACGTCGTTCATCAACGTCCACCAATCGTTCCTCTGGCCCATTCATCAAAGTCTACCAATCGTTCCTCTGCACCATTCATCAATGTCCACCAATCATTCCTCTGCCCTATTGATCAAAGTCTACCAATCGTTTCACTGCCCCGTTCGTCAAGTCCGCCAACGTTCCCCTGCCCCATTCATCAAAGTCCACCGACGTTCCCCTGCCCCATTCATCAAAGTCCGCCAACTTTCCCCTACCCCATTCATCAAAGTCCACCAAACGTTGCTCTGTCCCATTCATCAAAGTCCACCAACGTTCCCCCGCCCCATTCATCAACGTTCACCAACTTTCCCCGCCCCACTCATCAAAGTCCATCAAACGTTTCCCTACCCAACACACCAAAGTCCATAAAACGTTTCCCTGCCTCATTTATCAAAGTCCACCAAACGTTTCCCTGCCCCATTCACCAAAGTCCACAAAACGTTTCCCTGTCCCATTCATCAAAGTCCACCAAACGTTTCCCTGCTTCATTTACCGAAGTCCACCAAACGTTTCCCTGCCCCATTCACCAAAGTCTAGCAAACGTTCCCCTGCCCTATTCATCAAAGTCCACCAAACGTTTCCCTGTCCGATTTATCAAAGTCCACTAAACGTTCCCCTGCCCCATTTATCACTACAGTCCAACAACCGTTCCTCTGCCCATTCATCGCTACAGTCCACCAATCATTCATCTACCCCATTATCAATACAGTCCACCAATCATTCCTCTACCCCATTCATCACTACAGTCCACCAATCATTCCTCTGTTCCATTCATCACTACAGTCCACCAATCATTCCTCTGTTCCATTCATCACTACAGTCCACCAATCATTCCTCTAACCCATTCATCACTACAGTACATACATCATTCTTCTACCCTATTCATCAACACAGTCCACTAATCATTCCTCTGCCCCATTCATCAATACAGTCCACCAATCGTTCTTCTACCCCATTCACCAATACAGTCCACCTATCATTCCTCTATCCTCTTCATCAATACAGTCCACCAATCATTCTTCTATCTCATTCATCATCACAGTCCATCAATCGGTTCTATACCCCATTCATAACTACAGTCCACCAATCACTCCTCTTCGTCATTCGTCAATACAGTCCACCAATCATTCCTCTACCCCATTCATCAATACAGTCCACGAATTATTCCTCTACCCCATTCATCACTACAGTGCACCAATCATTCCTCAGCCTCATTCATCAATACAGTCCACCAATTATTCCTCTACCCTATTCATCAATACAATCCACGAATCATTCCTCTACTCTATTCATCACTACAGTCCACCAATCATTCCTGTACCCCATTCATCAATACATTCCACCAATCGATCCTCTTCCCCATTCATCAATACAGTCCACCAATCATTCTTCTATCCCATTTATCACTACAATTCACTAATCATACCTCTGTCCCAGTCGTCAACATAGTCCACCAATCATTCCGCTATCCCATTCATCAATACAGTCCCGCAATCATTCCTCTGCCCCATTCATTAACACATTCCACTAATCATGAAGCTGTCCCTAGCTGGTTTGGGAGAGAAAACGATCTAAAAAAAAGTACTCTCCACACTCGAAGAGAGTGTGAAATCTACCTGAATGAAGATGCTTATCGTCTGATTCACTCAAGATCTAAATGATTATTAAACTATTACTTATAATGATGAATTCTTGGAAACTGAAACGTTACTTTGGGTCTAGTTACAAAGGACTATTACCCCTCTTGACAGGCAGTGTTAAAAGCTTTTGCTATATCCAAAGTTATGTATCACTGGATTCAAGGCTATCTCGGAACCCAGCATACCAGTTCGTGCAACATCTTGAAAAAAATTCAATCAATTCTTCAATTTATTCGAAATGGAAAAGAAGATAGATTAGTAGAATGACAGCAGTAGAAGTAGTCAAACTTGTTGCTTTGAATATTGCCGATATAATACGCTTGTGACTGCTTTAAAACAAAACAACAAACCATAAATGGAAAAGTATAGCCACAGAATCTTATACATAATTGTAAACAGATCAGTGTCGGGATCCAAAGAGAAGAGGTAAGAATGTTAACCCTTTGGGACTCAGTTTCTTTTATTAGATGAATAACATTTTTTTCCTTTACACCACACCTAAAAGTAAAGCTCAACTACTTGCTGAACCTTATCTTTTTTAACGGGAACGTTAAAACAGGCCATAAAAGAATCAGACATGTTATACTAATAGAAAAGGGGACAAGTTACATAAAGCATTTTGTCAAAGAAAATAGAGATCATCAGATCTGAAGAATTTGTTGATAATCCTAGTGTCTGCATAAATTTGGTTAAATTCTGTGGTCGGATTATCTCAACAAAACAATATGTCACGAAAACAGGAATGGTTTTGAAGGATAACCATGGCGATTGTGTAATTATAATACATGTATAGGAAATCATATGGAAATTTTGCTTATACGAAGGAGAAAAAAAATCAGTGCTTCCATTGGACAACTGTGATAAAAAATGAAATGTTGAACAGGTTTTTTTTCCTGTATAAATGAGATTACAGATATTAAACGTAAATGATTCCAGACAAGGAAATGCTAGGGTCTAAAAAACATAATACGTACAAAATGTTTTAATATAAGAGACTCCATTGATCAATTGTTATGGGACTGCAAATCTGTCAGAGATTTTTCAAATCCTTATGAGATTTACTTATTTGATGCAAATTGTAATAACTTCGCGTACCTCAAGATCTCTTGAAAACCCTGTTCTATAGGGATAGAAAGGCACCCCAAAATAGATGCCATCTTTGGATACACATGAATGCTTTGTAAAGGTACATGTATAAGATGAAACACAGTGTTCCAAAATGTATATTAGTGTGTTTATATGTATACGTTGACCATAAGAATTTGGTATGAAGACCTATTCCGATCTTTCCACTGCTTTTCCTGAATACCTGGCATCGAACAAACATGAGAACTACACATTCCTGCAGCGTTTGTCAGACAGCTGAGCAACCTTCTCCAGATACATCAATCACCAGGATGGCACTCCACTGTCAGTATCTAATCTTCGTTTTCAGCCCCTGGCACACTCAAACCTGATTGTGTTTCAGATTTATTGCAGCATTTTCTTCTCTCTCTCTGAAAGCTGTGTAACTGCCGTGTTGTGTTCAAGCCGTGTTTCTGCTACTAGGAAAAAATCATTCTTTGTTTACCTGGAAAGTAACTGTGAGAAAACTGCTGAAATGCAAATTAACCAGCAAAGCAAAAGTAACAAGTACGTATCATCTCCTTCTCTTCTTCCCACCGTTCGAGGTGACAATTCTAAATATGGCGTTTAGCTTATAGATGTACTAATTCCTTCCAAACCTTTATTCATGTTCACGAAAGTCTGTCCACACATTCGTACACATATCCATGTCTGTCTGCTTATCTGTCTGACTGTGTGGATTGCATCAAAGCAACCTACAGACCGAGTAGCCCGAAGACAGAGTAGCCATGTCCCACCTCTGAACGAGGAAGTCGATGCCACATCCTCCTCGCACAATCTCCTGCTTGGCCTGCTCATGGGTCAGCTGGTCCGTGCTAACACCGTTGATGCTCAGGATGCCGTCCCCGCTCATTAGTCCGCACTGCTCCGCTATACTGTTGGGCTGCACCTGCAACGCAACATGGGGATGGTGATGACTGTGATGCTGGTGGTGGTGTTATTGGTAGTGGTGGTGATGGTGGTGGTGATGATGCCATTGATGTTAGTGACGTCATCCCCTACCCGCTCCCCAGTCTACACTGCTCCGCTATACTGTTGGGCTGCAGCTGCAACGCAACATGAGGATGGTGATGACTGTGATGATGGTGGTGGTACTGGTGGTGGTGGTGACGGTGATGGTAATAATGATGCTATTGATGTTTGTGATGTCATCATCTACCCGCTCCGTCAGTCCGCACTGCTCCGCTATACTGTGGGCTGAACCTGCATTACAACATGAAAATGATAAACGATGATGACGGCGATAACAATAATGGTGTTGGTGATGACGATGACGATGACAATGATGATGGTGGTAATGATGACGACAACAAAGACGACGACGACAACGACGACAGTGATGACGATGTCATCCTGTCTCTCACCCCTCAGTTTGCACTGTTATATTGTGCTGTTGGGCCATACCCGCATTGACGATGACAACGAAGTTGTGATGGTAGTTGTGGCAGAGGTGATATGTGTTTGTGTGTGTGTGTGTGTGTGTGTGTGTGTGTGTGTGTGTGTGTGTTGTGTGTTGTGTGTGTGTGTGTGTGTGTGTGTGTGTGTGTGTGTGTGTGTCTGTGTGTGGTTTGTTTGTTGTTGATGCAATTTCGGCTGCAGAAATCCTTTTCTTCCGGCCGATAGACTTCCAATGACCCGCCATCTGAACCCTGTCACCTTGGACGTGTGAGATTTACATACCAGTAATGTCTCAAAGTAGACGCAGCAGCGCAGTGGTGCGAAACGAAGTGGAAACGATGGGTTCGGAGTATACGTTTCTCACTTGTGAAGCTCGCCCGTCACCGCCAGATTCAGAAATTCAGTTGCCAGCAGTCTCCCTGTCCTTGGCTGAGAAAAGATACGGCCTAAAAATATTTCACCCCGGCGTGCACTCTACGCATCACGACGCACAAAATGAACTCTGACTATGTTCCAGCAGTCTTCCTGTCCTAGGCTGATAAAAGATACTGCCTAAAAATTATTTCACCCAGGCGTGCACTCTACGCATCGCAACGCACAAGATAACCTTAGACTATATTCCAGGCGTTAGTCTACCCTTGGGATTTGAAAAAAAAGTAACATTCGCCTTTTACTTTCTGCTGCGCGCGCAAACAAAGCATATCAGAAACTGGTGGCACGAGTCCAAAACATCAGTTATGGGGTTTTCTCGGTTGGTGGAAAATTCATTCACGCAAGGAAAGCTAAACAAATGCACGTAGCCATGCTTTCCGCGATTCTAAATAAAGGTAAAATCTTGATACTAGACATATAATTGAAACGTAATTGAAACAAATCATAATGTTCAATGATGACCTGGAAATTCTATTCTTGGGGTCAGGGTGACTGCTAAACAAACACAGCGGCCAAGGCAGCCTCGGCCATTTCCGAGATTTGTGATGAATCTATTACTGATCACAGGTTCATTGTTTGGAGATGACTGCATAATATATGAAATTTGCAAACGTTCGCCTAGACGACAAAGCCGTACGGGTGATCAACCTAAAGGCAGCCTTCCAGGTCTGGACAGTTCATTAGCTCAGTTATATAGTCTGCAGCGCGATAACACATACCTGAGGAGAAGAAAGGGAGTGGGAGGGGGGGGGGGTAGAGGGGGGGAGGGGGGAAGCGTTGCTTTGAGCCCTTTGTGGGCTGCTGATTTTTTTTTCAATCGTACTCTCATAGGCCTACTCCTTACTTCATTGGAAGACAATAACGATTTTCCAATTTCTTTTACTATACTTTCCCTACTTTTTACAACAGTTGACAGATTCTGAATATCTACATATTATGGTTGTTTGCTATTTCTAAGTTACCGACCTTATGCAATAGAAAGTATGTGTGTTAGGCTACGGATTATGCACTTTCACTCTACCGTGGGAACGACGGTTTGATTCTCACATTTATTTTTACTTCAGCATTTGATGAGCTTTACTTCTTTCTTCCATTTGCTTCTTTTTTTTTTTTATAAGGCAGCTTCCTTCCATATCTGAAGCCGGAAATGTCTACCACGAGGACCGCCGTCGGATTCCGTTTCCAGAACAGTGCTTGAGTTATGCTGCTTGTGTTTCTTCCTGTTATTATCATCACTATTGTTATTCAAACTTCATATGACAGATATTCAGATGCAAATGTAAAAGTTGTCCTTCCAGTACAAGATCTCATCAGCGTCGTCTGAGAAAATCGCAC
>CM065715.1:75831139-75833639 GCA_033310375.1 Conus canariensis
GTGTGTGTGTGTGTGTGTGTGTGTGTGTGTGTGTGTGTGTGTGAGCAGCGTATTTGGCAACAATGATCAATTGGTGAACTGTTCTTTTGTACAGATTTTAACATCAAGAAGTCCACTGTACGCTTAATAATAATAATATTTCAAACTGTGCGACCACGTTCTCATAATTTTTCCCTTCTCTTACGTTTTCGGTCGTTTTGGCTCAATCGTACTTGGGATTAACAGAACACCCTTTTGCATTACTGAATCTCGCCTCAGTGGGATTTCGTACTGAAGTTCCCGTACAGAATTTCAACCGGTACGGACTGTCACTCTGCGAGATATTCAATACCTGCCGGTCACATATTCAGGTCTATAGCGAGAACAAACTGTGGTCACTTTTTATGTACGAGTTTTGGTTAGGTTTAGCAGGGAATCTGTATCATTTGATCTGAGTCCACAAGGTGGTGTAGGAACGTATATACCTGACGATGGTTTCCGCCATATTCTGATTCAGAATTTGAAACACACACACACACACACACACACACACACACACACACACACACACACACACACGCACACACACACACCACCACCACCACCACCACCACACAACCAACAACAACAACATTGAAATCAAGGGGGAAAGCACCAAAAGTATTGCTCAGCTAGCACAGGCTACTACTGAAAGAGTGAGTCCCGGATCACTCATCCCAGAAAATAGTAAGGACATGGGTCCACACGTGTTGACCTAATGTGATGAGGATCATCATCATCATCGTCGTCGTCGTCGTCGTCGTCGTCTATTGAAGAGATCGCCATTCAGTCAACACTGAATACAAGTACAGTCAAGTTTTTAAAGACAAAGACTTACATTCCTACATCATCACTGCTATCATCGAAACTAACACCGTGATCATCAACGACATGTAGACATTAGTGGTCAATCTATTTCACTGTATACACCTTAAAGCCATGCATTTATACCTTCACATTTGGCGACAATTTGTTCAACAGCGGACATAAACATGTCATCTGCCAGTAGAAAATGTCAACAATACAGGACTGACATTCTGTGCCGCAACATCGAAATAGAATGTGACTGGGTGAATGTTGTATTGGAGTGACAATTTACATACTACAACAGACTCCACTCATATGTACTATCGATTAGAGAACAGAATCTTTATCATACCTTGATTCTACCATATCCGTAATTCAATAATTCTAAAATCACTATCTTTTCTTTGCTCTTTAGCAAGCAAACAGAATTTCTGAGACATTTTACTCCGACAACATCCATTTTATGTACTTACATGTTTTTCATTACGGATCAGCACAACTTTTCACAGAGGCCAACTTTTTTTCTACCACTTTCTTTTGCGTAACCGGAGGTCGGCCGTTTTTGGCCTCATCTGTAATTCAGTCATTTCACGATGACTCCATTTTTATGACGATTGATTGCAGAACATTCTTTCTGTCATATGCTCATTCGATATAATGATGGCATAAGTGTTTCCGTATTTTGTTACGCCCTAAGCCAACTGTCTACATAGGTAACATACACTGGATCGGTCCTTTCAGATATGTAGCTCAGACATTTAATAATTTTGTTTCTCAACAATTATCGATTATCGAAGTGCAAACGTTACAAGACCAGTATGTATTATATCCTTATTAGCTGTTCTCATCGTAAAAGTGTTCCCAAAACTCTTTAGACAGTTCCTCGTAACCCCCTGCATCCCCCTCCCCCCCCCCCCTCCCGCTACACAAAACTGGGTCGCCATTATAGCCTGTTCCATATCTATAATTCTGGTTGGCCCTGCGCAATGACCATTCTGCAAAGAGAAATTACCGTGAAGATTAATAATACAACATTCATTTTATGCTAAAAAGTGTTGCATGTGGTGCGATCATGTTCACGCAACTGTCCATATGTCTCGCCCTACTCCTACCCTCTGATTAAGAAAAAAATGGTTGGCCATTTTCTTTCGGTCGGCAACTCAATTATTCTATAATTGCTGCGGTTTATTTTATATCGATTAGCGATGGGGATTTTTGTTTCATTTGTATTTTCCAACGTCCATTGTAATATTTCATATCATATAGGCGATTGTGTCAGCTTAGCTTTTCGGTTGGTTTTACCTAAGTCTGCTGTTTGTTTATATATGTGCTCAATATTAGCTATCCTACTTTTTCAGCTAATCAAAGATTTCCATTTCTCTGCAACGATCAGTTTCATATTCTTCCGGTATTAATTGTATCGGGATGAAATATCCTTATCATCCGGCAGTTCTTGCATGACTTTTTGGGTGTTTTTTTCCTCCTACCCACACTGTCTATGAACTTGCAGGGGATCGATTATATCGATCATTTCAGTTCTATCTACTATTCAGTAATTTTAATATTGCTAGCGCTCATCTACAAGCATTCCACAAACGGAATGCAATGCATTTTTTTCCCCTAGTGTCCACTGTTTAGACGGTCGTTCTCATCATATCATCATCTAAGCATAGCC
>CM065715.1:75838639-75856139 GCA_033310375.1 Conus canariensis
GGGAAGGTGGGAGGGTTAAAGGTTTCCTTAGAACAAAGGATACGTGCACGTCAACAAAGAAGTCATTTAGACACCCCGTGAAATGCTTCTCCAGGTGTATGCATAAACGTCAGTCTCGTAGAAAGGGCATCAGTTTCATTGCCAGTTATTACAGGGAATGCAGGAACACGCGCGTCTGTGTATCCCCCCCCCTCTCTCTCTCTCTCTCTCTGCGTGTGATGTGTGCGTTGCGTGTGATGTGTGTGTGTGTGTGTGTGTGTGTGTGTGTGTGTGTGTGTGTGTGTGTGTGTGTGTGTGTGTGCATGCACGAGCGAGCGCTCGTGCTTGAACGTGTGTTGTGGTTGTGTACATGCGCTACGCAGTTGAGCAATTATGTATGTGCACGTGTCTGCGTGAGCGTGAGTTCCCGTGCTTGTGTACTACACATGTGTGGTCGCACAGGGGTTCCAGAATGCATTCGCATGTGCACCACGCAGGCGTGACTGTAAGCTGCCGCCATCCCTTTCCAATGAAATGCTTACACTACCTGCTGAACAATACGCGCCGTCATGAGGTACCCAACAAATTCCAATGTATTTCTAGGCCCGAACTGTACGCGGTAAGTAATCTAGGGTCGGGTTCACGACCTAGTTTCTGTAGGTCCGGTGTATTTACCTGTCCCTTCTACCTAGGCGCAACAAGGCGAGTACGCAGGATCATAGCTTGGCAAGCTGTATCAGCACTGGCAAAGAACATGCAGGTGAACACGACCGTGCGCTATAAAAGGAGTGCTGCAGACAACGCGGCGAGCTGGCTGGAACTGTATATCCTGTTGCACGTGCAGGTGTCGACTGAAAGAGATGCCCTCACGCCAGGTGTGCCTGGAGTGATATTCACGTACGTTTGCGTTTATGTATCTGCAAATCTCTCTCTCTTCTCTCTCTCTCTCTCTATCTATCAATCTATCCACCCGTCGATCTTATCTATTGGCCCATCTAACTGTCTACGTATCTGGTTGTGAATGTCTTCCCCCCACCTCTCTCTCTCTCTCCATAATTTCAGAGGTATAACCCCCTTGTACAGTCCGCACCACGCCACAACAAAACGATATGAATAGGAACACACACACACACACACACACACACACACACACACACACACACACACACACATATGTACATATATATAAATACACAAACATATATGTCCACGTATCTATATCTGTATATATATAATATACATAAAATATCCCTTACATATTTTTCTATTTCAAAAACTGTTTTAAAATATCTGTAAGTTCCTACCTGTCACAATCTCTAGGCACACCAGACCATTCTTGGATACAGAAATCTCTTTGAACAAAATCAGAATGTTTTTACATCTCCAACATCTTGTTGTAGCCAAACAAAATCAAATCCTGTCTCCCACACAAAAAAATTGCTGATTTGTGACACCCAACATCTCTTTCCAGACTCGACTAATTCAAGAAACATATGACATGCTTTGAAAGGCAGTCTTCTATTATCGATTTGTAACGGTATAAACCAGTAGCCTACCTTACAACAGTGACTCCATACTGAACAATAAATGGATACATTCCTAAATCACCGTAAACCGTTATATTTGAAGTTCTGATAGGCAGACCCAGCGATCTTTTACATGCTAACAGATGAACTTTTCGTATATGAGCTGATTTACTTAACCACCAGATTTTGAATGAACAGAGCAATACAGACTTTATTTTGAGAGAGGAGAGAGAGAGAGAGAGAGAGAGAGAGAGAGAGAGAGAGAGAGAGAAGCAGAGACAGAGACAGAGAGAGAGAGGGACAGACAGACCGACAAACAGGCAGACAGACAAACAGAAAGACAGAGACAGAGAGGGGAATGAAAGGGAGGAGGGGAGCACAGAGAGACACTTCAAAATGTTTCAAAGCGTGTCAAGCATCTAATGTCACGTGAAAGAGCAGTGAAGCAAAACAACTGCTCCTAATCAAACTATGTGAGGTTTCTAGACAACCTCAAATGCAAACGGTGGCCAGGTTTCAATGATCACAAACATCCCAGTGGCAGATAAGACGTGGGTCCATCGCTGACCCGTCACAACGGTAAGCCAACAACACAAAACAGCCACAGAGTCTAGGACCCAGGTCCGCTGCTGCCAAATCTTTCAGACAGAGAGAGAGAGAGAGCTGAGACTGCTGATAATCATTGTGTGTGTGTGTGTGTGTGTGTGTGTGTGTGTGTGTGTGTGTGTGTGTGTGTGTGTGTGTGTGTTACTGGTAGCACGTGCGCGTGCGTTGGGTTTTCTTTGTGTCTCTGTAGGTGCACTGCACCAGCGGGTGGGTGGGCGAGTGAATGGGAGATCCACACACGCACACACACACACACACACCACACACACACACACACACACACACACAACACACACGCACACATATCTTTTGCATGTAACCTATACCCGTCAAAATCTACGTGTAAATTTTCATGCAATTGTGTGTGTGTGTGTGTGTGTGTGTGTGTGTGTGTGTGTGTGTGTGTGTGTGTGTGTGTGTGCATGTGTGCGCGTGTGTGTATGGAGAGAGGGAGAGAGAGAGCGAGAGAGAGAGAGAGAGAGAGAGAGGGACAGAGAGAGAGAGAGAGAGAGAGAGAGAGAGAGAGAGAGAGAGAGAGAGAGAGTAGTGAGAAATGCGGGAGGAGGGTGTGACATAGGAAAGTAGTCTATGAGCTAGAATCGTAAATTTATGCTAAACATGAACTCTGCGTTTGGGTCCGGTGTGCACTCTACAGTTTTTTTAGGTGATGAGAAGTGAACAGGGCGAACCTGGTTATGGTCAAATGCTGAGCTTTGGTTTCCGATACCACAGCCATTGACAAGCTCCTAAACGACCAGTTCTAATGATAACATACTTCAGATAACTCATTTCACGACAGAACCTTAACTGATGCGTTGGCAGTGCATGATTTGGCAGTTATCCGTCCACTTTTCTGGGCTCTGCCGGAAATCCAGTGTTTGCTATGAGTTAGCACGCAGCCTGAGATTCTTCAAACAGCTGCTAAACAGGTATACCTTACGAGGATCATACAACGGGAAAACACCTGGAGTTGGGGACTGTGTCGTTGGGGAGCATTTATCGCAACATAGGTGACGGGTGATCTTGCAGGTTCCTTGTGATCAGCCGCTGTCATCATAAGCAGTTTAGTCACCAATTACCACGTCCCTCCTCAGTACCTACACCCACGCCCCCATCTCCCACCCCCATTCTCTTTTTCTGTCTGTCTGCGTACGTTTGTCTGCCCAGAATACAGCGTCCTTGCCGGTGTTGAATGTATGTTGGCCTATCTAAAACATCAGTCTAAACGCTCCGTCCACATTCTTGGTTCTACATCTTTTAGCGAAGGACTGATATAGCGTGGACAATGGTGATTATGGTCTGTGAAATCTCAAATTGTCATTGAAATCACTAACGAAATATGGCACCCCGAAGTTACACGGGCTTGTCCTGATTTTGTGTGTGTGTGTGTGTGTGTGTGTGTGTGTGTGTGTGTGTGTGTGTGATTTCGAGTATTGCCAACTCCATTATCACTAATAAAAAGTAAGCAAAACTTTCCTTGATCAGATGCAAAACCAACAGTTTCAGGAAACAAAGACCACCTCAGGCAAGGAACGGTTGGTGACCCAAATTGTCCAGGTGTAACTCAAAGAGGTACATGTCCACTTACCACCTGGACGGCTAGCGCCGAGTTGAAATCCACCCCACCCTGCAGACGAAATCCCCACGGCGCCCCAGTGTTGAGTCGCCTGAGCTGTATGTTGTACCTCTCCCCATGATACTCCACGTTGCTCATCGTCACTTGTTCAACAACACCGCCAACAATGCCCACACAAAATTAAAACAGTCACCACTTCTTTTTTTTGGTTTGCACAGATTCGGGGAATTGTCGTCTGCTGAGCAGCCGTCTAACCAGGTGATGATGAAGCGGGAGACAACTTAGTTCGGCATGCGCCACGCTGGCTGAAGGTTTGCACACGGCACTGTTGGAGAAGTACTATCTCCTGAGAGAAAGTGGGGGAGGAGAGAAAGGGTGGAGAAACAGAAACGAGAGTGAGGAGGATGAGGGGATAGGAGATAGGGAGGACGGGGAATGGGGCAGAAGATGCAGAGGAATAGGGGAAGGGGGGGGGGGGATCGCAACCCACTTACTTCACCGACTGGCGTTGCCGGAGTTCGTTGCACCCAGTTGTGTCTTCCAACAGCGCCGACTTCACCCTTCGATTTGAACTGCTGTTTCCAGGTGGGCCTGCTTCGGTTTCCCACAGCTGAAAGATGTGCCGGCATGTAAACAACAGTAAAGGTGCCGTCTACATGTTCAGATCCTACTGGCACTAGACGGACCTATGTGCGTCAGAACGTTTTCCTCAACCCATCCCTCACCCTTTTCTCACTCAGTCCATCGAAAAAGGACTACGAAATTGACTAATTCCCTTCTGTTTTGTTTTGTTGGTGTATTTTTATTTGATGACAAATATACCAGTTACAACCAAGACTTCGCGCAGATCAGAACAAAGATGGAAAGATGGTCGAGGGGGCCATACACTAACAACGGAAGCAAGCGATTCCTTGATCCATGGCTCAAATCTCGAAAGGGGCAGTGTTTGGTTTTTTTTTGTTTGTTTTTGTTTGTTTGTTGTTTTTCATCCCTTTCCACGTGACATTATGTCAGTGGTAGTATGCTTATATATAACTGTTTTGGATGAGACGTGAAACCTATTCCCGTGTGTAACGAGGACTCTGCGCAGGTAAAAGAACCCACGACGTGTTTCCCAGCAGCAGGCTCTAGGGAAATCTACTCTCTTAGGAAAATGAAAGCAGACCAGAAAGATGAGACATGGTGCCGACTTATGGCGACGTGCTATTCCCGGGGAGAGAAGCACTGTTTTACAATCTGATGTAAAGAATAATGTTAAACAATTATACAATGAAATACAGCAGGTAGCAACAGGCACTTGAGAGAGCGGAACAGCAGAGCGTCTTTAGAGTAGAAGCTATCGTTACATTAAAGTTCCCCCCTTTTAACGCCTCATACTCTGAAAGGCCCAGCCACATGCGGATCGTGACTCTCGGATGCCTTTCTGCTATCATCTTTTTTCTGTCTGCTTTTATTTAATTGTTTGTTTCAACCGCACGCGTGAATGACCAAGCAGATGCGGTTGCTTGCCGTGTGCTTGATAAAGCAGGCTTTGTTTAAGGGATTGTTTTCTCTTCCCTTCCCCCTGCTGGCACAGCTGCGCAGTCCCTAAAAAGGGGCTACTTTGTCGCTGTGCTGGGATACGAGCATCAAATTTACCCTAGTATAGGTAGACAAACACCACAGGCTGCACGCCAAAAATCAATGCGCCAAAGCGAGTATTTATAAACTGGCTCAATTAAATTGTTTTGAGAGCTTTTTAGTTTGCCTGAAATTTGATTCTCCTCATTTTCTTTAAAGAAAAATCATGATGCCCTCTACAGGATAGTTTACTTATTTTCTGGAAAGAGAGAGAGGGATAGGCGGGGAGCAGAAAAAGTCTTTGTGTGTGCGTGTGTGTGTGTATGTGTTTGTCTGTGTCTGTGTGTTTCTCTCTGTGTGTGTACACGCGCGCGCGCGTACGTGACTCCGCGCGCACTCGCGTCTACCGTGCGCGCGTGCGTGAGTGAGTGGGTGCGTGTGCGCGTGTGCGTGTGTACGTGTGTGTGCGTGCGTGTGTGTGTGTGTGTGTGTGTGAGTGTGTGTGCGTGCATGCGTGCGTGCGTGTGTGTGTGTGTGTGCGTGCGTGTGTGTGTGTGTGTGTGTGTGTGTGTGTGTGTGCATTAGTTGTGACCCACTTTTTTAACAGAACATATGTAACAATGAATCATCGTCCGTCAATTTCGTCTCTCGACGAGGCACTGCACTATCTCTCTGGTCAATATCACCTTATCAAAACCATCTTCCACACCGTCCGGCTATCTAACCTCTTCTATCACATTGTTCGCCATGTCGTTAATTAGCCTCATTCACCAGTTCCATCCATCAGCAATATGCATCAGCCCCACCTCATCAGCATCACTAGGGGGCCGGAATAGTTCAGTGGTAGAGTGCCGGACTCGTAATCTTGGGGTTGCGGGTTCGAATCTCTGACGGGCCGTTTCGGTACAGGGGGATTTTTCCCTCGGAGTTAACATTAATTCTGGCTCCATTTCCCATACAGTCCTTCGAATGAGACTATAAACCGAGGTTCCGTGTGTGAACGCACGCATGACATCTTGCACACACGTAAAATCCCATCACCAATTTTCGGAAGAGAAGGCCAGTTTGGCCGTTGGTATGGATGACACGTTACACTTTCCCCGAAGATGGAGTATGGCTGCCTTAATGGCGGGATAAGAAACGGTGATACACATAGAACTCCACCCCCTTTGTTGGGTTGATGGCATTAATCCTTCCCTTTCTATACAGGGGGTGTCCGCAGGAGTATCAGCCTGCGTACGCAGAAGAAGAAGAAGAAGAGATCAGCATCACTCTTCCTACATACGAGGGCCACCCCATAAGTTCTCGGATGGGAAAAGATGGAAGTACACTGGCATTTCTTACCTAGCCCATCTTTTCAAAGTATCCTCCATCAGCGTGTATGCACTTTTCCATCCTTCTAAACCACGAATCCGTCACCCCAGCCCACTCCGACTTAGGTATACCAGAAATCATGCCCTCAGCAAACGCTCGGGCATCTTCAGGGCTCTCGAACGGCTTTCCTTTCAGTTGTTTTTTCAAACGAGGGAACAAAAAGAAGTCACAAGGGGCTAGGTCAGGAGAATACGGAGGATGAGTGACGAGCTGCACGCTGTTCTCTTGCAAGAAGTCTAAAGTTGCAGCTGCCGTGTGGGCGCTGGCGTTTCGTGGTGGAGGAGTAGGTGGCGGATACCGGTCCGTGGTCGCCGTGCACTCCAAGCCTCGAACACTTTTGGCAGGCAGGTGTTGATGGACCATTCAGCGTTCACTGTCTTTCTTTCCAGAAGCGGTACAGTAGTCACATGGCCGGATCTTGCGAAGAAAACTGCAATCATTTGCTTTGTGCAGCTTCTTGATCTCTTAAATTTCACAGGTGGGGTTTCCCCTGGAAACAGCCAAACTGACGACTGCTGCTTTGTTTCGGGGTCATACTGGTAAACATAGGTTTCGTCACCTGTGACGATATTGGAGACCCTATCTGATCTTCCTCCGTCAAAGTTTTTCAGCATAAACTGGCACCATTCAACCCTAGCCCTCATCTGCTCCCCAGTCAGCTGGTGGGGCACCCAAAAGGCGCAACGCTTCCGTACAGAGAGGCTGTGCCGAAGAATGCGGTCTAAGTTTCCTGATGAAAGGTTTAGAGTATCCTTGAGTTCATCCTCCGTGATTCGAGGATTTTCTGTAATCATGGCCTTCACTGTGCTCACGTTCCCATCGGTAGTAACTGAAACTGGACGTCCACAACGGTCACGATCTTCCAACGACATAGTACCAAACTGAAATTCTTTGAACCACCTATGGACTGTAGATAATGATGGAGCCTTGTCGCCAAAACAGTTTGTCAAACTTATAAACTTTCCTTGAAAGACTTCCTTTGAAGATAGTCATAATAAATCATGGCACGAAAATCTCTCCAAGACAGGCTCTCTGCAACACTTTGAAAACCGTCCCCCTTGCCATCCGTTTTGCTGTCTAGAACAAATTTGGCTCTGACGATTTTTATCATTGTTTGTGTCATAGCTATTATGACATCGCTTGTGATGATGATATAATAATTGAAATTATGACGTCAATGGTTTCTGCGCATCCGAGAACTTATGGGGTGGCCCTCGTATCTCATCAAAGTCATCCTTCAGTGCCTCCTGTCATCCATAATATCTCCCAGTAAGGTACCCACTGACACCACGGAAAAAGAGCTGTCTGTCTCACCCATCACGATTTTCCATAGACAGTATACCTATACAAATATCAATCAAAAACAATATGCATTAATTTGGTTCTAAGCATCGACCATCAGCATCACCTATTGTTGTATTCCAGTAAGTACCTGAACTGCTTCCAGCAACACTGGTATCATGTCTGTCTTTCAATTCCTTCATCCACATCTCCAATAAACATTTCTCTGTATCATCATCCATTTTCATCAGCAATTAGTATCCAACAACATTATAACGACAGCGGGGGTCGTTGGCTCCTTTAAATACGGTACAACGAATGGTCTTATACACTGGGCACGACAGAGGAAGCGCATGGACTACCAGAAGAAAAGAAGGGGAAAGGAGCCGTGGACTGGGGTGGAGGAGAACGGGGAGAGAGGAAGAGGATGAAGCTGAGCGCGGAGAAGGATAGTCTGTCCTGTTTCCGCTTTTTTGTTTTCTAAATATGCAAAATGTGTGTGCGTGCATGCGTGCGTACGTGCGTGCGGTGTGTGTGTGTGTGTGTGTGTGTGTGTGTGTGTGTGTGTGTGTGTTGTGTGCGTGCGTGCGTGCGTGCGTGCGAGCGTGCGTGCGTGCGTGCGTGCGTGCGTGCGTGCGTGTGTGTGTGTGTGTGTGTTCTGTGTGCGATGTGTTGTGTGCGGTACATACGGTGTGTGTGTGTGTGTGTGTGTGTGTGTGTGTGTGTGTGTGTGTGTGTGTGTGTGTGTGTGTGTCTGTATGTACTCTCGCATGCTCAGTGTGTGGGCCCGTATGTATGTGTGAATGTACGTGTGTGTGTGTGTGTGTGTGTGTGTGTGTGTGTGTGTGTGTGTGTGTGTGTGTGTGTCGTGTGTGTGTTTGTGTGTGTGTGTGTGTGTGTGTGTGTGTGTGTGTGTTTGTGTGTGTGTGTGTGTGTGTGTGTGTGTGTGTGTGTGTGTGTGTGTGTGTAAGAGAGGGACAGACAGAGAGAGAGAAAGAAAGACAGTGTGTGTGTGTGTGTGTGTGTGTGTGTATGTGTGTGTGTTGTGTGTGTGTGTGTTTGTGTGTGTGTGTGTGTGTGTGTGTGTGTGTGTGTGGTGTGTGTGTGTGTGGTGTTTTATGTGTGTGAGGGAGGAGGGGGAGGAAGAGATAGAGATTACATTATCTCCTGACTAAATAGTTTATCCTTCGTGGGATCTGTACTGACGCATAAACCAATATAAAGAAGCCTCCATTATCCATCCCTACCTCCTATCAGCGTCAACATTAACTATCTCCTGTTTTCTTCGCCAGTCAGCATAGTCAAATACTTTCAATTACCGACATTATCAATCATCTGTCCACATCAACTATCCACATTATCAATCATCTGTCCACGTCTACTACCTACATTATCAATCAGCTGTCCACATCAGCTACCCACATTATCAATTATCTGTTCACATCATCTATCTGCATTATCAATGATCTGTCCACATCAACTATCCACATTATCAATCATCTCTCTACACCAACCATCCACATGATGAATCATCTATCCACATCAACTATCCATATTATCAACCATCTGCCCACATCAACTATCTGCATTATCAATCATCTGTTCACATCAATTTTCCACATTATCAATCATCTGCCCACATCAACTATCCACAATATCAATCATTTGTCCACATCAACTATCCACATCATCAGTCCACATCCGCATCATCAATCATCTGTCCCCATCAGCTATCCACATTATCAATCAGCTGTCCACATCAACTTTCCACATTATCAAGCATCTTCCAACGTCAACTATCCACAATACCAATCATCTGTCCACATTAACTGTCCACATCATCAATCCACATCCACATCATCAATCATCTGTCCACATCAGCTATCCACATTATCAATCATCTGCCCACATCAACTTTCCACATTATCAATCATCTGCCCACATCTATCCACAATATCAATCATCTGTCCACATCAACTATCCACATCATCAATCCACATCCACATCATCAATCACCTGTCAACATCAGCTATCCACATTATCAATCATCTGTCCACATCAACTTTCCACATTATCAATCATCTTCCCGCATCAACTATCCACAATATCAATCATTTGTCCACATCAGCTATCCACATCATCAATCCACATCCACATCATCAATCATCTGTAAACATCAGCTATCCACATTATCAATCATCTGTCCATATCAACTTTCCACATTATCAATCATCTTGCCGCATCAACTATCCACAATATCAATCATTTGTCCACATCAGCTATTCACATCATCAATCATCTGTCCACATCAGCTATCCACATTATCAATCGTCTGTTCACACGAACTATCCACATTATCAATCATCTGTCCACTTAAACTATCCGCATCATCAATGATCTGTCCACATCAACTTTTCACATTATCAATGATCTGTCCACCTCAACTTTCCACATTATCAATCATCTGTTTACAGCCACTCAACATTATCTACCAGCATAATCTATTCACAAATATCACCCAACAACATTGTCATTAGGTATCGTTCATAAATAAAACAACTACATCTAACAGCATTGTCATCATCACCTTTCATCAATACATTTCATCCACATCTCCCATTAGATTACACTTTGTCGGCATCATCCATCAGTACCAGCAGTCTTCATTACTTAGCGTCTCTAAAGTCTACGGGGGGGGGGGGGGGGGGGGGGGGACAACCAACCAACCAATCAAACAAAGAGAGTATGTATGCGTGTGTGTGTGGTGGGGGGGGGGGGGGTGAGGGTGGGGGGTCGTTGTCCTCTACCCATTCAACCCAGTAAATACATGGTTAAATGGGCACGGCAGAGGAGCTGTATACAGACCGCGGACAGGGGAAGGAGAGGAGGCTGGTGGCAGAAGCCGGGGGATGGGGGCCGGGAGGGAAAGAACCGGATGAAGTAGGGGTGGGTATGCAGAATGGAAAATACTCTGTCCGTATTGAACTCTTTGGGTTTGGAGAAATGTGCATGCGTGCCCGCGCGCGTGTGTGTATGTTGTGAATGTGTGTGTGTGTGTGCGGTGTGTGGTGTGTGTGTGTGTTGTGTGTGTGTTGTGTGTGTGGTGTGTGTGTGTGTGTGGTGTGCGCGCGCGCGCGCGAATCATAAGTTCACCTATGAAGAGTTCGAATCGGATATAGCGAAGTGGTTACTTTTGTGTGTGTGTGTGTGTGTGTGTGTGTGTGTGTGTGTGTGTGTGTGTGTGTGTGTGTGTGTGTGTGTGTGTGTGCGCGCGCGCGTGCATGCGTGCATGCGTGCATGCGTGCCTACGTGTGTGCGCTGCGTGCGTGCGTGCGTGCGTGTGGTGGTGTGTGTGTGTGTGTGTGTGTTGTGTGTGTGTGTGTGTGTGTGTGTGTGTGTCGCGCGCGCGCGCGCCCGTGTTAAGCAAACGAAGCAGGGGTCAAGTTGGATTCCTGTTGCGGGCACACGCTCAGCACACCACACAACAGAAATACAAATATCATGACATTTGCTTCGTTTCCACATGATGAAGTCCGCATGCGAAATAAAAGAGCTTATTGTAACAGGACTCCTATACTGCCGCCTTTCCCAATCCTATCCACCGCCACTCCCATCTGCCCCGACCTTTCAAGTCAGGGATATCTATCTACGTCTGTTTCAGCTCACAAAACGTGTCCAAGAAAAAAAGGGAGATAATCAATTGTCACTCATGAAGAACACTAGTGGTGAGCAGAACCCCTGCCAACCGTAGGCCGTTTCTGTTCATGGTACCGGGAGAAAAGAACGATAAGTAATCTGCGAGAAAAATCTGATCTCTCGCCCTTCAGTGAGGCAGAGAACAAACAGTAAGCTGCGAATGACGAACACTTGGGTGAACTCTTGCTCCCAGGATTAGGTAAATACACGCCCATAACTCCTAATCGCCGAGCACACATACCAACACAGAGCAAACCGAACAAGCCAGAAGATATCCCCGAGAAACGAGGTTCCAAGCTTGTCCATATACCCTAAACCAGAGACATGTACACAACAACGAGTGGAGAAATGAACCAACATGGGTTGCTTCACGACGACTTGATCTTGACTTCCCACCAGTCTGTGGACAGCCGGTTCTGGGGTTGCGATGGTACGAGCTTGAATGTGGTCATTTTGGGTGAAAAGGGACATCGGAGTTGTGTCTCAGGAAGGCGTGGGTGGATGGGGAGGGGGAAGGAAGAGCAGGCCGACCAGTACCTTCATCCCCTGCCCTTTCCCCACCTTCCATCCCATGATGCTCATAGGCCTGCCTCACCATCGCCATTCATGGGCGCATCCCGCCGGTGCTAACACGCTCTATAATGGTCCACTGTGCATAAAAGGAAATCGGACGCCGATTGCTTTCCCATCAAACTGCAGTACGGCAGACCACCCGTTGCTGCATCAGAAGATGAAGCTCGTTGCCTGAAAGCCGCCTGTGGCTATGCAGTGCGCAGAATGAGTATGGTTAGAACATGGTGTTGTTGCTTTTTGTCTGCTGATGGTTCGTGTACATGTGGATAGTTGGCCGTCTTTCATCTGTCTGTTAATGTATGTATTCATTTCTTTATGCATTCATTAATGCTGTTTATTTCTTTGTTCATTTATGTATGTACACGTACGTACGTACGTACGTACGTACGTATGTATGTATGTATGTATGCATGTATGTATGTATGTATGTATGTATGTATGTATGTATGTATGTATGTATGTATGTATGTATGTGTGTATGTTATGATGATGTATGTATGTATGTATGTATGTATGTATGTATGTATGTATTTATTACCTAATTTAAACCACTTTATGTTGGATTCATGCACACACACACACACACACACACACACACACACACACACACACACACACACACACACACACACACACTTTTACTAACAGATTAATTTGGTCACACATTCACACACATCTCACGCTGAAGAAACTTTCATTATGAGAAGAAGAGCTGCCAATATAGATGTATCCTCTGCTGTTGTTCTGAGTCCTATGTAAAGACGTTTGCACGTGAACACGACAGAAAGTCAAAACAAGAGACCAGAGTTATAGCAATGGGTAAATAATGCATGGTCATAAATTGAAGAACTGAGCGCTTGACAGGGCAAAAAAAACCCCAACCAACAAACAAGACCGGACAAAACTGTTCATTAACGAGGATAATAGATAAGCACTGGTAGTTTTCTTTTACTAGTTCTTAATTAGAGTGGAATCTACAATGTCGAACAATCTAAAAAAAAGGTAATACACCTTTGTATGCGTTAATGGAGAGAGAGAGAGAGAGAGAGAGAGAGAGAGAGAGAGAGAGAGAGAGAGAGAGAGAGAGAGAGAGAGAGAGAGAGAGAGAGAGGAGAGAGAGAGAGAGCTGAACTAGTAACAGTTACGCTGGCTCTGGTGCCATGGAAGTGCACTCATAACACAAAATGCAGAATTCTATCTGGCGACAAAAACGCAAATGCAAAATAAAATATTTTTGCATGAATTGTCACGTTCACCTCGGGTCATGATTCACATTACTGACCAACCGACAGCGTAATGAGTCAACTGATGACAGTTCTTTTAACTCATCAACAACTAATCACAGTAGCGTGGCTACATTTTCAAGCTTAGAGATCTCTTTGTTCATGGTCCAGTTCTTCTTCCTCAGATTACTTGCCTTTGCGATAAACGCAGCAAGTGAATTAATACTGCCTTCATTTTCTGATGAAGGTACTGTCCTTAAATCAGGTACATGCCCGTTGTATCCAATAGAGAGGGTAATTGTACAATGCAGCGTACTATTATTCGCTAAAACAGAATAGAAAATGGATCTCATCCTCAAGAGCGTCTATACATGAATGACATACGGAATCATAAGCGGATCTGAAATAAATCACCTTGTATTTGAGTACAAACCTAATGCTCTTCTTCGGATTCAAACAAGCAGGTCTCTGCTATTTGTTAGTTGTTACACTAAGATATTTTCTGGGTGTAATACATCTTTAAAGGAATATCACCAGCTGTATTTATCAGTTCCAAGTACAGTGGCGTGCAACATTTGTATAAAGCAATAAACGCCGTTCAGATTCAGGCAAAAACGCTTCTTAAATCTTGAGCAATCCAGCCTACACGAAATATATTTTCAATAAACACTTTCTTGACACACGGCACCGGTTGTAGCTTTCCATTTCTTGTTGTCTCTGAAGCATTTCAAACACCTGTCTGCATATGCGATTTATTAGTATTCGGGTTAACCTTAATCAGAATCGAACACATTTAATGAAGGTTTTCATAATAAAAGGTGTAATACATTTTCTTTGATGAATATGGGGTACATAAAGAAAGCTCTGATTTCGAGTGAGTGAGGATTCTGCATCTGTTTGTTATTGTTAAGTCTCCAGACTTCTGAGCCATATGTTACGATGGGGTCTACCTGAGAATCAATGAAATCCCATAATGCAGGTAACCCTTTTCCCACCTTTTCTAGCAAATTCTGACCAATCTAGTGTCAAGCTTACTTTTGTTTGAAAACAACGCTTAACTGTTTACTTTCATTTGTCTACCTGAGATCCCCATTTCTATATCACCATACTGAATTAAAAGACATAAAATGCCATTTACGGAAAACGATTATGTTCGTATTGTGTAAATTCATATCTAATTACAATGCATCGGCTGTAGTATTGAGTACATTGATATGATCTTGCTATCAAATTAAAGTGTTTCATAAAAAAAAAAAAACAACAACAAAATCATGTCATTGGCAAACAACATTTAAAAATGTTTCGATACTTCTAGGATTAAACTGAATAGGAAGTCTTCCACGTTTTGATAGCTTGACAGCGAGTTCACACACAGAGACACTCAGACACACAGACACACACAGACACACACACACACACGCACACACACACACACACACACACACACACACACACACACACACACACACACACACACACACACACACACACACACACACACGCACACACACACCCCACCCCCAATTTTCAAAATTCGGATAAACATAACCCTCTTCTGGTAAATATCATTGCATAAACCAAAAACACCACACAATGTGCACATGCCATTATCGTATCTAAATTCAATTACATACTACTGATCTCATGCTAATCCCTCTTAAAGATGATCCCAACGTTTTCGGGTTTTGGGATCTATCTTATTAACATAATATTTTCCCTTTTCTCTCACTGAAGTTTCTTTCAGTCTCTGTATAAAAAAAAACCCAACACAACTTTGCTGCTAATCTGTCAGAATGCATTTAACTCATACTTCCGTTCTTCACACGATTTATCATACCCGTCATCTCACCGAGTTTTCTTTCTCCCCACACAGTACGTACCATACATGCAGTGACTCGTACAGAGAGTGCGCCTGTAAAATGACTTTGACATTTGTCAGCATCAGAATCCAAACCATCAATACTTTGCTTTAACAGATTCATTTCTATATCAGACACAAGTTCATGTCCTTAAGTCTGTGCCCTGTCCTCATCCCATACATTTAACTCTTCTGTACCTTCCTTCATTTCACACACTTCCTCTTCCATCATTTCTTTCTTTAATTCAGTTCTACCGGTATTTCCAGGAGCGTAAATTGTCACCAAAACGCAAACGCAAATCATAAGCAAGCTACAATTGTTTTAGATGTAACAAAATAATTAAAAAAAAAAAACAAACAAAAAAAAACAGTGCTCCCGTACGTTATACACATGTGAAACTGTCACGTGGATCTCCATTTATTCAATATAACTAAATCAAACATTTGAAAACAAAGTTAAAGAGATTTTACCAAAATAATTAACATTGCCATCTTTTGAATGCCATACTTGTAGATCTTCAGTTTCTCTGTCTTTGAAGATTTGAATGGTTCTTATCATGTTTTCGTTAGCTGCTCACGTCCTGTCCTTGCTTTTAAATCAATGCAGGAAATTACATATTCATTCTGAATTAAATACTGAAATTTTTTCTTCTAAAATATGAACATCAAGTATTACATTCGATGTGGGGAATGGGGGGCATAGAGAGAGAGAGAGAGAGAGAGAGGGGAGAGAGAGAGAGAGAGAGAGAGAGAGGCAGACAGACAGACAGACAGTGAGAGAGGAATGCGGAAGAGGGGGAAGTGTAGGAGCACATAGAAAAATCTAGTGCTGAATAACAACATCAACAACAACAAATGTTGAAAACTTAATCAATAAGACACAAATGAATAAGGCAACTTTGCCATTTGACTTACATGTAACTAGTCGTGCAACAACAGGATAAAAGAGACAGGATCGGTAATAAAAAGGAAAGAGGAATATCGATACAATTCGCACAACACTTCAACAGTTCAAGTCAATTCAATTCAATCAACTTCATTGTCCATCGAAAATTTTTCTTCAACAACTTGACAACAAGCACATAAAGTGTGCATTGCTCATAGCACTGTCAGAAGCCATCGACTAATCAAATTCTCCCGTCTGAGAATATGAGTGGACCAATGCCTACAGCGCTGTTACGCCACTGTTCCCCTTTGTTCTGGTCTCCCAGCACCTCCCTGTCTGATCTCACTCCTTTTTCCTACCACCAGTCCCGTCCCCATCCCTTCACGCTCGTGTCGGCTCTCACTGTTTTGGCCTAACAGCAGCAGTCTGACAAACCCTGACATGGATTGCCCAGCTCTCTCAGTCAAGGGAATTGCCAGTTTGCCCACATCGCTGATATAATACCAGATTTTTTCCCGCAAATCAACTTTATTACTACGAATCTTGCAAAGAGCGAGGACCGTTTCCTGGGCTTGTGCCCACAGGATAATAAAACGTGGGCAGTTTTCTGGCCTGGTGCCAAGCAAAAGAAAGTCGTAGCAGTGCAAAGTGACATCATCAGTTGTAGGGGGCTCGCAATGTGATAAATTTACATTGTGCGGCATTGGATGGCTCCATGTAAGCTATTCAAGGAGAAAAATGGGTTGAAGTTTGGTCAGTCATCCAGTGTCAGCAACTCAATTGATCTGTAACAAACTGCGCACAGTGAAATCAACTTTCTTGACTCCAGGCCACAGGAGTTCTTACAGTGGTGGAACTGGCGATCCCTGCCCCCCCCCTCTCTCTCTTTCTCTCTCTCTCTCTCTCTCTCTCTCTCTCTCTCTCTCTCTCCTCTCTCTCATAAATTCCTTTAAAAACAGACGTTTCATATTAATATTACTGCTGAAGATGGTAATTGCAGGATTTATGGAGGTTAAGATTCAATGACATATTCATACCTCCATCGACAAATCAAATTCTCACGCCTGAGAATATGAGTGGACCAATGCCTACAGCACTATCACGCCACTGTTCCCCTTTGCTCTCCGCCCCTCTCCCACCATGTACCACCTTCCTGCCGGATCTCACTCCGTTTTTCTACCACCAGTCCCATCCCCACCACCTCACTCCCCTGTCGGCTCTCACTTTTTTGGCCCATCAGCAGCCGTCTGACAAGCCCTGACACTGATTGCCCAGCTCTCTCAGCCAAGGGCATCGCCAGTTTGCCCACATCGCTGACATCTCTCAAGTGTTTTCTGTGTGTGTGTGTGTGTGTGTGTGTGT
>CM065715.1:75873639-75876139 GCA_033310375.1 Conus canariensis
GAGTGTTGTCGGTAGAAGAACGCAATTGTCTAGAAGGAACATGGAGATGGAGGAGATCAGAAAGGTAGGAAGGAGCTAAGCCATTCAAAGATTTAAAGCAGAGTAAGGACAGTTTGTAGTCTATTCGTTTTTCGACCGGCAGCCAGTGAAGAGAAAGAAGTAAGGGAGTGACATGAGGAGATCTGGGTTGTCTAAGAATCAAACGAGCAGCATTGTTTTGTACTTTCTGGAGACGACTGAGAAGATTCTGGGGACAGTCAGCAAGGAGAGAATTACAGGAATCAAGTTTTGATAGAATAAAGGCAGAAACAAGGGTTTTTGTGGCATCAACAGAGAAAAGATGTCGCACAGAACCAATGCGGCGAAGCTCAAAGTATCAGACACGGCAGACTGTGGAAACATGTTGCTGGAACGAAAGTGGTGAATCAATGGTAACACCTAAATTCCATGCAGATGAAGACTGATTCAAACGATGTGTTGGTGTGGTGAGATAAGGGCATTTGAGGCTAATTCACAGGTTGTATGTGCAAGGGCAGTTAGGACCGATTCAAACGTTGTGCCGGTGTGGTTAGGCAAGGGCAGTTAGGACCGATTCAAACGTTGTGCCGGTGTGGTGAGGTGAGGGCAGTTCGGACCGATTCAAACGTTGTGCTGTTGTGGTGAGGTGAGGGCAGTTAGAACCGATTCAAACGTTGTGCTGTTGTGGTGAGGTGAGGGCAGTTAGGACCGATTCAAACGTTGTGCTGGTGTGGTGAGGTGAGGGCAGTTAGAACCGATTCAAACGTTGTGCTGTTGTGGTGAGGTGAGGGCAGTTAGAACCGATTCAAACGTTTTGCTGTTGTGGTGAGGTGAGGGCAGTAGAAACGATTACGCATACGGGACACTGGTTGACAGATAATATTATTGAAATTAGATGATGGACAGTCAGAATTGAATTATGGGTTGTATTTTTTTTTGTATAATGGGGTCTGGACTGTTGGTACCGATCCAGAATTGTGTTGGTATGACGAGGTACAATTAATTAAGACTACTACAAATTGTATTGGCATTTTAAGGTATGGACAACGAGAAGTGCCAAAGTCAAGTCGAGGCGATGTGGGTATGGGTAGACGTGACTGTCACAAGTCAGCTTGGTGTGATGAGGCATGGGGTTGTTGCAAGTGATATCGGCGCCATGACATATTCGCAATGAGAACTCTTGGAAGTTACGTGATGACTTGTGGGCACCTGAGACTGGCAAAAGTTGTATTGGACTCTGTGAAACTGTCAAAAATGTTCTCTGAGCGTAACGATGTATGGGCAATTGACTTTGATGCAAGGTATTTTGGTGTGACGAAATCTGGACAGTTCATACTGTTACTAGTTATGTCAGTATAATGAGGAACTTGGAAATAGAACGGTTACAAGTTATGTTAAGTGATGAGGTGCTACTAAATCAGACTAATGCAAGTGGTGTGCAATTGCTGATGAGTGAGTATTTAGACAGTTACATATCATGTTAGTGTCGTGAAGTGGAGTAGATATGTTGAACAAATAAGTAGTGGGGGAAAATAAGTGCAGCTAACGGTTATTTAGTTGTCTAGTGGGGATGAAATTGGGTTGATTGTCATCCCCCTAGGTATTTCACTGCTTTTTACAGATGTAGCTGTTGAGGTGGCGGATTATGATGAAATGGAAAATACAGTTTGTGCCAGGATGATGGGAGACTGTTATACTGTTATCCGCTGACAATACCTTTATGATAAATACGTCTCCTCTTGGTTTGCCCCCAAATCGGACGAATAATCTACAGTATGTCTGTGACTTTCTTGATATCACATTTTATTAAAAAAGAATCGGATGATCATCAGATTAGATATGAAAAAGATGAATTTACACGGGACATAATATTGAAATGGTAAACACTTACACATGTCTGGGCTATACTTTTCAATCCCTGGCTTTGCAGAGGCAGGAAAAGACAAAGAAATGGAGGTTATGAAAACTATGTTGAGATTTCCTAAAAAAAAAGATTGATCTGTTTTTCTGTAGGGTTTTCGATGTGCGAGTGAAACTTTATTCTCTCTACATTATCAATCTGGGATCTACCACGATTTACGGTTAAAGAGAGTGTTTTTGCTTGTTAAAGTCGTTGGGGGAAAGTAACACACACACACACACACACACACACACACACACACCCCACACACACACACACACACACACACACACACACACACACACACACACACACACATACGCCTGAAATAAGAATCTCTTTTTTGAAAACCCGTTCTCTTGTGAAGGTATGTGATATATAGTAGGGGGCTAGCTACACCAGATACGTACTTGTCAAGTGAAAAGGTCTGGACATACATATCAACTGGAGTCATACACATTTAAATATGCAAGGTTGCTGTGCTCAAGTATTGAATGCACGTGGGTGTGTTGGAAAGAGAGAGAGAGAGAGAGAGAGAGAGAGAGAGAGAGAGAGAGAGAGAGAGAGAGAGAGAGAGAGAGG
>CM065715.1:75881139-75891139 GCA_033310375.1 Conus canariensis
AATTCATCTGTTTCACATTCTAAAAGGTCCTTTTTTACAGAGCCAGGGCCATTTTCATCTGTTCAAACTTTGTTTTTACTACTTGACTTTTGCTGTAACTCCGAACTCTGACCAGTACACTTGCGCAGGTCACAAAATTCTTTCAAGAGAGTGAATTGTTCGGTTGTGTGGCCTGCTCTCCAGATAACCGCATGTGCCAGCTTCCTGTGTGCTATATCAACAACGTCGGCCAATCGGCTGCACGTAGTTTTTGCCCGAAAATGAATCACCTCGTGTGTGCTTCAACCTTGGTACTTTGACTCTACTGCTTGTGAACTACGGTGGCGGACAGCCAACCCGTGAACAGCAGGCAGACACAGAGCTGATCAGACGAGCAGGAAAGAGGAAACGTCTTCAATAAACGTAATGGAGCCCTAACTAGCAAGAGAGAGAGAGAGAGAGAGAGGAGAGAGAGGAGAGAGAGAGAGAGAGAGAGAGAGAGAGAGAGAGAGGAGAGAGAGAGAGAGAAATCTTAAGTACTCAAGGACGAAGATTTTAGGCCGAGGCCCAGCCTCATAGTCTGTTCTTGCTATGCATACATTATTTCAATATATTTATATCTATCTTTCAGTCTCAGTCTCTCTCTATCTCTCTCTCTCTCTCTCTCTCTCTCTCTCTCTCTCTCGCGTAAATATATTCAAAATTTTTTTTTTCTTTTTTTTTCTTTTTTTGTTTTGTTTTGTGAGGGCATGGTGTGAGACAGCCATTATTGTTGCTTATCCATCTTGCCCTCAGTAAAACATTCGTTCGTTCGTTCGTTCGTTCCAGTTACCCCAAACCTACCCCTTGGCCTTCGCTCTCTCTCTCTCTCTCTCTCTCTCTCTCTCTCTCTCTCTCTCTCTCTCTCTCTCTCTCTCTCTCTCTCTCCATTTACCCCAAACCTACCCCTTGGCCTTTTCCTTTCCCGTTTCCTTCCCCTTGTTCGCTATGTTCACGCGCTTTTCTATTTGCATTCGTTTGTCAATAATATGGACAATAGCTAAACTTGTTTTGAATTGTACAAGATCTTGTTATACTTTGTTCTTTTTATATTTGTATTTGCATTAATTTGATCTTTAAATGCATTAATTTGATCTTTACATTGTTTCTCTTTCTTTTGCCCCAGGGCTGGGTGGAAAAAAGCATTTGTATTGCTTATCTCATTACCCTGGTAAAATAAAATTTCGTTCGTTCGTTCGTTCGTTCTCTCTCTCTATCTGTGTGTGTGCGTGTGCGTGTGTGTGTGTGTGTGTGTGTGTGTGTGTGTGTGTGTGTGTGTGTGTGTGTGTGTGTGTGTGTGTGTGTGAAATTCAAACTGACAATTCAAAATAACAAAACCGTAGTGTAATTCTACGGTGATAAACTGATTATTAATAAATGTACTATTGACATGATGGATAGAACAACAAACTGAACGAAAACAGAGAGATTCAGATGCTTTATTCATGTGTAGGTCATTGCCCCTCATGAAGGGGAGCTTCTCTTCTCTTCTTTTCTTCTTCTTCTTCTTCTGCGTACGCAGGCTGATACTCCTGCGAACACTCCCTGTGCAGACAAGCAAGAAGGGGAGCAATTGAACGATCATTTCACACAAGGTTTTTTTTATGTACATGTCATAAGGTTAAAGATAATGTTTTTCTAGATAGCAACGTGACGCAGCTGAAAGCTTTATACAAGAAAATTGACGATTCTTTCGTGTTTACATGTCAAAAGTAAACTTGGTCGAAACAGGTTTGGAAATTTATGAAATTTTGCAGGTCCTAAGCTACTCAGTGCTGGGCAACATAAAACAAAACGGACCTCATCCTCTTTACCGTTTTTACACAGTGGGTAGATTAAATCATAAACAGAGAGAGAGAGAGGAGGAGAGAGAGAGAGAGAGAGAGAGAGAGAGAGAGAGAGAGAGAGAGAGAGAGAGAGAGAGAGAGAGAGAATTTCAAATACAGTGAGGGATGCAGAGATGGAGATGAACATGGTGATGCAGAGATGGAGATGAACATGGTCGTTGCAGAGATGAAGATGAACATGGTCGTTGCAGAGATGGAGATGAACATGGTCGTTGCAGAGATGGAGATGAACATGGTCGTTTCATGTTCATGCAGTGTATAACGCAATTAGTTGCCTTGGCAACGGGCCGAAGCCTTGTCAGTTGTATTAATTGACGTCAGGGTGATTAATGACTGGACCAGGAAATCATTAAAAAAAAGCAACGTACTGTCTATTCCAGGTTTTCAGCCTGTGCGCAGAACTGACTGATTTGTGTTCACGCTGAAACATAATATCATAGACAAACAGAATTGAACTTATCATTTCCCCTCTTTTGTCGTACACTATATGTCTGTCTGCCTGTGTGTCTGTCTGTTTGTCTGTTTAGCTGTCTGCTTGTCTGCCTGTCTGTGTGTCTGTCTATGTCTGTTTGTCTGTCTGTCTGTCTGTCTACCTGTTATTTATCTATCTGTTCATCTGTCTGGTTATGTATGTATGCATGTATCATGTTTGTATGTATGATGTATGTAGTGTGTATATATGTAAGTATGTATATATGTATGTATGTTGTTGTTGTTTTGTTTTACGTCTTTCCACATAACGTGATATTAGACGGGGAAAAAAAAATCGGGGCCGGGAAAAAAGGTTAATACAACGAGTCAAAAGAATTAACTTATCTACATCCATAACACAAAAATAGAAAAACCACCTAATCAAAGATAAAAAAAAACCCAAAATACAAAAACATATAACTCTTCTGTCTCATCTCAACACTGACTATTATCTATTATAAGTATCTGCCAATTGGACTTTTAGCTAAGCGCAAAAAGAAAAGATATGTTTCACTTGCTGACAGGAAAACATTTTGAATAGGCTGTACAGACGTATTTGGAATGAATTTTTTCATTAAGTTACGTAACAGAATGTGATCATTTGATATGCTATGACCACATATACAATGTACATTTTTGACATACTTTGTTTTAAAGCAATCCAATTTCCATCTACAGATCAAGGAAATTATATGTCGTCTACGATAAATGTTTTGATCGTACTTAATTAACTTTTCATGAATATTTTTCATTTCATCGTGTAACCCAAAGCACCCAGTTTCTCTTTCTATCAAATGAAAATTGGAAAATTGTACTTTTTCTGCCAAAGCATAGCACTCTTGTACAGACATAGAGAAGTTTAGAAAATGTGAATCTGATGATATGTATGTATGCATGTATGTATGTGTGTATGTATGCATGCATGTATGTGTGTATGTATTTAAGTAGTATGTGAGTATGTGTGTATGTATGTATTTAAGTAGTATGCGAGTATGTGTATAGGTATGTTATATTATGTTATGTATATGTATGTATGTATGTATGTATCCATCCAGCTGTCTGTTTATCAATCTGTTGGGGAGAGAGAGAGACACTTGACACTTTGATATTTTATTGTCATTACCAAAGAGGTCTTTTGACAAGGGGGTAGAGGTAACAGAACAATAACATTTCCCTCTTCCTTTCCTGCAAACAAATAGTACACATTCATTCCTAGTGTGCACCAAATCAAAGGTTAAAAACAAATAAATCCATAACATTTCCTTATGTCCTCACGCACAGGAGTAATGCAATTAGAAAAAAAAACCCTTAAGACTGACTCGACCATCCACTCGATCAAATGACGACAATGTATCTTCCACTTGCGATGAATGATAATATTCATTCAGATATCTCTTATAATGCATTATCTTAAATTTCACTATCCTTCATCTGTCTAATTTTCAATGCTTCTGCGATGAATTTCGCAACTGATTTAATTACAAGTTCATCATCTGACAGCAACATTTTGTCTTTTCGATATATCCAACTGGAAAAGTGAACAATTTGTCCGCACTTCATTATAAGCAGTACAGTGGAACAGAAAGTGTTCTTCGTCATCAATAATATGTCTACATGCAGGACAAGGAGATTCTGTGGATGTTTCACATTCAAACCATCTTTTCTTCGCATTAAAACCTAAAGTTCTCAACCTAAATCTTGCGTAATTTATTCTGTGCCATCTATCTGTTATGACATTGAGAAACTTTTCAGAATGAAACACATTCTTAAATGAGATAAACCAGCGATATTTTTCTTTACGTTTCATATCTGAGTGCCAATTCTGTTTAAAAGAACAAATAAGCCTGTTTTTAAATTCCGCAATAAACTGTTGCTCATTCCCTACTTCCTGGGCCATCCACACTATTCCAAAACCCTGTTCTGAAAGGACTTTCTTTACTTTATGAGCCCAGTTTTCTTTACCTTTTTTCCGTTTCTAAAAGCATCATATCATAGGCTTACTTACTTGACTTAATCCTCTTGGTTCCTCGGGGAACATAGGGCCGCAACCACACTCCTCCAGCGCGCTCTGTTCTGGGACGCCCTCTTCAGCTCGGCCCATGTCATTCCGGTGGCCTTGGCTTCAGTGTTTGTACTTCTCCGCCACGTCTGTCTTGGTCGCCCAACTTTGCGTTTGCCCTGGGGGTTCCATTCCAGAGACTGCCTTGTGATGTTGGATGTGGGCTTTCGCAGCGTGTGGCCAATCCATCCCCATTTCCTTTTTCTGATCTCTTGGTCGATGGATGTCTGCTTTGTTCTGTTCCAGAGGTCTTGGTTGGAAATCACCTCTGGCCACCTGATGTTGAGAATGTTGCGGAGGCTTCTGTTGATGAAGGTTTGCAGTCTGTGGTTGTTTGTCTTTGTGGTACGCCATGTTTCCGAGCCATAGAGGAGAACTGATTTTACGTTGGTGTTGAAGATCCTGATCTTGTTGTGTAGTGAGAGAGCTGAGGATCTCCAGATTGGGCGTAGGGTGTGAAAGGCATGTCTGGCTTTGTTTATACGGCTCCTGATGTCTTCGTCCGTTCCCCCGTCCTTGCTGACCACACTGCCCAGGTATACAAACTTGTCGACTTCTTTGATGTCTTCCTGCTGCAGTTGGATGGGGTCCTGCTGATTGTTGTTTATCCTCATGACTTCGGTTTTGCCGGTGTTGATCTTGAGACCGGTCTTCTCAGCTTCCTCAGCAACTCGGTCCAGCTTTGCCTGTGCGTCTTGTTGCTTGTGGGAGAGAAGGGCGATGTCATCTGCAAAATCCAGGTCTTCTAGTTGTTTGGCGAAGGTCCACTGGATCCCTGTCCTCCTTCCTGTTGTTGACTGCCTCATGATCCAGTCGATCACCATCAGGAAGATTGTCGGCGAGAGGATACAGCCCTGGCGGACGCCGGTCTGTACAGAGAAGGGCTCTGTCAGTTTTCCATCGTGGACTACTTGGCATGTGGCGTTCCATACCTGCTGGATGATGTGAGACTTGGGTGGAAATCCATAGTGCTGCATCAGTTTCCAGATGACCTCCCTGTCAACGCTGTCAAACGCCTTCTGGAAGTCAACGAAGACGCTGTACAGGGGGGTCTGCCACTCCAGGGACTGCTCGATGATGATCCTCATTGTCGCGATGTGGTCAGTGCAGGATTTATCTTGGCGGAAACCTGCCTGCTCCTCCCGGAGTGTCTTGTCCAGTGTGGTCTTCAGCCTCTCCAGGATGATCCTGGTGAGAACCTTTCCCGGGATGGACAAAAGCATGATGCCCCTCCAGTTGGTGCAGGATGAGAGGTCCCCTCTCTTTGGCAGCTTCACCAGGTGTCCCTTCTTCCAATCGTCTGGCACATCCTCGTTCTCCCAGATCTTCTTCAGGAGCGGGTGCAACATATCGGTGGAGGTCTGGATGTCGGCCCTCAAGGCTTCAGGTGGTATGCTGTCCGGACCTGGTGCCTTGCCAGACTTGAGGGTCTTGATGGCTTTCATGATCTCGGTCTTGGTTGGAGGATTGGTGTTGACGTTAAGTAGCTGTGCTGCTGGTGGTATATCTGGCGGGGTTAGTGGTGGGGGCCTGTTAAGTGTTTCTTTGAAGTGTTCCGCCCATCTTGCTCTTTGGTCTTCCTCTCTCGTGATGAATGTCTCCGTTCTTGTCCTTGACTGGTCGGGTGGGGTTGCTGTTCTTCCGGAGAGTGTTCTTGTTATTTCATACAGCCTTTTCATGTTTCGTTGTCCAGCTGCAGTTTCTGCTTCTTCTGTGAGGTCGTTGATGTATTTCTTCTTGTCGTTTCTTGCGCTCCTCTTGACTTGCCGATTGATGTCCCAGTACTGTGCCTGTAGATCACACTTCTGTTCTTGGTCTTGAGCCTGGTTGATCTGGTCTTTCATGTGTTTCCTTTCTGTGGTGAGGTCCCAGGTGTCTGTAGTTAGCCATTCCTTATGCTTCCTTGTTCTCTTCCCTAGCACTTCCTTGCATGTTGATGTCCAGATGTCTCGTAGGTTGTGCCAGTGTTCCTCAACTGTCTCGTCTGATAGTGTGCCGAGAGTGCTGAATCTGTTCTTTATCTGACATTTGAAGTCTGTCATCTTAACATCTTCCTTCAAGCTGTGCACATTGTATTTGTAGGATGGTCTTTCTGCCTGGTCTCTGTAGGCTTTCAGATTTATCTTGATCGTTGCAATGACGAGTTGGTGGTCTGAGGCTGCATCAGCTCCCCGCATTGCTCTTACGTCGTGTAGGCTTCTCCGCCATTTCCTGCCGATGGTGATGTGATCGATCTGGTTTTCGGTTCTTCCATCTGGTGATGTCCAGGTTGTTTTGTGGATGGTCTTGTGGGGGAAGATGGTGCCTCCAATGACCAGGTCATTGGAGGTGCAGAATTCGATGAAGAGTTCCCCATTCTCGTTCTGTACCCCTGTTCCATGTTTGCCCATGATAAGTTCTCTGTTGGTGTTGTCAGTCCCTACTTTGGCGTTGAGGTCTCCCATGAGGATCTTCAGGTCCCTTCTTGGTGTTCTGTCCAGGACGGCTTGGAGCTGTTCATAGAAGTCCTCTTTTTCTTCCGCTACCGCCACGTTGATGGGGGCGTAGCATTGGAGGATGGTGACTTTCCTGCCCTTCGAGTTGAATCTGGCGGTCAGGATTCTTGGTGACACAGGTTCCCAGGACAGGAGAGCTTGTGTTGTTTCAGGTGTCATAAGCAATCCAACTCCATGCGTGTGTGGCAGGCCTTCTTCATGTCCGGAGTGGATGATGGTGTCTCCAGATATGAGTCGTGTGCGTCCTGTTCCTGTCCACCTTGTCTCACACAGACCGAGGATCTTCAAGTTATATCTGTGCATCTCTCGACTCACTTGTGCTGCTTTTCCTGCCTCATATAGGGTTCGGATGTTCCAGGTCCCTATCCTGGCTGTGGCCTTGGTTGTCAGGAGAGTTGTCGGCGCACTGGCTTCCCTAGGGCTTTCACCAGCTCGCGTCACAAGCTCTTCCAGAGAGGACTCTCCCTCGTCCAAGTTGCGCTGTAGGTCTATAGTTGCGGTTTCTGTAACTGATTCTTTTTTCCGGGAGGAGGTAGTTGGCCTCCTGCTCAACCCCCAGACTTGGAGGACCAGGTTTTTCTGTCAGGGTTTGCTTCCCTTAGACTGCGTTGGTCCACGATTTACACCCCATCCGCCACCCGGGGAACGCGCCTCAGTACGCCGTGCAGTCCCAGCGCGAGGTCATATCATAGGCTTGCCTGCTAAACGGGACTGGGGTAGCTTCAAGATCTTCAACCAGTACTTAATACATTTCACAAATGTACTTATGTACAAAGGGTATATGCCCATCTCTCCATATAAAACGGTGTTGGATGAATGAATAGGTACTTGAAGGAAACGCTTCATAGCATACGTATGTACTTTTTCCATCATCGGATTTTCATGTAAGCCCCAAATTTCAGCTGCATATGTAAGAAGAGGTTTTATCTGTGTATCAAACATTTTCCAAAATATACTACAATCTGTACAATACAGTTTTCTCAGGGATTTCAGAATTTCAATAGTACCTTTTTCCCCTTTTCTTAGAGATTCTTCCCATGCGTAACGGAAAGTTAATTTTGTTGAAAATATCATTCCAAGATATTTATATGAATTAACTACTTGAACGTCTGCATTTCCATAAGACCATTTTTCACACACTGATAGGTGGCCACCCATTCTAAAGACCACTATGTTTGTCTTATCCAAGTTAACTGATAAACCTAAGCGATCTGCTTCTTCTTTCAATACATTTAGTTGGTTTTGCAAACCTACAACTGTTCCGGACAGAAGAACAACATCATCAGCATACAGTAATAAAACTAATTCAACTGCTCCAGGTGTTATCTGGATACCATGTCTGCCTTTGCGGGACAATTCCACAGCCAGTTCGTTTATGAAAAAAGAAAACAACTGTGGACTCAACAAGCATCCTTGTTTTACTCCATTTGGACAATCAAAATAATCTGAATACTCACTCTTCACACACACACATGCCAGCACTGAGTTGTAGACCCCTCTAATAGCCATGTACAGTTTACTATTAACACCACTTTTACGGAGTACATTCCACAGAGCATTCCGATTTACCGAGTCAAAGGCCTTCTTGAAATCTACAAATGCAATGTAGAGCTTCGACTTACAGAGTAGATGTTTTTGAATCAAAGAATATAGTGTAAATATATGGTCTATGGTGCTGTAACTGGTTCTAAAACCTGCTTGTTCTTCCAATATTTTTTCTTCAGTTTCAGCCCATTCAGTTAATCTTGTATTTAGTATGTGAGTGTAGATTTTACTTAAAATGCTGGTAAGTGATACTCCACGATAGTTGTCGGGATTGTTCACGTCTCCTTTTTTATGAATTGGTACAATAATTGATTTAGCCCACTCCGAAAGAAAGATACCATTATTATCAAAAAGTTGGGCAAATAAATGAACAAGGAAATCGATTACAGTTGTGTTTGCATTCTTAAACATTTCTGCTACGATTCTATCTGGTCCTGCACTCTTTCCTAATTTTAAATGTTTAATACCAGCAACAACTTCTTCACTGGAAATAGGTTGATTAAATAATGGCTCAATTTCATTCTCTTCTACCCACACCGGTCTCTTCTTCCATACTTTTATTATCAAAACTATGAAAAACGCCCCAAAAATGGTCATGCCACTGTTGAACTGAGATTTCGTTATACACAAAACTCTTTTTATTTACAGATCTTATCACTGACCAGAACATTTTAGAATCACTGACTGAATTTTTTAGTTTCTTTAACCTACTTTCTTTAAACTCCAGTTCCTTTGTTTTCCTTAGCGTAACATACTCTTTACGTGATACAGCGTATTCTTCTCTTTTCTTACTTTTATCCTTGGCTGTTTTACATCTCTGAAATCTTTTTAATAACCTTTTAACTTCCTGTTTCTTTCGTTCGCACTCTTTATCAAACCAGTCATTGTATGTTCTGCTGTCTCTACAAATAACTCGAACCATACAAGCTGCGGCTCCGCACAAATCACTGACAAATTTATCTAGACTCATTCACATTAATTTGTAATAATTGACGCGCTGTAATAATTGACGCGCGCGCGCGCGCGCGCGAGAGAGAGAGAGAGAGAGAGAGAGAGAGAGAGAGAGAGAGAGAGAGAGAGAGAGAGAGAAGAAGAAGAAGAAGAAGAAGAAGAAGAAGAAGAAGAAGAAGAAGAGAAGAAGAAGAAGAAGATCAGCACTAAAAGAATCATAGTAAAGGAGGAACGTACAGTTTATCAGAAAGAAAAGCAATAGTCCTCCAAAGGGAAGAAAACAGTACACCAGATCACAATTCCACTCTTCAAATTTTCGGCCACGTGGCCTTTTTCAAGAGATTAAAACAAAAACAATACAACTACGTAATGTCCATCTTTGGCAACTGGTCAGAGCAGAGTATTGACGTCATAAGTATATTACGCAATAACATATATATATGGTCTTTGCTCTGACCGGTTGCCAAAGATGGACATTACGTAGTTGTACTGCTTTTGTTTTTGTTTTCTGTTGAAAAAGGCCACGTGGCCGAAAATTTGAAGAGTGGAATTGTGATCTTGTGTACAATTTATCGTTCATTTAATTTTGTGCAAGAACAAACTGCTCTGTACGT
>CM065715.1:75893639-75896139 GCA_033310375.1 Conus canariensis
CGTGTTTTCACTAACAGACACAGTGATTCATCCTTATTGTCCAGCGGCGGTTGATCGTAGTGTTACCGTGACAGACGCTGCAACACTTGCGGATCTCCATAATTCTTTGCCATCCATCATGCGCTACAACGTCAACAATCTAGTGCTGTGTCTTTGTCTATCCACGATCATTTCAGATGGCTTCTGGGACATTCGCTGCCGGTTGTAGCATGTACCATGTATAGAATCCCACATATTTCTCTCAATGAAAGGAGGCTGGCATCAGAGCGACAGTACACTAAGTTCATAAATGATGTGTCGAGAAACACATGGAAGACAATGACTTCCTAGTGGTGATCAGTATCGTAAGCAGATGGTAAAATGCGGAAACTTGTGTAACTCTTTGTGCGTAGTATGTTTATGTGCTAATATTGTTTCAGGTTGAGGTAAAAAAAAAAAAGGCAATGCAACCAAGGCCATCTAAACATCTGTAAATGTACTCATAATGTATAATGGATTTGAACGTGGTCAACACTAGATCTGGTTGTTCTACGATCCTTCAGTCAGGTAAGTCAGAGGTCTGATTTTATTCAGGGGGCGTAACTGCATTTGATGCTTCAGCAAAGCCACGTGACCTGTTTAAGAAACACAGCAATGCCAAAGAAAAATCAGAGACAATAAAAACAATGTGTGAAAAAAGGAACACATTGTGGTCTCGGAAGGACATTTTCTCTCTCTCTCTCTCTCTCTCTCTCTCTCTCTCTCTCTCTCTCTCTCTCCTCTCTCTCTCTCTCTCTCTCTCTTCGTTTTGTCTGTCTGTCTGTCTGTCTGCTTGTCTGTCCGTCTGTCTGTCTCGTTTTGTCTGTCTGTATGTCTTCTCGTTTTGTCTGATTGTCTGTCTTTCGTTTTGCCTGCCCTGCCTGCCTGCCTGCCTGTCTGTCTGTCTGCCTGTCTTCTGTCTGTCTGTCTGTCTGTCTCTCGTCTCTCTCTCTCTCTCTCTCTCCTCTCTCTCTCTCTCTCTCTCTCCCCCTGCGAGAAATGAGTCCTTGACACATAAATACTTTCTTCGATCAGTTATCGTTCAACACAGCTTGTGTTCACAAATGCTAACTGCCACGAACTTACTCTCTACAAAAACTCAACTCTCTGCAAAGAGCACTTAGGACATAGACCACAACAAACCTCAGGACGTTTTAGGAAGACAGGTTGATCTAGAGTAAAAGGTTTTGAGCCGAGGGATGCGGCTGCTGTCAATGTGGGCGCGTTTACAAAAAAAGGTTGTATTTGACTCAGCTCCCCCCCCCCCCCCTAAACTCCTGTGCCTGAAGGTGGCATAGGCCCTGGAGAACCAACCAAACGCCAGCATCTCATCATCAGAAGAGACCTGTTTAAACCAAGCCTTTCTTACTCTCGGAGTTTGCATGGACTCACACTTCCATCACGTTTCCAGTGGACCACAGGGTATTCAATCCATCAGGGAATCTCTGTCTTTCTCTCTCTCTCTCTCTCTCTCTCTCTCTCTCTCTCTCTCTCTCTCTCTCTCTCTCTCTCTCCCCCTCTCTCTCCTTCTTCCCCCTCTCTCTCTACATTATGGGTTTCTATATTTAAGTTTTCCTGATTTTCCATTTTCATTTTCTTTCTTCCCCGTTCGCCCCCTTCCCTTCCCTTTTTTCTATTTTGAATCTCTGCCAAGTCATCAAGGTGATGGCGAGAAATCGTAAACCTGCACTTGTTTTCTCCCACAAATAAATTGTTACACACACACACACACACACACACACACACACACACACACACACACACACACACACACACACACACACACACACACACACACACAAGCACGCACGCAAGCACACACAAAACATGTGTATGAATACATGTATGTTGTGCCCATGTGGTTTCTGTGATTGATATACATTTACACATCAACGAGAAGTGTGATATGTTGTGTGTTGATGTTGTTGCGTGGGATCTCTTCAAGCCAGTGAATAAGGTCGTTCAGAGAGAGGCCTGAAACACTGATGATTTGTTTCCTGCCCTTAAAGAATCGAAGGCTCTGGCTGCTGTTCTGTATGGCCGAGTCACCAGTGAAGACGTTGGAAGCAATGGTGTCAGCCTGCAGTTGTTCAAGAAGCTGACGTGCTGATAATCCGCTGTTGTTGTTTGTCTGACCCTGGCTGTTCTGAGTTGCGCCAGTAACCTCCATCTTTGGCTGAGTATTTTGCTTGATGCTGTGGTGATAGTTTCTGCTGTGGCCTTTCCCAGCTCTTTTTGTTGGTGGCCTGCGTGGCAGGAGCTTTGTGTCGCTAGGTGTGTCTGGACTAAAGGGACACGTTTACAGTGGAAGTACTCGTCTGCACTCTAGTTTGATCAACATCTGTGTCATTATCAGTCATTCTGAACCTCGTGTTCCTCGTGTTCTTTGAAATGAAGCAGCATGGACAACGTATTGATGGTTAGCAAGGCGGACAAAATAGAATCAGTATGGCTACGAGACTGTGTCATTTGGTGTTGGTTA
>CM065715.1:75901139-75923639 GCA_033310375.1 Conus canariensis
CTTCTCTTCTTCTTCATCTGCAGTTCCCAAACCCATCTCCTTCGTCCTCCTCCTGTCTCCTTCCTCCTGTCTCCTTCCTCCTGTCCTTCCTCCTGTCTCCTTCCTCCTGTCTCCTTCCTCCTGTCTCCTTCCTCCTGTCCTCCTTCCTCCTGTCTCCTTCCTCATGTCTCCTTCCTCCTATTCATATTACTTGTCATCGTTTTTTTCCTCGCCGTACTGCTCATCCTTTTCTCGTACATTTAACCCACTACTTTCTCCCCCCACATGAATGTGATAGCTTTCGTTTGGGTTAGCTCTCACTAGTACGTGGTTTGCACAGCTGCTGTACATATAGACACTAAAGGCTTCATTTGTCGTGACCCTTCTTCACTTGTCTAGAAGGCGATATTCAAATGAACATTAAAACGGTTATTCACGGTAACAATTATTCATATGCGCAAGAGAACGCTACTCAACATCGAGTGCTTTATGTCGCTCGCTCGTTTCTGGACTGGCCTGTACCAGAATTGATCCCCCACCTCCAGCCCTGCCTTTTCCCCCCGTAATTCGTACCACACACACACACACACACACACACACACACACACATACAGAGAGAGAGAGGAGAGAGAGGAGAGAGAGAGAGAGAGAGAGAAGAGAGCGAGAGCGGGCGGGAGAGACAGAGAGACAGAGAGACAGAGTGAGAGACAAAGAGAGACAGACAGAGAGATTTTCCTGCCTTTGGCTTCTGTCTCGGCACTCCGAAGACCTATAGGAACAATGAGGTTAAGACGATGGCTGTTCATTGCTTGTCGATGTATGTGTGTCATAATCTTCAACTTTTCTGAGACTAGCACCTGATCCACCTCTCACACACATACAGAAATAACAACAACAACAACAAGAAAGATTCCAAGTATTTTGAACAGCCTTGGAACAGAACGAAACACCAGTAAAGCATTATTCTCCCAACACAGCAAATTTTGGACTTATTTGCTACTTTCTTAACTTAAACAAAAGGACTGTACGTAAATCACGTTTTATGTTACAACAAACATTGAAACAGATATGGTTTAAAATGAGAACAACAACACTTAAAAGATGTAAGGCACTTTCCCTGTTCAGCGCTTTTTGATTACATTTCCCATCCCCAAACCCTTGCAATGGCCACACCGTCGTTTGTTTCTATATTGTGTAGAATCTCTTTTTGTTCAAATTATATTCACCGTCACCCCCATCTCCTCACGGAATCTCCATGAAGCACAATGACGCTTCCATCCTTCCTATAGCAGTAACTACTGACGTTGATACATATCACGTTTCCCGACAGCTGTCTCTGCATGCTAATGTTCGATGAAGAGTCATGTGTCGTGCCCCTCTTCTTCCCAACGAGTTCCAGATTTTGACCGAAACTCTCGAAGCCTGAGAGAAAATCAGATGTGCTTTCAGACGCCATTACTTTCCCCTACATGTTTCTACCGGTGTAACGAAAAGTTTTAACTCCCCGAATGGTTTAACTCCGAGGGAGTTTTTCTTTTTTTCGGTTAACTGACCTGTTGTAAATTGTTTATATGTCATGGAATGCATTGTTCAGTCATAACGTGTTTTACCTGCCTGTCCTAACTTCAGATGTGTATCTGTTATCAAATGCACTTTTCAGTCGTTATTTCTTTTTCTGTTGTTCCTATCATAAATGCGTATCTGTCACTATGTTTATCTGTTATTCAGTGTGTCATCCACCTCTTTACTTCTTTTCCTGCTTGTCCCGTTTTGAAATGTATGAAAAGTTGTCTTGCTTATCAGCATGTGTTATTCAATGTATTTTGTAGACGTTACTTCTATTCTTGCTTGTCCTATTGGTAACTGTCTGTCTGTCACTAAATGTATAGACCACCCTTTACTTCTATTTCTGCTTGTCCTGTTGTTAACTATTCATCTGTTATTAAATGTATTGTCCACAGATGTCCCACCTGATGTGATCTTTGAATTTCCGAGGGAGATTCACATTTTTTTTAAAATCTGATCTAAGATTTTACGGAGGAAAGATTTTTAACGAAATTCCAGGTGTTTTTTTTTTTTGGAAGGTGTGTTTTAAAGAGTTGTGTGAATGAGTTTTCTTTTTAAAATGACTTGTGAATTAATTTCAACGCGGTGACATCGCTGATATGACCCTTTGCGGTCGGCTGGGCCATGAACAACATAACCATTGCCATTACCCTCCTTCGTTTCCTGCATGTCCTGTTTTTAAACTACTCATCTGTTATTAAATGTACTGTCCACCCATGACTTCTTTTCCTGCTATTCTGATCGCTATCTGTCATCTAGCACTAAATGCACTGTTAAGCCATTGATTCGTTCCTCCTGTTCCTGTCGTTAACTAGGTAAGCATCTATCCCTAAACTTACTGTGCACTCGTTACTTCTTTTCCTGCTTATTATTTTACTACATGCACCCATCACTTCTGCCCTTGTTTTCAGATCGTAACTGTTTATCCAGAACTAAACGTATTTTTCAGATGCCACTTCTTTCTCTCCTTTGACTACCACTAACTGGTCATCTATTTCTATATGGAGAACATCACTCACTGTGCCTGATTGTTTCAGCCATATGCTCCACCGCTTTTTTTTTTATTTTTAAAGACATGTCGTCATTCAGGTTAAAAAAAAAGTGTCAGGGAGGTCAAAACAGGTCATCAGCCTGAGTGCTCACCCACGCCACTGCCCATCACAATGACGCTGGCGCCAGTCAGCATAAAACAAATCTTTACTGCCAAGACATGAAACCCAGCCTCGGCTGACGTTATCACTTTACTAAACAAGTGAGTAGTAGAGGGAAAGTATACAGAGGCAAACAACTCCCCCATCTGAGTAAAAATGACCTACCATGAATTTCTTTAAAAAATAGTAATATTGACACACACACACACACACACACACACACACACACACACATATATATATATATATATATATATATATACAATAAACTAATAAATTCCAAGGATAAGTAACCAAGCACCATTCCAGCAATTTACAGAGCAGCTTGGTGTTGCAATGACTGCAAGAAATATTCAATTTTAAACAAAGCTTACTCTTATGACTTAGATTGAAGAAATAGGGGAAGATAAGCATTCATATCTGCAGTGGTAGATAATTCTGCCTAACTAACAGTATGTGTTTGAATGGGTGAATGGGGAATAATAAATGATTCTCAAAATGAGCCTTTAGCAAGCTTATAGTCTCCAAGGGGGAGACAATCTCCAATGGGGAGGAAACTCACTAACATATATAACTCCTGGTCAGATACCGGTATTTCGAAACCTGATTGTTTCTCCTCAGTGACCGTGGAAAGTGGCAACTTGACTCCTCTGCCTCTTCGGTTTTAAGAAGAATGCTATCCCAGAAAAAGGCTGGTGTGCAATACCGTAGTATGTTTGTTGAGTTTTCAAAAAACCAACCAAAGATGCCACCTAAGAAGCAAAAGAAAATCATGAAAGAGCAAAACAAGCTACATTTTTCTACTTTTCACAAGAAAATAAAACTTTAGATTAAAAGCTTTCTCAGTACTTGTACACACACACTTTGAAAATGAAAACTTCACGTAAGAGATTGAGAAACAGTTTACAAGACTTCTATTGCAGGTAAGTAGTGACAGGCACTTCTGCGTCTCTCTATGCAAGTGACCAACCACACATGCGCGCCCCCCCCCCCCCCACACACACACACATGCGCGCGCCCACACACACACACACACACACACACACACACGCACACACACACATACACATGCACAACACACACACACACACACACACACACACACACACACACACACACACACACACACACACACACACACAGCCCCAGCTCACATTTAAACTCAAAATAGCCTGAAGAATCAATTCACAATTTTACATGTTTGTGGAGCCCTTTTGCACTGTGGCGCATCCACGTGACTTAATTTCATATTCACAACTGCACGTATCCACGAATTGCTTTGGTCTAAGTATGTTAGTTTTTTTTTTTTCATGGGGATAGGCTGGGATGAGTGTGTTGCGCTAGGGAGCAGAAGGGGAGTGGAGGTATGAACAGTATGGAAGTGGTTTCGAAAATACTCGTCTGTCCATGCGGCATAAATAGCCCACCCACCTGACTCGCAAGTTTTGGAATATCGCCTTTCATCGCCATTCTCTGGCATACATCTAAATCTGGAACTTCTTCCTTCCATTTGATATGCTGCAGTTTTCTAAGACATCTCATGAGAAATGAGTACAGCTGCCTCACACGTCGATTTGTACAGCGTCCTAGCTTCACAAGTGTACTGCAGGACAACCGCGTGCCACACTTTCAGCATTGCCTGTCCAAGCTGTCACCGCACATTCCGTGCACGCATCGGATTGATAAGCTACCTGCGTATTCACAAATCATCTCAACACCCCCACCCCCACCCCTGCCCTTGCCCTCAACCCCAAGATGATTCAACAGGTTCTCGTCGATTCGACAGACTAACAACAACAATACTTTCAGCTAGGTCAGCTGTCGGATTTCTCTCCTTTCCCACAACCTTTCTCAGAGCCTGCTGAAGAGGGACTGACCTCTGACTGTCTGTAGAAAACGTACTCATCAACTTTGCTGGCAGCAATCTGTCAGGGTAGATGAATCTGTGTGCTGCTGCCATCTCCTTACCATTGTGATGCTTGGCTCTGTGTGGAGCCTTGCAGGAGAGTCAGACCTGCCATTCAATGTTGTAGGTACTCATCGTGAGATCGCACTCAGTGCTGTGAATGTGCGCTGGCATAACCCTACATCTAAAGCAGCGTCTATGCGTAGTCGAGCTTTAGAAACAGTCCTTCGAGTGAGTATGTATTACCTGAAAACGGGAGAAGAAAACGAAATGATATTTTAAATGCCTGACAAACAAAATCCCTCAAATCACTCGAAACGTCCCTTTTTTCCCCACGTGGGGATATCTGTTGCTATGCTGACAGCACAGATAACTTCGGAGTCACGATGATAACAGAATTCAAGAAAGATGTCGAAAAGGGAACATCATAATCCAAGAGTTTGTCCCTTGTCCCTTCTCCATTTACAAGTGGGGAAAATCAAATCATGGCGTGAGAAAAGGCACGACAAAAGAGACCTCAAAGAACATGTGTTACAGCACGTAAATAACACTCAAGATCGTCTCTAAGGAAATGTTACACCCTTTGTCAAAACTCACAAAGGACATCTACTTATTCATCCTGTAAATCCTGCGCAGTGTGGTCTCATAGCTTAGCACTTGTGGTGTAGCGTATTGGGACTAGTCCGCACGCAATGACACCTTGACAAAATTGAAACTGAAACGGAGCACCTGATTACCACCCCTGATAATCCCTGAATGATTATCACACCTGAACGATTTACCAACACAACGTGTCACCAGTGATAAAAAGACATGTTAAAGGACTTTGATACAAAAATGAAAATAATCCAGCGCAGGTCGTCCACTCGCAATGGATATTTCAATATCCAAATTTTCGTCTAATAGAGGCTTTGTCAGAGTCATTAACGAAAGGGAGGGAATACACTCAAACAAACATGAAACATTTGCTGGTAAAAACGAGGGCTGCAGCAGAAAACTGCTGTAACCACATAGGCATGATAATATTTGATAAGCCACTTCATATATGATGCATCACATTTTGTTATATTTTGACAGTGCATGTGAGTGCGTGTGTGTGTGTGTGCGCGCGCGCGCGCGCGCGCGTGTGTGTGTGTGTGTGTGTGTGTGTTGTGTGTGTGTGTGTGTATGTATGTGTGTGTGTGTGTGTGTATGTGTCTGTGTGCGTGCGTGCGTGCGTGCATGCGTGCGTGCGTGCGTGCGTGCGTGCGTGCGTGTGTTTGTGTGTGTGTGTCTCTCTCTTTCTCTCTCTCTCTCTCTCTCTCCCTCCTCTCTCTCTCTCTCTCTCTCTCTCTCTCTCTCTCTCTCTCTCTCTCTCTCTCCCTCCTGCCAGTACTGTGTGAGGAGAGGAAATCTGGTAATGTTTATTCATGTTTCTTTTCTTGCATTGGCATTGGAATGGAAGGTGAGACGTGTTGGTTTAGGGGAGGTGTAAATTAGTGGTAGGTGGGAAGCTTGGTGCGGACTGTATAATCGACCTTTCTACCTACCTATCTATCTATCTATCTATCTATCTATCTATCTATCTATCTATCTATCTATCTATCTACTGTCTGCGTACTGTCTTTCTGTTTGTTTATCAGTCTGTCTGTCGCTGTCTTTATCTGTCTGTCTGTCTGTCTGTCTGTCTATGTTTCCCCTTTTCCTGAATGTTAAAGACAACTCAGTATTCATGCGTGCACTACTGTCCTTTGTAAACGAAATTCGGTTGTTCGTTCGTTCTGTCGCTCGCACCAGATCAGCTTGTAGTCGTACAGGTGGCATAACTCCGCACTGACTGAGAGGGCGAGGGGAGGAGGGGAATGGTAAGGGAGTCCAGGATTTTTTTCTCAGAGATCCATACATCTGCTTCTCATGTTTATTTGTTTGCCAAATCTGAATTCAGAATGAATGTTACAACCTAACTGTACAAAAGAGATGTCTGATAAATATCAGATATAGGGATTATGTATCTTTGAAATAGGGTTTATCTTATGTTTCTCAGAAACAGGGGTTATATTATGCTTATCACAAATGGGAGTCACAGTGCATCAAAGTTGCATTGAAGATTATCGTCTTTCCAGGATGCCTGTCGTTTACAGAGTCGTAAGATGTCTCCTAGCGATGCTGTTGCAACTGAACAACTGGTTCTGTACAAATAATGGGTTTGGCATCCCGGATGAAAGGCAGAATAGGTCATCGTCTTCGACTGATATCAGATGCTGAAGGTGTTGACCGATTCCATCAGATTCGTGACAAGTGCCTTGCTGGGTTTTGTCTTTGATAAATTCAGTTCGTGCTGGTGGTTGGCATCACTCCAGGCATCTCTGGCGGTAGGTAGCTCATGCATGACCTGTTATGCACCAGTGAAAGTACGTAGCAGTGTCGCAATTAAAACCAGTGACCCCACGTGTACATGCAGCATGCTTGTTGATCGTCTGTTCCATTGTTAGATGGACGTGGATTGCTTGAGGGAGCGGTTGAACAAGGTACACTAGATCCTCCTTTATGAGGTTGTTCCACATCCTGTGCGCTGTGCCTGAGGTTCAACAAGCCTAAAACGAACTCCTGTGTGTACCATGAATAGATCTGGCGGTCCACTGAAAAAAGACACATCTTCTATGGACAAAACAGGTACAACTCACAGTCATTGCAGGTCGCTCACAGGAGACGAAGCATGAATCAAAATTTCCTTGCTTAGAGCAGTCACATCCGTGTGGCTTTTCCATGCCTTGCGCCTTTCCTTTTTACAGACGTATTGTTTATTGAATCCAAAGACAACCGCGTCTTCGGTTGCCCAAGTAGCTCAGAAAATTCTAAAAAGACGGCCAGCTACTATGTGACACGAACTACTCGAGAAAAAGTTCAATCATTTTCAGAATAAACTTGTGAATCTTTTGAGCTCGGTTGCAGTGCTCATCAGATATAATTTTTTTTAGCTGACCCATTGACCAAACGTCAGACTCGACCATGATCTCTTCACGCCCAGATCTTGTTAAGAATTTGCCAACCGCACGTCAGTAGGAACAAATCGGAAGGAAATCACCCAGATGCGCTGCCACCTTTTGGAAATGTCAGCCTTGTCAAACAACAGCCGAAGCTTGAAGGCGTTTATTGCAACTGCCAGTTTAAAGTGCCGTCTGCACAGTTCAACTGCCAGTTTAAAGTGCCGTCTGCACAGTCCTGATTAAGCTGTTTTGATGCATCGAGAGACTTGCAGAATGTGCTGAACTGTACATGTGACGTGACGGATGGAAAAGACGTTTCATGGTCTCAACAGTAGACTGCTGATTCATCATCTCACATCGTACCCAGTGAGCCATGTCCAGTTTGGAATTTCTTTGTTCTGTGAATATGTGTTTCCCGACAAAACCCACCGGGAATCTGACATCGAAGGCATCTCCACAACTGGTAGAACATTCATGACAGAATTAATATTCGTCAGCAGAGGTTCCTCCCTGTGTTTGGCCAAACATGATGAGGTACTATCTGACGGTGAACTATCCGCAGTATCCGCATCTGGTATTGGTTGATAACTCGGGTGCTACTCTGGATTGTTTATTACGTGAAGACCTTTCACAGTTTCATAAATGACAAGTTCATGTACCGACTGCATTCTCCCGCAGCCTCAAAGAGTTTCTCTCAGCAAGTCCAAATTGTCCCATTAATCGTGTGCAACGTGTTTTCTTCTGAACAGCTGTCAATCATAAAGAGTTGAATCACTGGGTGTTACGACAGATGGATGTTTACAGTTCCAGAAGACGCAGTGATCAAATTATTCAGAACGCTGATGAATAGGCGCTCATTGTAGGACGGGTCTACTGCTCCGTGGACGATAATATGCTATGGCAGATTCCAGTTGCCGTTGGCCACAGAATAACATACGTCTTCAACGAAGCACAGGTAGCCAATATGTCTTTCTTTCCAGTAGCATCTTTTCCTGGTCAGAGTCGATTTTACGAATTGAAGAATACTGGGAAGCTTTATCTTGTCACACACACACCACACACACACACACACACACACACACACACACACACACACACACACAGAGAGAGAGAGAGAGAGAGAGAGAGAGAGAGAGAGAGAGGGGAGAGAGAGAGAAACTGTGTTGCTGGTATGAAAGGAGGGATTTAGGGTGGGGTGGGGGGGGGGGGGAGGGACATTAAAAAAAATGATAGTGTCAAATCTAGTTTCTCTCTCCTGCCACGTTAAGGGGTCACAATTAAAGTTCATCTGGTCTGTGACAATGACAAAAGCGGCATTACAGAAATCCGAGCAGATGTCGTTGACCGCGCTCTTCCGCTCCATTCACTGACGGACTGTTTACACATTCTGGTCTCTGCGGTAGGAATGGTTTCACTCGTTGATATGAAAACACCTTTGACAAATTGGAACACTGCTGCCATATGCCAACTAGGCAAAACACGTGCAAGTACGCTTGTACTCTCTCTATCGCTGTCTCTGTCTGTCTGTCTGTCTGTCTGTCTGTCTGTCAGTCCGTCCGTTCGTCTGTCTCTCTGTCTGTCGGTCTGTCGGTTAGTTTGTCTGTCTGACTGTCTGGTCTCCCCCCCCCCCCCTCACGAACACACACGCACGCACGCGCTCGCGCACGCACGCACGCACGCACGCACACACACACAGACACACACAGACACACACACACACACACACACACACACACACACACACACACACACACACACACACACACACACACAAAAAAAGCACCGGATGTTTATCAACTAAAAAGAAAATCTATGGAATTTCAAAGACTAGTAGGTACTTGTATACTATTTCATGAACGCATGTACTCTTACAGTTGTACAAAACAGAGAGACTGAACATTCGAAGCCACAAACAGAAAACAGGACCACGAAAACACAAACGAAGAACAGACAACAGAGGTATTTGGCGTAAGAAAGATTCTCGTTGTTCTGTGTGGCTTCAACATCGCGCTGGTTTTTGATTTTGGTACTTTGCGATCTCATATAAGAGTACGTAGCTACGTTTTCCTCATATCTTTTGCATTTTCGTCTCATGTTTTTTTTTCAGTTTTACATTTTTAACCTTAACTCTTAGCTAGTGTCATCATAAAGTAAAACAAGAGTAAAACGACATCTTCTTCTGATATTTAATGATGGTCCATTCCTAAACTGCATAATCTAATAGGTCTGTTTCTTAGGATGCAAATTTACTGACATATATCGCTAAAGAATGCTCTGTGAAATATGAAAAATTCTAGATGTGAGCCATGAAAACGGAACAAAACAAAACAAAACAACCGCCAGTACTTGTTTTGCCTACGTGCGTTCAATTGACCCTTGGATGTTTATAAACAGCCAGCCTTTTCTCACTTATACCACTGTCATGATGTTTGAAAAAAAAATAATTAGAAATGAAATTATGCCATAAACTGTTAATGGCTGTTGCCCTGCCTTTCCTAATTTTTTGTTTTTCAATTTCACGAGGCATGACACATCCAGAAACTAAAACACACAATGAACACACACATTTTTTTCTTGCTGTCCCAACTTCTGTGCTACCTCAGTGGCATTGCGCCCACCCACTCATTCCGACCTCCGGTCCACAGCCACAGCCCGGACCGTCCTCTTATGGCCCTGACACCGGCAATCCGTAGGGAGCAGTCACCGTCAAGTCATGAACGGGCAACCCACCAGAAGAGACATTGCACTGCCGCCGAGTCATTACGGTGGTGTTCAGCGGTGCCTGTTCTGATCCAGCATACGCAGTACACCACCTACTAAGCCCCCCCCCCTTCCCCCCTACTGACGACAATATTATTAATTGCTTAGTCGCGGACCCGGCGTGAGTGAGCTCTCCCTCCGGAGGGCGCCACCACGTTTTTCCAACGACAGACCCTATGAACTTGCTGATACCGGTGAACCAAGACAGAATCAAGCCAAGGTCATAGACGTGGAGAGGATATCGGACGTGAAGTCACCATAACAGCAAGGCATGGAGGGCCACGAAATTTGAGACTTTTCCCCCCTTAATAACGCTGAACGATGAGGATGGGGATGATGAAGACGATGCTATGGATCTGCTTCCCAGTCTGAGACTGCATGGAAGGTCTGTACTCTAAGCTTACTTTCATAATATATCCCGGCGTCAACCAGGCCCGGAAGATACAGACACCTGAGGTGTTGGCCAGAAAGTTTTAGCAACACTCTCAGAAACGTATCCATTAAGTAGATGAAACTCTATTGTGTGGTCCCGGTTTTCCCAACTGAGCGCATGGCAAACTCAAAGCCGGTCCGGGCAGAATCCCTCCTCCACCCCCCCCCCCCCCCCAAAAAAAAAGGCTCTGAAGCGAATCGAACCCACGACCTTTCAACCAGGAGTCCGCGACGCTAACCATTTCGTCACGGCGGCTGTTGAAGCGGGCGCGGGGTGGGAAGAAGAGGGAAGGGAAACAGGAAAAGGGGAACAGGGATTGGGGAAAGGAAAGGGAGGAAGGGAAAGTAGAGGAGGGAAGGTGGGGTTGGGAAGGGAGGAGGTGTGTGTGTATGTGTGTGTGTGTGTGTGTGTGTTGTGTGTGTGTGTGTGTGTGTGTGTGTGTGTGTGTGTGTGTGAGTGAAAGGACGGTTGGGATACAGTCATGTATGAAAGAAACTGCCAAATCTCTGCTGAAAAGAGATAATTCGAAAGACTAGCACTGGTCCACAGTGTCTTCCAGACACTTGGTGTACGTAGGAATAGACTTCATTCACTCAAAACTGCACTCTTCACGACAGTCTCTTTCACGCTTTCCTTGTGCCAGAACAAGTTTCAGTACCTATTTTCTCTTTCCGACCAGAGCAGTCTGAATTCATCAGCCCTTTTCCCCCCCCCCCGCCCCTCTCTGGATTCCTCCCCCCCCCCCCCCCCCCCCCCTTTCTCTGTTCTCTTCCTTCCAATCCGCTGGTCTCTGTGAATGTCTGTCGTACCTCTTCATCCACATCTTTCCAGCAGATCCTCACGTATTGAAACAATTCATGAAAAGCCACCTGTAGCTGATTTTGTTTTCCCTGTAAGGTTGTGTGTATGAGCGTGTGTGTGTATGTGTGTGTGTGTGTGTGTGTGTGTGTGTGTGTGTGTGTGTGTGTGTGTGTGTGTGTATGTGTGTGTGTGGATACATGTGTTCGTGCGTTTCAGTGTCTGTATCTGTGTCTGTTCTAGTATGCGTTCTACACCATAAGCGAATTCCCTGTGTACTCAATAACAATAACAAGGTAACCTGAGTTACTTCTTTGTGTTTGCGTGCGCACATGTCTTCACACCTGACAATGTGCATTTGAGGGTCTGCAGGCACAGCTGCGCCTCTATGTGTCCGTCAACTAGGATGCGTGATATAACGAGACACCATAGATGAATTCTAAAATGCAGTCGACTGCCTAGCCGCTCGAACTGCGTCTGTTGGTAGGTGATGCCCAAGGACAACTTTCTCTCAGGGCCATTCGCAGACTGTCATCAGTCAGTAAGTCCTTGGCAGATCACGACATTCACTAGATCGATTCGGTGGAGTCGTGATATTGGGCAGTCCTACAGTGACCTGTAGAGAACTATAAAATACCAATTCTGGCTCACCCACCTCCGCCAGCTCCAACCGGCTAAAGCCGGTTTCGCTGCTGCTCCGGCGGGCGATCCAGAATAGGTATTTTATAGTTCTCTCTATAAGTAAAATAAATTCTTAAATAAATTCTTATACAAGTCATCATCAAGTTCTTAACAAGTACTTAAATAAGTTTTTAACAAGTTTTTATACAAGTTACTATATAAGTTTTTGCATAAGTTTTTAAAAATATTACTGCATATCAAATGGATCAAAATGAGATTTTGTTGTTGGTTGTTCTGGCATTTCTTTTTGTTCAGATTTTGTTTCTAGTGGCTGTGATTGCTTTGGTTTTTGCTGCCATTTTTTATACATATAATAACCACCACCCCCAACAGCAATAGCACCAATAACAACTGTTTTAAACACAATATTCCATGGATACTTTGGTTTTGCAACAACTTGTTGCGGTATTGCAGAAATTTCTGAAACAACTGGCTGTTTTGCATTATATAACTCTAATTTTCTTTTTTTGTTCCACTCAGCTAATTTTTTTCCTGCTTCAACGCGTCCAGGATGCTTTTCACGGGTCACTTGTTCTACCTGATTCATCGTCTCCGTTTTTTGGTTCTCCATTTTTAAGGGAAATAAAATCTATATGATTAAACGTAATTAATCCCATGATTACTGGTGATAACAATGTTCCAAATCTGTAATATAGATCACATCCTAGAGACTCTAATGACTTTGTTAAAACTGGATCCTGTGTTAAATCATACATAAAATCTTGTTCAGAATCAATGGGAGCAAATCTACTGACTAGTTTAGTGTACAAACTAAGAACTGTTTGCCCAACGCTTTTGACCATTCTTGACCCCAGTTGCGCTTCATACCTGTTGTGATACTTTACAATGTCTTGCGGCGACATCTGTTGAATCTGTTCTATGCTGAATTCATTTCCAAGGTACTGTTTTGTTTTTCCACATGCTGCCAAAGAATACAGCCTTTCCTTTTTGGGCATAATAGCTTGGTCATCAACTTGATCATTTGTAATCATAAGTTCAGGAAGGTTTAGTAGATCGTCGCTGTTCATGTTTTTTATTAATTATAATTATTTTATTTTTTAAAAATGAGCACCGAAAAAACTGTTGCCAACCTCGTATACCATTCTGCTGTTATTGGAGGTCTAAGTGTAGGATACACAATGCTTGGTAAAAGCTTGTTAAGAATAAAACCAGCAGATCTTGGCAAGCTAGATTTTGAAGACTCAGCAAAGTTGATTGCTGTCATTACAGCTTCATTTGCCACTAAAGACTTTCTAGTTAAGCAAGGAATAATTCCAGAAAATATAAATATGTAAAAAAAATACATTTATAAAAATGGCTTCACTCGTAATGATGATAGGCGGCGCAGTGGTCAACGCGCTTGCTTTCAGCGGAAGTAATTACGCGTTTAGTAAACTACAAAATAACGATGAGAGAAAAAGACATAACAGAGCTATGGAGCAACTAGCCGCTGCACAAGACACCTATGAAAAGCACAGAATGGAGCAGTTAGATTTTATTAACGACAGACTTAAACAACAGGGACATGCAGCTTACACATTTAAAGATGTTGACCAGGCAATAAAAGAATATTTTCTAGTAACAGGCAAACAAGTTGAAACATTGCCCCCACCAAAATTTAGCGATTACTATCAACCATCAGAAAAACAAAAGATGCAAGAAATATTGTTTATTGTCTTTGGCATGACCACTGTGTATTTTGTTGCACATAATATTGGCTGAATAAAAAATGAACAAGATCTATTATTCGCCAAAAGGATATTGGAAGGGAATAACGGCAATTAAAAAGCTTAGCCAAGCAGCGGGAGTCAGTGAACAAACAGCAAAGGAATGGTTATCTAAACAAGCGATTTGGCAAATTTATCTACCAGCGCCTAAAAAACTACAGAGACCACACTTTGTGAATATAACACCAAACGACACCCATCAAATGGATCTTCTATATTTACCCCATGATACGATTAGACGAAAAAGATTTAAGTACGCACTTACAGTCATTGATATAGCTTCAAGATACAAAGATGCGGAACCATTAACACAAAAGAGTGCTTCTGCTGTTGCTGTCGCTATACAACTGATATATCAACGAGGCCCTTTAACTTATCCTCGCATGATTCAAGTCGATGATGGAAAAGAATTTAAAGGTCAAGTGAATCAATTATTGTTAAAACATAGAGTTACCATTAAAAGAGGCATTCCAGGTGTTCACAGATCACAGGGTTTGGTTGAAAACTTTAACAAACAGTTATCTGAAAGACTTTTCTCCTACCAGTATCACAGAGAGCTGATTGACAATTCTCGCAACACAGAATGGGTAAAAAGACTGCCCTCAGTTTTGCGCGCAATGAATAATGAAGAATTTAAAGGGCTAAAACCAGTACAAGCAATCAAAACCAAACGAATAAATGTTGCTATTGAAGACTCATCCAGTAAACTATTACCATTTGGTTTAAAAGTGAGATACCTTTATTCACCGGGAGAAGCGGAAGGGGACACTCGCATCAGGGCAACAGATCCAGTTTGGAGTGTTGATCCATATGAGATAAAAAAAATTGTGAAAATGAATCCGCCAGTGTATTATTTACGAGAAACTGACACAACAAAACGACCAGCCCCCCGAAGATCTTTTGTGAAGGAAGAACTGCAGATAATCCCACCAGACACAGTCGCTTAGTTAATTTAGGCAAATACATTTGAGTTTAAAATGGAAGCTCAAAAGAAAAATTCAAAATTAATACGTCAATTATCTGCTTATAATATTATTATCAAAAAAATATTTAAGAACATTGACAATCTTATGCCAGACAATCGCTTACTACCCCAATCCCTAGATTCTGATATTTTGATATGGAAAAATCAAAATGATAAAAAAAATTGAAGCACATTTAGCAGTAATGAATAATAATGATTTGGCTATACTGGATAATGATATAGTTGAGCTTCTGATAACACTTGACCAAACAGAAACTCCATGAAGACATATGATTATACTATTCTCCAGTGCCCAATTGCATATGAATACTCTGGATTAACAAATACTCTTTTTGTGTTAGTGCGGTCAAGAGACCGTTTTGTTACAACTGTTGTGTTAATCTCATGCAGATTAGATCGTAGTTTGTAATTGTCATGATGAAAAGTCTTTTTTTTTGAACAATGCTTCTTTGTAATTGTCATGTGATATGTTTGACTGCACAACACTGCGAGATATTCCCTTTGTTTTTTTAATGGTACTTGTTTGACAAGCAAGACTGTACATTTTCGACCTTAAACCAATAAACTCCTTGATCACACCTCCAGATAATTCATCCTTCATCTTACCTAAAACCTTCTTATTAATAACTGAATGCAAAGGTGAATCTTTAGGGTAATCAGATGTGTCGTACCATCCGGCATGCCCTTTTGCTACTTCTAATTCCATGTCTTTGTAAAAATCTTCAGTAGGGATGTCGATTACAAAGGAATCTGTATCTGTGTACAGAACTCTGGACTCTGGATACAAGGGTTTAAAGTAGTCGTAAAGAAATTCTAACATCAAAAGCTTTGACAGCTCTAAAACAGTAAACCCAATAAAAACAGGTTTGTCCAATTTGACTTTCTTTTTTTCATCATTATTCCAAAAAGCTGATCATGAAATCTTCTGAAGTCTTGGTAGTTGGGTTTTGACACCAGCTTAATTGCGTCGTTTTCTCTGGTAACCAATCTGACATCTTTACGCTTGTGCGGGTTTTCCATAGTCTTTCCAAAACAGCTGTTGTTCATCAACTTAAAAAAGTCTTTTTCTGATGCATCTGTGGATTTAGTTCTGAGATCAGTGTTCTTCATGATGTATGGTTTCATGAACAGTTCTTGATCAAATGCAATTATACGATGAACTGCTGTTAACTTTAAACCATGTCTTAAATAAAATTGGAGAAGTCTGTAATGACAGACATAATTTTTTTTGTCACGAAGATTAGGCACAAGTTTAGGTGGTTCTGTCATTGACACTTTTAGGGTTTCTGCCGCTAATGGATAGTCATTATGAAGGTCATGAAGTTCATGAGGATATTCTAAATCAACTTCTAGAATAAAGCCCCGTTGTTGATCAGCTTCTAGACTCTGAAGCCATTTTAAAAACTTTTGAATGTCTTTGAGTCCTGTGTACATTTTAAAGTTACGTAATGGAAGTGATTGACTCATAGCCCAACCATACAGATTGTTTGCATCTAAATACATAAGATAGTTAGACTTCCTACTTGGATCATAGTTGTCTAGGTATTTGTTGTTTGCTTTACAGTAATGGTGAGACGCCATACTAATTCCGCCACGCAATCCGTTTTCAATCATCTGAAGCATTGGTAGGTCAGACAACAGGTCAATCTGTACACCAGTAAATTTTAAAAAGGAATCCCAACTCATCCCAGGCGCAGAAATATAATGCGCAGGATCTAGACTATAATGTTTCATGCAGGTCTTTCTGTAATTTTCAAAGATATCCGCCAACAAACAGGTATCCGCCATTAAATAGGAATCATGATAGTCTCCCATTGTTTTAGAGTCTAATTTTTGCCACGCTTCTTGAGCATAAGAATAATCAGAATCACTGATGTCCTTTCCTCTAAGACTACTAAAGAACGCGCCTTTAGGCGGAAGGGCTGTCTCCTCAAACCTTTCCCAGCTGTTCATGTACTCATAAGGATAAACGCCCTTTCTAATCACCGTTGGGTCAAAATATTCTTCTGTTATTGGGCAGGACTTTAAGGACATAGCCAGTGACTCTAATGAACCCATCAGGTGTTGCATAGAGTCATAAAAAGATAAATTATTTAAAGTAAAACACATGTACTTTTCTGATGACTGCGCAATGCATGACACCCTAAAGGCGCTAGTTACTGCTTGCAATATAAGATGAGAGTCGTAACCTCGCAAGTTATGAAAGAATATAGGAAGTCTCCAAGTCCTAGGATCAAACTTTAGTTGAAGATTGCAATTGTTATGCGCTGCTCCTCTGAATTCTCCGCTAATGTGATCATGGTCCTTTACTGTTGGATTTAAACTTTCAGGGGTTAGCTCTAATCCACAAATCCAACAGTGAGTGGCTGAGTCATAGCGATCTTGGTCTTCTGGGGTCATCCTAAGATCGGATAGGGTCAGATTATTAGAACAGACATTTCGCACTTCTTGCATGCGTTTTAAAAAATGTTTTGCTGCATGTGGTCCTCTGTATAATTCTGGCTTTGAATGTTCACCATCTGACCTAACAACAATGAAAGCATATGAACAAATCTGGTGGTTATTCATTAAGACTGTTTTTGGTAAATTTTTTGGAGCTGGCCCTTCATAAGGAACAATAAGCGATTCAAAGTCTGCGTAAACAACGTATGGAGACCTCTGGAGTTTTTTGTAATTCTTAAAACTAACCTTACTGCCTTCTCTTGGCATAATTAGTTCTGTATTGCAGTCCACTGGACTGATACAATGTTTTACATGTTCACTCGCTGCTTGAACAGACGGAATTCTTGTTAAACATTTTCTACAGAATTCTTGTTTGTGCCCATCTTTTGAAGTATGCTGAATTAGTCTACTCATTGTGCGTATTAGCGTGTAGTGCAACCCATTAAGGCTTTGCATCAGGAGTAAGTCTACATGGTGTTTGTCTGGTTCTCCTATTGATGGACTTTTCTTTGACACTCTAATTGGCAGAAGGTCTGATTTAACAGACCATGTGTAGACATTAACAGTTATTGGTGGATTCTGTTTTTCAAACTGATCAATCTTGTCTACAGCCATAGGAAATTCAAGACCGTTAAAGTTAAGATCATTAGCCCACTGTAAATAGTTAGTAACTCTCTCTGCATTTTTTTTAACAAAGTGTAGCCTAGCAAGAACGCACCACATAAAACATTTGTTATCTGAATTCTTTATGTTTAGAACCGCTCTCTTTGCAACTAATTCTGATGGTAGAGGAATAAAAGACTTTCCTATAATTGGCTCGTATTTAGCCTGTTTTAATCTAATCTCTAATACTTTACCCTCTGACCAACCAGAGCCTCTCATTTTTGCTGCTTCAGAAGCATCGTTAAACTGAGTAAGAAGTTGTTCTGCCCAATCAGGCGTTAAATCATTATAAGAAAGAATAGCCTGCTGTTTAGTTGAGACCCAGACTTCTAGATTTTCTTCGCGTATTGTTATGTAATCAACTAAAACAACTAACCTTACTTTAACTGGAGGGTTTATTGCTAGATAATTTGGAATCTGAGAAATAGCATACTCAACGCTTTCTAACACATTTGTCGGATTAATAACTTCTATATTAGTATCCTTCAAAGCTTTTGACAAACTCTCTTCTGCTTCAAACCAAGATTCAAAATCAGTATATTCCATTTTGAGCTTCTTTTCTAACTCAAAATATTTATTTAAATTAAAAAAAAAATACTTAGTCAATATCAACGGTCTTTTTGTGCTTGGACTCGTAAACTAAAGTATAAACGCCCTTTGGTGTTGTTAATGTGATCTGTTTAGAACAGAGTTTAATGTCTCGTTTACTTTTTTTAAACATTCCTTTTTTATCTGATCGGTGTCTGGCTGTTGAGAAAAAGTTGCCCTTGCCTTTCTTTGAAGATCAAACTTTTGTCTTTTGTAGTCCTCAAAATCAGCCTGTAGGCGACTAAATTCTTCATCCGTGATGTTTGAGTCAACTAGTGCTTTATCAATTATCAGTTTGAAGGAACTAAGTTTAGCTGTTATTAGTTGAACCATAGCTGTGTGCTTTTGGAGTTTAGCTTTTATTTTTTTGCTGACAGCACTTACAGCCAATGAACACAGGCCAAGAGTTAAAGACAAACCACCTAGAGGTAAAGCTGCCGGTGCACCTACGCCTGTTGCTAAGAGACCTACACTTGTTCCTGCTGATAGAGCACTAGTGATCGATGCTCCAGTATTAACATATGTAACAGCATTAAAGACAGCAGAATACCTTCGTTTGGTTTTACTGTATTTTGAAAGGTCCTGCTCTAGTTGGGTTTGCATTTGTGTTATGTTTGTTAATCTGAAAGTTTTTATGTCAGAGTTGCCTACTATCTCTTCTTTGGGCACTTTTGGATAAACCTGAACAGACATGCTTTTTAAAAATAAAAATAATTTAGTATTGGATATCTTTTAATCTGTTATCTTGAATATTCAGCTGCGCATCATATATTAAAAACAAATGTACATTAAGTGGTTTATCACTCTCTTTTTCTTTATCAATTTGAATGTTTATTACGTCTTTAACTGTTCTCCCACTCCCATGCAACTGATTATCCTCTGTTGACCTTAGGTCAATCCATAAACCGTATTTCGTTGTTAAATATTCATCAAGTCTAACACTGTGAAGGTGTAGATCTTTAGACACAAGGTCTACTGTTGGACTTCTAGACCTCCCGCCTCCAAACAATTTTCTTATTTCATCAAAATGATGATAAGGTTTAAGCCCACTACCGTAGACTTGGTTAGGACTACCCTCAATTGAACATTGTACTTTCGTTATTTTAGGATTGATAAACTTTTCACTTTGTCTTTTGAATGGTTCTTCATCTTCACACAGCAATAAAATACCTTTAAGGGATCTTGCTGTGGCACTAAAACTAAAGTTCCATATAGTGTCTGCCCTGCTTTTAGGATATTTAGTATGATGAATCACTCTTTCGTAATATATTGCTAATTTTGACTGATATTGTTGCTCAATCAGCCTTGCTAAGTTAGGGTTGCTAACAATGTCAAACTCTAACGAGATGTCGAAAATGCTGTACTTTGCATCGGCGGTTGTAGATTTAATGACACGTTTGTATTCATTAAAAGTTAGTTCATATGACAATCTGTCTTTTAATGCTCCTTGAAAGTATGGCGAATGCGCTTTTAACAACTCAAAATCCAAGGGTATAGAAAAGCGATTTCCAAACGCATAACTTACAGCTTCAGCCTTGTTACTGTCTTTAGCATCTTCGGCGTCTATTCTGTGTTTTAGTGCTTCGTTATTTTCGATTCCTTGAAACGCGAGGTCAGCCCTTTCATTCGCGGTTAGCCATAGATCAGAATAGATTAGAAATATGTCTGCATTGTGTAAAGAAAATATTTCTTGCCCCTCAAGTTTTATAGAAATTTTCTTAACGATTGCCCGTCCCAGATTCTGAACTACTGTCCTGTTTGCGTCTGTTGCTGATTCGAGTTCTATTTTGAAAGTAAGTCGGGCAGAGCCTGGTACAATCACTTCATCTGCTCCTAGGTCTGGAAATTTAACAGTAAGAATTTGATCTGAATCAATAGTAGATGGATTATTTGGAACAATAATATTCTGTTTATTTCCCTTCACGCCAAAGGGCTCTTTCAGTCTTCTATGCGGGTCAAGAATTGAGCCATATGCTTGTGACATTTTTTTTTATAAAACAAAAATAAATTATTTTTAAAACATGGCAGGCATTGAAGATTATGATGTTTTTGATCCTGGAGACGACATGAGTGAAATGACACCTTTGACACATCCATTGCGCTCATTGCGACATGAATTAACAGAAAGTAAGGTCAGATCATTTTATCAAAGTTTAGGTCAAGAACCTCCCGAATTTATAGACCCTAATGATTTTGAAACAAAAGATGACCATTTGTTTGTGAGAAACGACGAAGGACAACTTGTTCAGCTTACAACTAAACCAGACTCATCAAAGTTTTTAAAAAAGAGTACAATTAGACAAAGGCTCAGTGTGAGCGAACAAAGTCGCCTTGGCATTACTAAACCAAAATTAGATAGGGAAGCAGTTGCTAAACTTCAAAACACACTACAAGAACTCCCAACAGATAACCAAATACAAAACATGGAACTTAAAGATTTAAGCCCAACAGCAGACGAAATAATAGAAACCAGTTTTTCAGAAGAAACAGCATTAAAAACTATGCACGATCCGCCGCTACCTATGAGAGAAATAACGGCCCTTGATCATGCTTTGAGAAGCATTAGGGGTGAGTTAACAAACAATTTAGCAAAACTGGGTGAACTAGACGAGCATATAAAAAGAGAAAAAGAAAAACTAGTTGAGGCTGATGACCACAACTTAGGACCTGGTGTTAAAGAAAGAATAACACAAAGACTAAAAGATCTTGAACAAGAGAGATCAGCAAGACTAGAAGTGTTGTCTAATAACCGAGAACAATTACGAACTCAAGTGAGCAGAATAAGAGAAACTATCCAAAGAATTTTATATGAAGACACGACGCTAGCAGAACGAATAAGAACACTGTTTAGAGAGCAAGGTGTCACATTAGCAAGTGTTATAACAGCCTTAGGATTTGCAATAAGTACACTGGTGTTGGCTATTACAGGCGGTGGTGGTGGGGGAGCAGTGCCACCAGGACCACCATCAGATAAATCATGGGTAAAAAAACAACTTGATCATCTTGCAAGTTTATTAAAAAAATTAGCCACTAAGGCCATAGACTCTTTACCTGGTATAATAGGTGGGATCGTTAGCTGGCTTTTGTCTGCCGCAAGTAAAGTAGTTGGCTTTATGGCTGAGCACTTATGGACATTAGTTGTCTTAATAGTTGGGTTACTTTATAGTAAGATAAAGACCAAGTAATCCTAGGGCAGTTAATCCAATAACAAGTGCTGTCTTTTCATATTCATGGGGGTCGCTTTTATTCACCATGGGGATTGGTTGGGGTTTTGAGGGGGTCTCGGGGATTGGATGGGGTTTAGAGGGGGCCACGGGGATTGGGACTTCTTTTTTTATTGCTATTGCTGGCTTAGAATTTATGTCGTTTTTTCCGACCTTCTCTTCTTTACCAGCCACAAGGATTTCATTATTATAGTTTATTATTGTTCCTATCTGGAGTCTGAGGTCAGAAGGCAGCATGTATAAACCAGTGCCGACAGCAAAGTCTACTTTCGATCTTGCGTATTGCAAAACATTTTGGTACCTTTTAATACTTGAAGGCAAATCAACTGCAGAATTAATAGAATCCTCTAAATTTGCTAAATACTGTTTTTGGGCGTCAAAGCCAGTAGAAGGATCAATTATGTTTGATCTCGTTTGTGCTTGCGAACCTAGCAAACACCAAACATAAGTACGAATAGAGTCGTTTATTCGTTCTATTCCCGCTTTTGTTAGGCCTTTAGAAGTATCCAAAATAAATGTTGTCCATGCTGTTTTATGCTCTTGCTCTATGGACCCGAGGTGAACAGTTGTGCCTGAAGAGAAAGATGTGTAAGGAGGATTCCAATCATAGTTATACTTTCTGTGCACGCCC
>CM065715.1:75936139-75943639 GCA_033310375.1 Conus canariensis
TTGACCACAATAACTGCATTGACGCCGAGCCAGCATGTGCGAGCCATCCCTCCAGAAGGCGCCACCACGTCCGTCTAGTGACATATCCATGGATTTGCCGATGGTGGTGAAACCGACAGAATCAAATCAAGGCCATAGACGTGGAGGGGACATCGAAATTGAAGTCACCATGAGAGCAGGGCGTGAAAGGCCATTGACTCTGAGACACTTTGTTAAATGCTGGTCTATGCAGGACAGATTGACGAATATATTGTTACAGATTTCCATTGACGAATATATTGTTACAGATTTCCATTGACGAATATATTGTTACAGATTTCCATTGACCAATATATTGTTACAGATTTCCATTGACCAATATATTGTTACAGATTTCCATTGACGAATATATTGTTACAGATTTCCATTGACGAATATATTGTTACAGATTTCCATTGACGAATATATTGTTACAGATTTCCATTGACGAATATATTGTTACAGATTTCCATTGACCAATATATTGTTACAGATTTCCATTGACCAATATATTGTTACAGATTTCCATGCTGGACTGAGACTGCCTTACAGCATTGCACTCCACTCTTATTTTAATAAGACATCCCGGCGTCAGGCCCGAGAGATACAAACACCTGCAGTGTTGGTCGGGAACTGTAAGCTTCTGCCAGAGGCACATACATTAGATGAATTAAACTCGACCGTGATGACCGAGTCTTCCCAAATGAGCCCATAGCAAAGTCCACTCTGGGTAGGAGCCGGTTGGGGCAGAGTGTGTGGGACCTGCACTGCGGTCTGTATTAATCCCCATTGTTGTGAAACTGGCCTGTTCTTAGATATGAGTCTGGTCATTGATAAGGATTAAAATTGATCTTGTACTTTATTTACACACACACACACACACACACACACACACACACACACACACACACACACACACACACATACACACACACACACACGCACGCACGCACGCACGCACGCACGCACGCACGCACGCACGCACGCACGCACACACACACACACACACACACACACACACACACGCTTACTTCACGGCTGGCTGACATTTGTCTGTGTGTGTCATGTTAACACTCGTACGACTTGCTGCGCTTGGAAGGGGACTGATAAAAACTGTCGTTGTTGGACAGTTCACACGTGTGTTCATCATGGCAGATGAACCGTTGGAGATCAGTCTCTAACGGTTTTCCCCAGACCTTCGGATTGGATCGATCGGTCGTGTTGCCACCTTTGGCCTGGCTTTGCTGTGAGATTGGGCGGGAGCTTGGAGCCGTTAAGTATGGACAAAATAAATGCAAGGATGGCATCATCTTCGTTTTGGGGAACAGCATACTGGAGATTATGCGTGGATCGGGCATCCATTACGGTCCCTGTACATGGACGTTGTTTGTTTTTTTCCTCTGACACTCACATCACTTTAATTCAATAACAGTATAGTAATTCATGCGAAAATTCTCTGCTGTCATTTCCTGTTTGTTGTTTAATCCATATATAGGCTAATGACATGTCTCTTGGAAATCGACATTTCAACTATATTGTTTCATATTGCAATGTATTGTCTAAATTTGTTGTCGTGTATTCTGTTGTACTGCATTGCATGGCGCAGTATTTCGTTGCGTTGCTTCGCGATGTATTCTGCTACATTGCATTGCACTGTGTCGTCCTGAATTGCGTCAAACTAACCCTTTCATTGTCAAACTAACCCTTTCATTGTCAAACTAACCCTTTCATTGACATCACTCGACATTTTCTTTGTCTGTCTCATCATCCCAGTGATATTACTCACACTCATAAGAAAAGAACGCAGACGAATGTAATAAAATCCTCTCACGACTAACAGAACATACAGAAATTTAGAAAATGCCAATGAAGACAGGCAGGTCAGAAAGCAGGAAGGATATAGTAAAACAAAAAAAGAAGAAAAGAAATGTGCCCCATAAAATAGGGTAAGGTAATGTTGCTTATAGCCCAGCCGACCGGAAAGGGCCATATCTGGGCTGTCACCGCGTTGAAGTCATCTCACCAGTTACTATTTAAAAATAATAATAATAAAAAAAACAACTAATTCACATCACTATTTAAAACACACCTTCAAAAAACACACCGGAAATTTTGTTGAAAATCTTTCCTCCGTAAAATCTGAGATCAGATGAAAATTGTTAATCTCCATCAGAAATTCAAAGATCACATCAGATGGGACATCTCTGAACAAGGTTTTCATAGCGTCTGCTGCAAAGTGTTTATGTCTCACATCATGCAAGTCCCAACACTCTAAAAGGATCTGTTTCACTGTGAGATGTACATGACATGGAATGCACCACGCAGCTTCTTCGCCTTTTAAAAGATAATGGACTCCATGACCTGCATGCAACTGAGGAATTTGAAAGAAAAGGTAATACTTACACGCCGCTCATTCCGGCTCTATGGTACCAAGGTTCGATTATTCCTCGTTCATTTGGCTCTTGAAGGGCGAAATGACATGGGTGGGGGAGGGATTTAAGGAGAGTGGACAAAAATTACAGTGTTTCAAAGTCTCTCTGCCAAGGTTGTGAGTTTGTCCTTTTTTTCTTTTACTTTCTTTCTTTCTTTCTTTCTTTCTTTCTTTCTTTCTTTCTTTCTTTCTTTCTTTCTTTCTTTTTTCTTTCTTTCTTTCTTTCCTTCTTTCTTTCTTTCCTTTTTTCTTTCTTTCTTTTTTTTGTGTGTTCTAGGTGGCTTGTATGAGAAAAGAAAACTGTGATTAATTTTGACACGTAACATAATAAAACATTCTTTGCATGCTTGCTCGGTTTGCATACAGTTTCAGACTAAACGCTAATTTATCGTTGAATGTGTGTGTGTGTGTGTGTGTGTGTGTGTGTGTGTGTGTGTGTGTGTGTGTGTGTGTGTGTGTGTGTGTGTGTGGGTGCGGTGCGTGCGTGCGTGCGTGCGTGCGTGCGTGCGAGTGAGAGTGTGTGTGTGCTCGCGGGCGTATGTGTGTAGGAAGGCGCCTGTGTACATGCAAGCATACATGTAAAAGTGTATTGGTGTTTTTTTTTTGTTTGTTTGTTTGTTTTTCTGTGTACGTTCATTCGAGCGAGCGTGCATCCAGGCATCTTATACAATAAATAATTTTCCTTAACAGGGTACTGTTAAAGTGAGGCGAATGCAAGCGTATATTGAAACAAAGTAAAAAGAAAAATCACTGTGCCGCCGAACGAAAGAAACAAACAAGTTACAAGACACACACGATGCGTTTCGACCTCTTGGGTCTTCCTCAGCAAGACACATAACATTCAAGACGATGAAAACGAAGAACGAAGAATCGCTTATCTCCTGAAACGACACAAAATGGATGTGGAATGGAAACGAGGCTGCTGGGAAGGGAGACAAAGCAGGTTAATAATAATAATAATAATAATAATAATAATGATAATAATGGTGACAATAATAATAATGATAACAATGATAATGATATTATTATTAATAGTAATAATGATAATAATAATGATAACAAGAATAATGACAATAGTGATAATAATAATAATAATAACAACAACAACGAAAACACCAACAATGATGATAATAATAATAATAATAATGATGATGATGATAATAATAATGATAATAATAATAATAATAAAGAGAGGATTATCATCACTCCTTTGAGTAAAAATATGATGATGATAATTGTAGTGATAATAGTAATTAGACTGACAGAAGAGCCAAAGAAGAGGAGTTACAGGATAGTAGTAGTAGTAGTAGTAGTAGTAGTAGTAGTAGTAGTAGTAGTAGTAGTAGGAGGAGGAGGAGGAGGAGGAGGAGTATTTTAACCCCGCATCGTCTCCCTTCCCAGCAGCCTCGTTTCCATTTCATTACATGTCCTTGCATTTTGCACCCAGTTTGAGGAGATAAGTGTATTTCTGTTCGTGCTTCGTTTTCATGGTCTTGTTGGTCAGAAAGCAGGGGTAGCCCACACTGTCAGAGACCCAAACATTCCATGTATGAAAGTCGACTGTGTGGTTCCAGTCTTCCTATCTGAGCTCACAGGAATCTGAACTGAAGGAAAGAGCCTGCCTTGACCGAAAACTCACATATGCAAATGGCTTTGACGGTGATCGATCACACAGCCCCCGAACCCAGAATCTGCAACGTTAACCGCTGAGCCACGGTGACTGATCGCCCGTCATGTTTGTAATGAGTCTGACCATCGCGGACTTGCACGTAGGGCTACTTTGTAGTGTCACAGCTAATGGGATGACTTGATATCGATCTCTCCTTGTGGACTGTAGCACTGCTGTCGCGACAGGATAACCCTGTTTGTAGGTGTCTAGGTAGGAGTCAGAATAAGTGTAGTAAGGGTAAGACTACACAGGGATCGTAATATAAGAAAGAGCAAAATGGCTGCTTTGAACTGTGCATTGTTGTTGTACTGTATTTCATCGCGTTATGTTATTATAGTGCCCTGCCCATCATCTTCTTCCCATGCTGTGCTGTGTGTGACAGGTTCCGCTGTCTCCGGACGTCGTCCAACATGTTCGTGGTCAGTCTGGCCTTGGCGGACATCATGATGGACTCCCTGTCCCTTCCACTCTTCTCTGCCGCCAGCTTCATTGGATACTGGCCGTTCGGCTACTATGGTGAGAGAGAGAGAGAGAGAGAGGAGAGAGAGAGAGAGAGAGAGAGAGAGAGAGAGAGAGAGTCAAGACCCAAAGACTCAGATGTTTTATTCATAAAAGCCATGGCCGCATAGAGAATAGACATACATTTAAGTCGCACTGCATATTAGTCAGAGAGAGAGAGAGAGAGAGAGAGAGAGAGAGAGAGAGAGAGAGAGAGAGAGAGAGAGAGAGAGAAAGAAAGAGAGACAGAGACAGAGACAGAGAGACAGATAGACAAACAGAGGGAGGAAACGAGAAGAGGGCAAAGAAACTATAGCATTTTTAGCGTATGTATATATATATATATCAATATTTTTTTTGTCCTCCTCTTCCTCTATTTCAATTCCCTTCTGTCTTCTTAGGTATTCACCTCCTTCTCCTTTCCCTCCTTCGTCTTCTTTGTTTCCGTTGTCTTTGTCAGCTGACACATTCGGAAGGGACTTGAGATAGTTCATGTCTGATTTAGACATCTCCAAGTGGTCTTCTTTCTTAGTTGCTCTTGGAAAGAGAGAGTGAAAGGAGACACTGGCATTCATTGATACAGGCTGAGAGCCCTTATCATGACAATGCCAGACATCCTGTGAGTTAAATCAGACTGCGCTTACGCCGCTGTCCAGTCCTCAAAACATCACTTACACAGATACACCCACATGAGTGTACACGTCAGCTATCCACTTAGCCAGATCTATCTAAGATTATCATCAAGCATTTACTGTCAGATTAATTTGGAAGTTGATCTGACTATTTAGGATAACGAAGAAACGGAGGAAAACCTCTCGACATTATCATAAATAAGCACAAAAAGCTAACAAAACAGAACAAAACAAAACAAAACAAAACAAAACAAAACAAAACAAAAGACTATTGAATTAAAATGCTTTAATTCAAAATGAAGAAGCTACAAAGTAATCGTTGTGCTTAGCATAATATGATCTTCAAAATCTCTCTCTCTTTCTCTGTCTTTCTCTCTGTCTCTGTCTCTGTCTGTCTGTCTGTCTCTCTGTTTGTGTAGATTTATTTCATTTCTTTGTTTCTTTTTATTTTTGATTTAATTCTTACTTTATTCATAAGCTTTTTTTTCAAATATTTTGCTATATCTTAGGTCTCATTAGAGATTTTTTTGCCCCTGTATAAAGTAAGATTTTTTTCGTTTATATTATACATCAACTCATCATCATCAATTCATTTGCCCATAATATCATCTACACACCTGTCTCTCTTTTTTCTCTTTTCATCATCTCATCATCTCTCATCATCATCTCTCTCTCTCATCATCTCTCTTCATCTCTCTCCTCTCTCACTCCTTTTCTCTCTAGCTTTCTCTATCCCCATCATAAGTCTCTCCTCTCTCAATCGCACCTCGTTCTTCATTCATTCAACCATAAAAATGTTCCATCAACGCACCTCGTTCTTTGCATCAACAAACACAGTAAAATGCACACAAATGAAATCTTGGTAGTGAATATGCACGAACAATACAGATTACTACATGACAATGCGAACATAGGTCCAGTACAAAGGGTGACTGAATACAAAGTTTACTACAATAGATAATTAATGGAAAGGCTTGTTAATGTACAATTGTCTTGAAAAAAAAATGAATTTGAAAAATCTATGACATTGTCCTTTCTTTATCCCAGTTTTCCATCTGAAGGCATGCCACACTTGGTCCCTTGTTTCTTCATTTTGAATTATGTTGACAATGTTGTGTTTTTATTACCTAAATGATTTATTATCTAAATGATTATACTGGCACAGATACAACATTCAGAGTTCGGATATCAGAGAGGGAACAGTTTCTGGTTCGGTGGGGCAAACAAGATGGAAAAATAAGCTTTTTTTTCATATAGATAAGAAAGAAGTAAACCAGCCGCCGTGGCGAAGTGGTTAGCGTCGCGGACTCCCGGCTAGGAGTTCGTGGGTTCGATTCCTATCAGAATCATTTATCTGTGCGATTTTTCTCCCCAACCAACCCCTGCCCAGAGTTGAGTTATCTATGGGCTCAACTGGGAAGTCTGGGACCGAGTGTTGCTCAAATCTACTGACCAAGACTGTAGGGTTTATATATAATATATATATATATATATATATATATATATATATATATATATATATATATATAGGGCCTAATTGACGCCGGGGTGTATTATGGAAGTGAGCGTAGAGTACAGCCCTTTCATGCAGTCTCAGATCACGATGGAAATCCGTAGCATTATCTTCATTATCCTCGTCCTCATCTATCAGCGTTAAAATAATGTCTCAAATTCTGTGGTCATTTCACGCCTTGCTCTCGTGGTGACCTCAGTTTTAACTCCCTCTCTACGTATGTGGCCTTGATTTGATTCTGTCGGCGTCACCTCAATTGACGAATTTATGGGGGAAGCCTCAGACGGACATGGTGACGCCCGACGGAGGGAGAGCGCGTTCAAGCCAGCTCAGCGACTAAGCAATTATTGTCGTCAATAAGCGGCTTCGTAGGTGGTGTCTAGATCCTGTGCACGCTGGATCAGAACAGGCTTCACTGAACACCACAGAAGTGACTCGGCAGCAGCGCAGTGTCTCCTCTGGTGGCATGCCTCATGACGATCTGACATTGACTGTTCCCCTGTGGATTGCCGGTGCCGGTGCTGTGGCAGGCTGTGCCGCTCCATGGCAGTGGATGAGGGGAGTCAGAATGAGCGGCGTGAGTGCGATATCACTGAGGTGGCACAGAAGACGGGACAGAAAAGCAAGTGCATGTTGAAATACATCCCATGTGAAACAGTGCAACAAATATTTCGGTACGCTTCCTTCTACAAGCATGAAACATGTGGATGAATACATGTGTGAAAAGACCATAGGCTGA
>CM065715.1:75948639-75951139 GCA_033310375.1 Conus canariensis
AGAGATACTGTGCGTCGAAGATGAATAGCTCTTGCCTTTACTGTGGAGGCAGGTCTGGTAGAGTAATATCATATAGCTGACAATTCCTCCGTCTTTCAAAACAATGGCGTGGCGAAGATTTATATCAACATGATAATTACGAAACAAAAATAAAACGGGGGAGGTGAGATGAGGTAGAGAGAAAAACGCGTACAAGTTAGCTTTTTTTTTTTTTTCTTTTTTAGACCAAACCATTTGTATCGCCTGTACGGAACAACTACATATAAAACAGAGATTAAAAGACAACAACATACACACACACGCAGTGAGGACAAGAACAGACATAATATTTCCAATATTTTGACGTTACCAAGGTCTTCCTCAAGGGACTTAAATGACAAGAATCATATATCTCATATCATCGTCATCATCATCATCATCATCATCATCATCATCACATCATCATCATCATCATCAGATATCTATCTTCTATCTATCTATCTCTATCTATCTATTACTATCTATCTATCTATCTATCTATCTATCTATCTATCTATCTATCTATCTATCTATCTACCTACCTATCTATCTGTCTATCTATCTATCTATCTATCTATCTATCTATCTATCTATCTATCTAAAAGAGGAATGAAGGGATGGAGGGGAGGCAGTGAGAAAATAGGAATGAAAAAGAGGGTCAAGGGTTTACAGGAATGAAGAAACGGGTCAAAGTTACTACTGCTGCTGCCATTGCTGCTACTGCTGCAACCATAGTCTTTTGTCACTGCAGCTAATACTAGTACTGCTGCTGCTGTTGCAACAAATGTTTTGTCACCGCAGCTGTAACTACTAATGCTGCTCCTGTTGCAACGAAAGTATTCTATCATTGTAGCTATAACTGCTACGTCGGTTACAGCTTGAACACCTGTCGTCTTTCACCAGAGTTATTACTGCTACTCCTGCAGCTGCAGCATCAAATAACTTCTATCGCTGCAACTAGAACTACCACTGCTGCTGCTGCTGCATCGAATGTCGTCTATCAAAGGAGCTATAACTACACTGCTGCTGCTGTTGCTGCGTCAAATGTCTACTATCACCGGAGCAATAACTACCACTGCTACTGCTGCATCAAATGTCTTCTATTAACAGAGCCATAACTAGAACTGCTGCTGCAGCGAATGTTTTTTTATTGCCGCAGCTATAACTACTACTGCTGCTGCAACAGATGTCTTTTAGTTACCACAGCTATCACTATTACCGCTGCTGTTGGTTCAACAGTTATTTTCACCATTGACACTTCAGTTGCTACTTTTGCTTCTGCTGCTGCCGCTACTCATCCTGTGTCTTCTTTCTATTACTGCTGCAGTTATTTGTGTCACTATCCATGTGTGTATGTGTGTGTGTGTGTGTGTGTGTGTGTGTGTGTGTGTCGCGCGCGCGCGCGCGTGCGTGCGTGCGTGCGTGCGTGCGTACTCGCGCGTGTGTGTGATTGCGCGCGCGCGCGCGCGCGCGCGTGTGTGTGTGTGTGTGTGTGTGTGTGGGCAGGGTGCCAGTTTTATGGAGTCACGACAGCTACCGTCGGGCTGGTCACGATCAACACATTGGCCGCCATTTCGTATGACCGCTACACCGTGGTCGTGCGGCACATGTGTCCCCGCCAGCACGACTTCAAGACCGTCAACCTTGTGTTCATCCTCATCATTTGGGTCATGTCCTTCCTGTGGGCGTCCGGACCTCTCCTGGGCTGGGGTCACTATACCCTGGAAGGAATCGGGACCACCTGCACTTACGACTACCTCACCAGGGACTCCCGGAACGTGTCCTTCGTGATCGCTCTCATGGTCTTCAACTTCGGGTGCCCTTTGCTGTTGATCATGCTCTGCTACAGTCGAATTTTCCAGGCCGTCTCATCTGTGAGGCGTGATTTGATGAACTGTTCACCACAGATCTCCGTGGGTACACAGAGACAGGTGTTTGACCGACAAACTGAACTGAAGACCGCCAGCACCATCTTCATCATTATTTGTTCCTTCTGCATTGCATGGACGCCGTATGTGGTCGTTTCGCTGATTGGTCTCTTCGGTGACGTGACCCTGGTGACCCCTCTCGTCTCTGCAATTCCCTGTGTGTTTTGCAAGATAGCCACCGTCTCCAACCCGCTTCTCTACTCTCTTGGTCATCCCAAGTTCCGGAAGAAGATCGTGGGTTTGCTGAAGAGGACGAGCTCAACGAGTTCTTACAACGTGGGGGCAGGTACAGCTAGTCTTCATAACACAAGACATCAACAGTTCTACAGTGTCTGACGTGGAGATGGCCGTCTGAAACTCTGGGAGTGGAAGTCTGCGTCTACGATACACGTTTTCTCAGGTTGGTGCTTCTTGTTAAAGCGTTTTTCAAACAACGCACCAAACGGGTAAAATATCATCTTTAGGCTTTTATTTTCATCATCTATCACTAAGATCACAACAGTTGTTCACATCATGTCAATACTTAAAATCATAGCAGGATCAATTTGCGAAAA
>CM065715.1:75956139-75961139 GCA_033310375.1 Conus canariensis
TGTTTTCTTTACGACTGTGATCAAGAGAGGAATCTCAATGTGATGATGTTTCTCCTTCGCTGGCGAAGAGGACGACGAATTCTGACAATGTCACTGCGGGTGGTGTGAGCGAAGATGTGTTACCAATCACTGGACCGTCTGTTTCAATGTGGTCAGCCGATGGCCGGGGACGAGCCAGACCCCGAGGAGGGTGGCTCTTCTTTTCTTTGCGAACGTTCTTGTTTCTGCTCCTCTGATGTCATGTATACTGACTTCCATAAAAAACGCGAAAAATTGAAAGGCTATTTTTCGGGTGAAAAGGTGTGAATATACAATATTGAACCATTGTGGCAAGTTGTTTGGGTCCAAGACTCACGTGCAGTGAAAAAATTGTGTGAGCAACACATCATTCCCGGCATTGGAGGGTCAACAAAAATGGCAAACTGGTTGCTGCATGTGAGGCACGTGCACACCATGCAGAGCAAAGTTAACCAGCGACAAGTACGCAGGCATGCAGCCTTTATAAAGCCGCGCTACAAGGTTCAGGTAACGACTTGCCGTCTGAGCGCTACAGAGATGCCAAGGCTACGAGCAGAGGAACACAATCGTGCCCTAGGCCATCTGGAGGCTGGTGTGGATGCCAGGCAGGTCGCCAACATCTTGAACGTCCACATCTCAATCATCTATCGTCTGCAGCACCGCATGCGAGTCACTGGTACCACTGATGATCGTCCCCGGCCAGGCCGTCCTCGGGTCATCACACCAAGAAAGGATCGCCATCTTGTTCGAACCCATCTGCGGGACAGGCGGCAAACAGCCGCTAACACTGCTCGACAGGTGCCTGGGAATCTCCAGCAACGAATCAGCCTCAGCACTGTGCGGCGGCGTCTTCGGGAGAATGGGCTGGCATGTAGGCGTCCTCACAGAGGTCCGGTACTGACACCAAGACACCGGCAGGACAGGCTGCAGTGGGCACAAGCCCGAATCAACTGACGCAGGCAGCAGTGGGGACGCATACTGTTCTCAGATGAGAGCCGTTTTTGTATTGACATGGCTGACGGTCGTGTCAGAATATGGCATCGACCTGGTGAACGCTATGCTGACTCCTGTGTGGTAGAGCGGAACCCCTGGGGAGGCCCGAACGTTATGATATGGGGTGCAATCGGCATTAACCACGCCATAGGACCAGTCATCTTTCAGAACATTGGTCCTGGTCGCGGACAGCGTGTCAATGCACAGCGCTACATCAACCAGGTGCTCAGACCCCATGTCGTTCCTTTTTTTGCGCAACACCCAAACTGGACATTCCAACAGGACAATGCAAGACCACACACCGCCAGGGCCACCCAGCAATTTCTTCAGCATAACAACGTCAATGTGCTGCCCTGGCCAGCCCTCAGTCCCGATTTAAACCCAATAGAACATTTTTGGGATGAACTTGGCAGACGGTTGGACCTCCTGCGTCCACGACCAGCAACAGCGGCTCAACTTCACCAGGCCATCGTCCATGTGTGGGCTGGTGTGCCAAGGGGACGCATCAACCACCTGGTCCACTCAATGAGCCGCAGGTGTCGAGCAGTTGTCGACGCAAATGGTGGCCACACACGGTATTAGGACTTCAAGCTGGTTTGTCACGTGACCCTGGACTGTCCACACAAAAGACGTATTGCTGATGACATTTTCACACATTACCGGTGTAATGAATCAAATCACGTTGAATTCTCGCTTCCACTCTGTACAATTGTGACCAATAAAATTCACCCCCAACCTTCAGCTTGTTTTGTTTTCGCGTTTTTTATGGAAGTCAGTATACATACGTACCCGATGTACACGGGGCTAAATCAATTCATATTCATTTGTACAAATGCAGCCCATGTTTGATTACAGTCATATTTCAAAATGTATAATGTGATTTTGAATTAGTTGTACTGAATTCCATGAGATTCAGCTAATTGTATCGTGAAAATGTCTATTACATTTATTACCTTCATTAGTGCTATTGTTATATCAACTGTTCTTCTTGTCAATGTTGTGATATGATGATGATGATGATGAATGATGATGACGATGATGATATGTGAAAACGATGATGATGTTTATGATAATGATGATGACTACAATGATAATTGTGAAGATGACGACGATAATGAAGAATGTTGATATCATTTTGGGGCCGGATTATCTCACTTGTTAGAGCGTCCAACCAGTAATCCTGGTGATGCTTGGGTTGCGAGGTCGAATCTCTTCCGGGCTGATTCTGTACAGGGGGAATTTTTTCCTCAGAGTGACATTGGTTCTGACTTCATTTTTTGAGACGTCCTTCGAATGAGATTGCAATTCGAAGTTCAGTGTGTGAATGCATGCATAACAGCTCGTACAACGTGAAATCTCAACACCAGTTGTCGTACGAGAAGGCCTGATTGGCTGTTAGTCTGGGTAATACGTTACACATGGCATGACACCACTCCCCCTCCCCTCCCTCCTTCCCGTATCGTTAAAAATCGAAAGAATGAGGGAAGAAAACAGAGTGACTTATATTGACTTAATGACCGGGAAACGGCAGAATAAAACGCCAGGAGGCAGCTCTTCAGTTGGCTCTACCCAGGTAGGCAGCCGAAGTGTAAATAAGAGCGTATGCTGTTTAGAGCGTTTAGAGCTTTATCTCTAATTGAGGATAGGCGCTGTTTAAGAACTCGTAATAGTACTAATAATAACAACAATAGTTATAAAAATGATGATAATAATAATGATAATAATAATAATAACAATAATATTAATAGTAATAATAACAATGATAATAATAATGATAATAAATCGTTTCTGTCATATTGTTATCATTCATTCAGCCCCCCCCCCCCTTTTCTTTTCTTTTATCCCCTTACCTCATTTGAAGGAAATACTGATGCGACCAAATCGTTTGTTGACTGGATTATTGAGTTTCAGAAATCACGTCGCATATACATTTTTGGCATCGAGTGTCGGCCATATTTTGTTCTGATCCACACCCTCAGGCCCCCCCCCCCCCCCCCCCGCCCCCACCACCACCACAGACGCTCTTGGCGGTCGACGGCGATCTGAATGGATGGCGTGGTCATCTCTCTGTCTCAGGTTTCAGATTTCCAGTCTCGGTTCCCTCGTACGCTTTCAGAGCGTTGAAGCCGCTGCTAATAACGTGGCGGCTTCAACCACCCAACACCTGCACCAGGCCTGGCATCAGGTGAATCATCGGCACCGTGCAGTGCATAGCAGTAATTCTAGGAGAGCGCGTGGGAGAGCGCAGGCCTTCGCTATACAGTGGATTTTTTTGTTTTCATCTCCGCCAGCGGAAGTAATCAGTGAACACAGGACTGAAAAGTTTGCCTCCCATTTATATTTTTGGGTAAATTAATGTTTAAAAGCAAACAAACGAACAAACAACAAAAAAAAACCTGTCTCCTTTTCCACCTCTCTCTGCATATATATATTATATATAAATTTTATATATATATATATATAGCATATAGTTATATAGCAAGCTTATAGTCTCCAAGGGGGAGACAATCTCCAATGGGGAGGGAACTCACTAACATATAACTCCCTGGTCAGACACCGGTATTTCGAAACCTGATTGTTTCTCCTCAGTGACTGCGGAAAGTGGTAACTTGACTCCTTTGCCTTTTCTGCTGAAGGCTCATTTTGAGAAGCATTTATTTTCCCCCATTCACCCACTCAAGCACATACTGTTAGTTAGGCAGAATGATCTACCACTGCAGATATGAATGCTTATCTCCCCCTATTTCTTCAATCTAAGACATAAGAGCAAGCTTTGTTTATAATTGAATATTTCTTGCAGTCATTGCAACACCAAGCTGCTCTGTAAGTTGCTGGAATGGTGCGGTACTTATCCTTGGAATTTATTAGTTTATTGTAATTTAGTCCCTTGCGGATTCATTTCAAGAACTGGCCCTCAGTACTTGTGTCTTAAGAGGTTATCTTTTTATATTTTCTACTTTTCACAAGAAAATGTAGTTTGTTTTGTTCCTGTGTGATTTCCTTTGCTTCTTAGGTGGCACCTTTGGTTGGTTTTTCGAAAACTCAACAAACATACTACGGTATTGCACACCAGCCTTTTCTGGGATAGCATTCTTCTTAAAACCGAAAAGGCAGAGGAGTCAAATTACCGCTTTCCGCGGTCACCGAGGAGAAACAATCAGGTTTCGAAATATAGATTATCTGACCAGGAGTTATGTGTTAGTGAGTTTCCTCCCTATTGGAGATTGTCTCCCCCTTGGAGACTATAAGCTTGTTGAAGGCTCATTTTGAGAAGCAATTATTTTATTTTTCCCCATCCACCCACTCAAGCACATACTGTTAGTTAGGCAGAATGATCTACCACTACAGATATGAATGCTTATCTCCCCCTATTTCTTCAATTTAAGACATAAGAGCAAGCTTTATATATATATATATATATATATAGAGAGAGAGAGAGAGAGAGAGAGAGGTGTGTGTGTGTGTGTGCGCGCGTGTGTTTTCTACTGTAGAAGTCGCGAAATCTGGTAAAACTTAAGTTTGAGAATAATTGAAAAATGTCAAAGGAAGTTCCTAAAACATTTGTTTAAAGCACTACTCAAGCACGATGCCATATTTATGCAGTAATTTGTTCATTTCCTGTATACGTATTGTTTACTCGCAGGATAATAAGCTTTAGGAGTTTATTAATCTCAGGCGGTTCCAAGAATACTTACATATTATATGTTGTTCTCTATTATGTACATATAAAGAACGTGTATTGTTCACCCTGGGTCAGTGATACCTATATTTTGTCATTTGATTCTAGTTTTTGACTGTGTCTGGAGGTCGTAGTCTCCTATTGTGAAGATGTACTTTATGAAAATGTAATGTTGTCTGTTCAAGACAATTATCAACGTGAGTGGGAAACTGAGTTCGAGTTGTGTACTAAATGTCGCTTGTGCAAAAATCTTAAGAAATATTGTGTGTGGGAGCTGCACATTAAGTTTATTGTCCCGTCAATTCTGTTG
>CM065715.1:75968639-75978639 GCA_033310375.1 Conus canariensis
TAGCGGCATGTAGGCGGTTTCGTATGGTCTGATCACTGACAACAGTGTTGGTGGCATCTCCAAGGCGACGTCTGATGTTTGCACTTGCTGTTCTTTCTTGTGTGGTCTGCCTTTCAATGTATAGGTCCTCTCGTGGTGTTGTTATTCTGGGTCGACCAGAGCGTGGTCATTCTTGCACTCTTCCTGTGTCTTGAAAGCGTTGTCTGAGTCTGATAACAAACAACAGGTGTGATACCCCAAGTCTCCGTGCCACTTCCCGGACTGCAACTCCTTCTTGGAGCCATCCTATTGCTCTTCCTCGATCCAGCTCGTTCAGTCTTCGACGTGGAGGCATGCTGTTGCATTGCGTTCTTCGCCAGTACAGTGGCTTTTAAAGACATTTGGTTGAGCATACTTTATGACCTACAGGCTGATTTAGCTCGTGCTTCACATGACTTTGATTCAGCACATGCTCCTCGGATCCCAAACACATCAGAAATTCACCCCAATTTGTTCCAAAAATGACAACTCGCGACACGTGTTTTTCAAGGCGCGTGAGAAATGTGTGCCACAAAATTGCAGTTGCCGCATTCACTATCAATTTGTGCGTGTGGTTCAATTTGTTTGGACCACAAAGGCGGTACAATTGAATTTTTGTGAATTTTAAAAAGTTTTTGTACATTCTCAATGTTGGTCCTTAACTTTTTTTTAACAGTATATATATATATATACAAAATATACAAATACGAATATGAACACGAATACGAAGGTTTATTCAGATGTAAAGCCATTGCCCCATACTGAAGGGGACATTTACACAATTAAACAATGCAATTTACGCCTAGGACAAAATAAATCATGCACCTATCCACAGCATCAGTGAAAAAAATACATAGTCGAAGAAAGTTAATGAACAATAGCACCCAGTGTTTTCGTGCTTCACAGATATACATAGCAGAGAAGATATTTTCTTTTCTTGACAATAACAGTATTGTTACCTTGAAATGACATGGTTCACTAGACTGCTTAGGCTGAATAAGTTTGGTTCTTTGGTCATGTAATACAGGACAGCACAACAAAGAATAAATATCTTCCTCAGCTAAACCACACAAACGACTCATGAACTCACCTTTGGCGTACTTGTAGTATCTGAAACAATGACAAGCGATATCAGAAACACCAAATCTAAATTTAGCTAATGTGCTCATAACATGTTGATTCATTTTAACATTGACATATGGTTCTATCTCATGCGTTGTCTTAAAGTTATCGTGTGCCATCGTGTACCGGTGGAAATGGAGGACACGTATAAACATCGCATGCATCCTATGTGAGAAACTGGAGGAATAAATGAGATAAATGAAGATGAGTGACTGATATTTGAATGGTACGGGAAACGACTGAATGAGCGCCAGTAGGCTGCTCTTCGGCCGGCTCTACCTGGGTAGACAGCCCGTGAGTGAGTGAGGTAGTGTGTTTACTGTAAAGCGCTTAGAGCTTGGTCTGTGACCGAGGATAGGCGCTATATAAATACCTAATATAATAATAATAAAGTGTCTGTACTGTAAAAATCTATCACCATGATAAAGGTGATCATGACAATTTTGTTATCTACAATCAATAATCTTTGAAACATTTAAAAAAATCCAGATATATATTTAAAACCCTGATTAGCCCAAAGAAATCCAAATCCGTATGAATATAAGCATAGTCGTACACTTGAAACCCATGTCTTCTTTCCATTATTTTCCAAGAACATCAACATGTGTATGTCTTAAAGGATAACATATCTTCATGCATTCTTGTTAATGTCAGCCAACATTTAATACATTTTACATATGAGTTTAGGTAAATTGGATATCTTCTGAGTTCTCCGTAAATTATAGTTATCATTTGGAGTTCTCATATCAACATTTCAGAAACGCTTCAATGCACTCAGGTGATCTTTCTATATGATCATACTATTTTTTCGAAAGCTCAGATTTCAGCTCCATACTGCAGAATTGGCTGAACTTGTGAGTCAAACAGCTTCGTTAAAATACTAAATGAATAACCCTCCAATTTGTACAAAATATGAAGAATAACTACAGTTGCTCTCTTTGCTCTGTTTGCAATATCTTGACAAGCGTGATAAAAGATGAGTTTAGTTGTAAAGTATATTTCTAGATATTTATACGCACTAACAACAACTCTCATAGGTCCATCTCTCAACTTGTGCCAAGTACCGACCCTTACGAAACAAAATAATGTTAGTCTTATTCATATTAACTTGTAATGCAAGTCCTTCTGCTGCAGAAAATAAACAAGCAAGTTGACGTTGGAGTCCAATTGCTGTTGTGGACAATAATGTAACATCATTAGTAAACAACAAAATAGACAATTCTATGATATCAAAACTAACTCCATGTCTAACCATTTTCAAAGATTTCCAGGGCTAGGTCGTTTATGAACAACGAAAACAACACGGGGCTAAAAACATCATCCTGTTTAACGCCATGAGAACACATAAACGAATCAGATAATTTTGCTCCTGATCGTATTCTTGGTTTTACTTCACTGGACATATTTTTACGATTTTATATGACTTGCCTTTCACTCATTTAAAAAAAAAAACAAACAAACAAAATAGGCTATAAACGTTTACGAGAGATTGAATCAAAAGCCTTTTCAGAATCAACAAGGGCAACATACAACTTCTGATTATTTACAAACAGTTTTGAACAGCAGCTAGTGGGTGAACATATGGTCAATTGGACAGAAACCTCTTTTCAAAACCCAGTTTAATGTCCCCCCAATCATGACATTTAGGCGTAAGAAAGAAATAAAGGTAGAAAGTTAAAAAAAAAACGAAAGTGTGAGAGAGAGAGAGAGAGAGAGAGAGAGAGAGAGAGAGAGAGAGAGAGAGAGAGAGAGAGAGAGAGAGAGAGGGGGGGGCATGAAAACAACAACAACAACAACACACACGCACACACACGCACGCACACACACACACACACACACACACACACACACACACACACACACACACACACACACACACACACACACACACAAGAAACAGCACCAACAAACGCAAAACAAACATAACAAACCAATCATCGTAAACGGCAACAAACGCATGGCACTGGAAACCTGTACGTCTTGCACATCGCCAGCTGCCCTTCCCCACCACCCTCTCATCAGCCCCCCCCCCCTTCCCCTCCCCCACGCACACCTTTTCACCTCCTTCCCTCCCATAATCCACATCCTCACCCCTTAAAAAAATGTACAAGGCTAGGACAGAAGTCAGTCATTTTTCGTCGAGAACCTCTTATCTCTGCACTTCCTCTGCCCACCTCCCACCCCCTCCAGCCCCCTGACTGACCCCCCTTTCTCACCCCTTCCAGGCCGCGATTCGTCCCTCGCCAACCCAGAGGTGTCAGATGCCACACATTGCTGGTGTCTGGGGTCCAGGGGATGACCCCGACGGCATCGCTTCCCGTGCTGTGTGTGGACACACACTGTCCGTGTCCTGCCCGATGCTCGGGGCCCGCCAAATTACACCCCCGGTCAAAACCCATAAATCTGTCAACACGCGGGGGTGTTGCGTGCATGCGAGCAAACACACACGCGGGTGCGTGAGTATGCACACACAGACACAGGTACAGAGAGAGACACACATACAGAGACACACAGACACAAGCCACACTCACACAGACACAGACACAGACAAAGACACAGATACACAGACACACAGATACACACACACACACACACACACACACACACACACACACACACACACACACACACACACACGCACGCACACAGACAGACACACACACAGACACACACACACAGACACACACACACACAGACACACACACACACAGACACACACACACACACACACACACACACACACACACACACACACACACACACACACACACACACACATCCGCACCACTATTCCATATATCCACCACCATCACCACTACTCCCCAAAAATCAAGAGAGAGAGAGAGAGAGAGAGAGAGAGAGAGAGAGAGAGAGAGAGAGAGAGAGAGAGAGAGAGAGAGAGAGAGAGAGAGAGTAAAGCAGGAGCTTGGACGAAATACAAGGTTAGGATAGTTTATTCAGCGAAAGGGCCTTTGCCCTTTGTGTAGATTTAATCAGAAGGTCAGGCCTCTGCTAAATCAGGTCTACAGAACCTCTTTTCTCAATTTTTTCCTAAGGTTTTTCGTGTATAATTTATTGAGGTACAAACCCTGCGCACTGTGATCTCATAACTTACAAGCTGTGGTGTAGCGTACTTAGACCAGTCCCCATGCTGTTGTCCTGAAACTCAAGCTGATGTGCATACAATATCAGGTCATGAGTATGATATGTGTTGAATGATTGTTCAGTATGCAGTGATGATGATGCAGCAGTTTCTCTTTTCTCAAAAAAAGAGAGAGGTGGGGTGCGAGTGGAAAGGCAAAGACTGGGAGGTGGTGGATGGGTGGGTGGGTGGGGGGAGGGTAGGGGTAGGGTTGGTAGTGGTGACAGGTCTGTGTGTAGATGGAGAGGATGTGGGGCGGGGTGAGGGCAAAGCTAGATCTCATCCCTTCAAATGTTTTATGCTCTCTGTCTCTCTCTCTAACTGTCTGTCCCTCTTTCTCTGCTTTTTTTTGTGTTTTTGTTCATTTTTGTGTTTCTCCTGGTTGACTATCCACCGTGTCATTATTTCATTTATGAATCCTCTGCTCGTCACCGTAGAATTACATTACAGAATTCTTATGTTGAATTGTCAGTTTGAATTAGTGTGCTGAAATAATGTATGCATGGCAAGGGCAGGTTGTAAGACTGGACCACGGCCTGCGTATCAAATCCTCTCTCTCTCTCTTCTCTCTCTCCTCTCTCTCTCTGTTGCGCCAGATTTCCTAATGTACTTTAAACGGTGCACCACATCTGGTTCGGGAGGACAACCTACTTTCCTGCACCTCACCATCCCAAGAGCTTTGTTCAGCCACAAATCGGATTGCTAGCACACTTGAGCACGTCGACTTTTCTGTCCAAGACCCATGCGCCCAGCGTGCGTCAAAGTGTACAAAGAGAGTCACTGAAGCTCCAACAAGCCTTTCTCAGTAAAACTTTAGAACTGTCCAGTCACAGACCTATTTTTTACTGAACAAAACCCGATTATTATCCAGTCCCAAACAGGTCTTTTCCAACAAGGTTCAATCATTATCTATAAAAGGTCTTTGGGGCATGAAACTTTTATGATTATTAAGACTACATTAGCATTTCTAGACGGAACCCAAAAGTATTCCGAGCCTTCGCTGGCAAAATCCATATCAATGAAGACAAAACATCTTTTTAGATTTTGACAGTTATCTTAACAATACAGATCTGTTCTTATTATGTTCAAAAATATTCAGACACAACAGAATAGTCTCAACAACGCTAACTATATATTCAGATATAACAAGGTTTTTCTTCACAAGATTATAAATTCGCACGCATGTATTTCCTAAGATTCGGTAATTATCTAGATGTAGAGGGATCCACCAACAAGACCCACTAATTATGCACTAACTGCACGTCTTTGTTAACAACATTCCATTCTTACCCAGGAACAAACAATTCTTTTAATACAATATTCAATAATCATCTCATCGTAAATTTTGTTTTCTCCAAGAGAATTCGACAATTATCCAGTCACAATATAAGGACTTGGCAAGGACTATGCGAAAGCCATCTCGGAATGAATTTCTCCTTTTAGAAGCAAAGCACATTTCACACCAACCAACAACAAAGTTAGGGAAATGAGCAGAAAGTTGAGAAAAAAATACTGATGTCTTAGGCATGTGGGTGGGCTGATGCCGATGCGTTTGCCCACTATCTGCATTCAGAAGGAATGGGGGGAAGAAAACAGGGCGGGAGAAGGGGCATGGGCTGGGAACATGAGAAGGAGGCGGTGGGGGTGGAGGGAGTACTTGACATCCTATTGGCTGTGTGATGCGCGTTGGTCGCCTACTGCCAGGGTGAAGTTCTGGTCGGGATGAAGGTCACAAGGAGCTGATGGCGGGTATGGATGTGGGGGGAAGGGTGGGTAGGGGAGGAGGATGAATAGAGGGCATAGCTTCGGTAGAGGTGGGGAATGAGTAAGAGAATGCAGTTGGTACTAAAACTAACACAGCGATAGACACATTTCAAATTGCATTTCTCATTCAATCGGAGTCAGTTAGCAGCTTTAGCATGTTTTAGGGAAGATTGCTTTACCAGTAAGAGAGGTGTTTGATTGTACACAATCCTCACTGTATGCAAATTAAAGGAGTGCCCATATTGCACTACTGTCACACTTGCACAATAAAAGCAGCATCCAGGAAAGGGAGGGGAGAGGGCGGAAAGGTGGAGGACCAGACGTTCCAGTACAAACTTGTTCTCCCCATTTCTAGGCCCCCATATAAAAAAAAACAAAAAACAAAAACCTCTAACAGCACTCTCTATCCGGCATTCCACGCAAATAAGAGAATGCATGAGCGTGGCTGTAAAACACATCCTGACCAAATACTTTCTGAACACGACTTTATGATTATCTAGTAAAAAATATGGTTTTATAATGAAAAACACATTATTTACAGTCACATTAGTTGATGTTCAAGGCATAATCTGGTCATCTCCAATACGTCATCACAAGTATCCAGCTCAAATGTCCAGCTCAACACGGGCCTTTCTAAATATGCATGATTTAAAAGGAAAAAAGATGATTCCCACTTAGACTCATTCAGGTACAAACCGACCTTTGCCAACAACAGTTAAATGTTCAGGTACCAGCAAACATTTATGAAATAAAAACAGTTCTTTCTGAATAAGAATTATTCATGTTCAGACAGACGTTTGCCAACAAGAATAATTAAGCTGCAAACAGTTCTTTTCCAAAGAGATCATTCATGTAAACACACACACACACACACACACACACCACACACACACACACACACACACACACACACACACACACACACCACACACACACACACACACGCACACACACAACACCAGGTTCACGTGAATACTTTTTTGTGAGACACGCAGGCTTTTTTTTTCTCTTTTTCTCTTTCTTTTTACATTGTCCAACTGTACGATTGTAGCATAATCCTATGATAGGTGGAATTGGATTGAATTTGTTTTGGTTTGTTCTATTGTTTGCTTGTTTGTTTATCATTTGGTTTTCCTAATGCAAACATTCAAACATGGGCCTCTGGTTGACTTAAAACCCACTGGAAATGACTTGAAAGGAACAGAGTGTGTATGGGTGTTTACTTTGAAGACAAAGGCTACGCCCACATGGCTGAAATTGAACCCAGCAGGTTTTGAACCTTGGGTCTTTGGATGTTGATAAAAAAAAATGCATGTATTGAACCGGAAAATCAGTTCTCCATGTGAGACATAGCTGCATTCCACAGCATCTGTTAGACCATGCTTTGACCTCACTACACGACCCTGTTCGACCACAAAACTCCACAAGAGGGAATACATTTCTTCTTTTAGCAGCATGTCTCATTCGACACCAACAGAAAAGAAAGTTGGGGAAAAGGGTAGAAAGTTGAGAACGAATGGCTTAGACATGTGAATGGATTGATGCTAATGTGCGCTGCCCGGTGTCTGCAGTCGGTGCAGGAAGGGGCAGAGGAGCAGAGGGAACAGTTGGGGGAAGGGGCAAAGGCTAGGAATGTGAGAATGAGTGGGTGGGGGAGAAGTACGTAAAATCGTATTGGCTCTGTGATGCGTGTTTCCCACCTTCTGTCAGTGTCAGATGTGGTTGGGGCGATGGTCAGAAGAAGGAGTTGGTAGAGGGTGGGGACGAGTGTGTGTGTGTGTGTGTGTGTGTGTGTGTGTGTGTGTGTGTGTGTGTGTGTGTGTGTGTGTGTGTGTGTGTGTGTGTGTGTGTGTGTGTGTGTGAGGGAAGGGAGAAGGGGAGGGAAAATAAGCAGAGGGCGTCAGGTTGGCAGGGATGGTGATGGGTCAGGGAGAACAGTCGGAGCTAAAACTGACATAGCCACAGACATATTTTGAAATGCATTTACCACTTCGATTAGAATTTGTTACAGCTTTAGCCTGATTTTAGGGAAGAGTGAACCACCAATATAAGACAGCGGTTCATTAATTTCATCTTGAATGTGTCAAACGTAAAATGATTGTACACATTATACGATCTTTACACTATCACAATGGAAGCAGCCTTCAGGGAAGGGAAGGAGGTGAGGGATAGAGGTTGGAGGATGAGCAGTTCTTCGCCCTGTCAAAAAAAATCCGGAACAAACAAAGAAACACTATACCAAACACACACACACACACACACACACACACACACACACACACACACACACACACACACACACACACACACACATTCTCCTGGAAGTACTCGCAATTCAGCATTCCACAAAAACATCAGCATCAGCGTGGCTGCAAAACACGCCTTCAGTAATTCTGATGCAGCCACAATAACAGGTCTGTTATTTTGTTCCTTCTCTACCCTACCCCACTCCTTTCCCCTGTGCTTTCTGCGCCCCTGCTCCTTTCCTCTAAGCAGCCTAGTGAAAAAAAGTCCCTTTGCTGAACGAGGATAATCAAGGCCTCTGATTTTTTCCCCAGCCAGCCTCTCCTGCTAGACAGTTGCTAGAGCCATTCTACAAATCATAAAGAAGGGAAAAGGGCCCCTCTGAACAAAGAGACCCACTCCTGCCATTTGTACTGAGCTCTCTGCTGTATTATTGAAGACACACTGGATTTAAAAGTATTAACATGGATGGTAAGTTGATTGTGGAGGTTGCTTTGTTTGCATTTTTTCTTTTTTGTTGTTAAATAATTGTCTAATGTCATCCAGCGGTGAAAAGACATTAAATAAACCACTGAACTGAAGACACACTGTTTTCATCATCGTGTTGGGTAGTTCACTGACTTTGAATTAAAAAAAACAACAATACTGACAGAATCCTTATTTGACCTTGATCCTGTTGACAGCCCTATGAAATGTGGAAAGGGTTCAGTCGTGTTTTTTTTTCTCCCCAATCCCCACTCATCGACTTCCCCCCACCCCGAGTTAGTGCTCCTTCATTTTTCTGACAGAGAGTCCTGGAGGTTGTATTTCTTGTGCCTTACTGAAGCACAGAAAAAAAGTCAACAAAAGAAGAACAAAGGATAATCATGTCATGTAGTCTCTGCTCAGAATCAAACTAATGCTATCAACATCGTCGTCTCATCATCATCATCATCATCATCATCATCATCATCATCATCATCATCATCACCATATCACACACACACACACACACACACACACACACACACACACACACACACACACACACACACACACACACACACAGAGCCATCTTTCATTTTCAGGGACGAATCTAAACATGACATTAATGTGCTTACATTTTGTTATTTGTTATTTTTGGGTTTTTCATTTCCAATCTCACTGGAACTTGTATCAAAATGTCCTGAAAGGTAGAATGGGTTTTGATGTGTTAGCATGTTTTTGTTTGTTTGTTTCTTTGTTTGCTTTTTGTTGTTTGATTTTCGTTTAAAGCATACATTCATTCATATTACTTCAGTTGGCTTAAGATCTCATGCAGAACAAAGTCTACATGGATGTTCTCTCTGACGACGAAGGCTTCACTATCATGGCTGAGACTGAGTCCGGTAAGTTTTGAACCTTGCACCCTTGCATGTCGACAACTTGGCATTTATCCAACAGGCAACCCAGGCACCAGAGTGAGACACGGCTGCAGTCCATGCTGTCTGTTAGACTATATGCTTTGGCCTCCTTTCACGATCCTCTTCAGCCAGAAACCTCCGTGAAGTGGTAATCATTTCTTCTTTTAGCAACACAGCTCATTCCACGGACAACAAAGTCGGAGAAAAGAGTAGAAAGTTGAGAACAAATGGCTTAGACGTGTGGATCGGCTGATGCTAATGCGCTTTGCCTGGCGTCAGCAGATGGGAGCAGGGACGTGGGGAGGAGGAAGAAGAACAGTGGGTGAGC
>CM065715.1:75983639-75986139 GCA_033310375.1 Conus canariensis
TGAAGTGTAAAATACATGACAGAAATGACAGTACCTTTATTAACTGAAACATTGTCTACAAAATCAACGCTATACTTCCTCCATATCATTCAGCAGCACATTCGTTGTCCTCTGTTTTCTGTTGTTTTGTTTTATGTTACCAGGGAGACTGCGTTCTTGAAGAGAAATCGATCGACTGATCGTCTGTCTTGCCTCTCAACAAGCTTATGTGCCACCATTATTCAAGCACTCCGGCAGGCAGATAAGTGATTACTCGTTTTTATTACCCTGAATGTTGTCTGTCTTGCCTGAAGAATACCTACGAGGTCGAACCGCGTCGTGTTTTGTCTTGTAATTTGTTGATTCTTGTTAACTGGCAGAGTTGCTTAGAATTCCTTTTAGGATTTAAAACAAAGACAGAAAAAAAGTTAAAAACAAAACAAACAAACAAAAACAAACATACAAACAAACCTCCACTGACATAGCTTAGGTTAAACCCAGCATGTTTTGAACCCTACATCCTTGGATGCAAATAGAAATGCTTTGTTCACCAGGCAAACCAGGCCCCCATGTGATGCACAACTACAGTCCACACCATCTGCTAGTCCTGATCTCCTTTCACGACTATTTTCGCCGATAGCCTCCTCTAGATGGAATGCACTTTTTCCTTTTAACAATACAGCGTATTCTACACCAACAATGTTGGAGAAGAGACAGAAAGCTGAGAACAAATGGCTCGGACGTGTGGATGGGCTGATGCTAATGCTCTTTGCCCAGTATTTACAGTCAGGAGCAGGGATGGAAGGGGAGGAGTAGGAACAGTTGGGGAGGGAGGGGGGAGGGCTGGGGGATGTGAGAAAGGGGTGGTGGTGGTGGTGTGCACATGAAATCCTATTGGTGTTGTGATGATCAGTTTCGACCCACTGTCAGTGTCAGGTTAAAGATCAGAAGGAGGAAATGGTGGGACAGGGGAGGTGGAGGAGGGAAAGGGGATGGGTAGAGGGTGTCTGGGTGGCAGGATGGGAGATGTGTCAGAGGAGACATTCGGAACTAAAGCTGACCAGCCAGGGACACAACTTAAACTGGAATTCCTATTTTGATTGGAGTCGGATAGCGAATTTTGCCTATTCTCAGGGAAGAGTGCACTACCAACAACAAAGAGACTTGTGATTTTTGATATTGTTTGACATTATCCATAACGAATACCACGAAAAGAGATTGCACAGACTACAGCATCTTTACACTCTTACAATACAAATATCATCCAGAAAAGAATTGAGGAAGGGAGGATGGGGAACCAGTGGTTCTGGTACGAACTTGGTCTGAGCCCCATGCAAAGAACAATCTGAAAACAATCAAAATGTATCCTTCTTTTAAGATACAGACCGCAAGACACGTCCTCAGTTATTCTAATGCAGACAATGACCAGACCGTTAGAGAGAGAGAGAGAGAGAGAGAGAGAGAGAGAGAGAGAGAGAGAGAGAAGACAGACAGACAGACAGACAGACAGACAGACAGAGACAGAGAGACAGAGAGACAGAGAGAGTGAGACAAGAGAAAGATAGACAGAGACAGAGATGGAGCATGATGTGTGTCTGCGCGCGCACGCGTCTGTGTGCGTGTGTGTGTGTGTGTGTGTGTGTGTGTGTGTGTGTGTGTTGTGCGTGTGCGTGTGTGTGTGTGTGTGTGTGTGTGTGTGTGTGTGTGTGTGTATGTGTGTGTGTGTGTGTGTGTGTGTGTGTGTGTGTGTGTGTGTGTGTTTTGCGTGTGTGTAGAAGTAGTAGTAGTAGTAGTAGTAGTAGTAGTAGTAGTAGTAGTAGTAGTAGTAGTAGTAGTTACAGTTTCGTCGTTCACATATGTAATATTAGACGAAGAGAGAGAGAGAGAGAGAGAGAGAGAGAGAGAGAGAGAGAGAGAGAGAGTTAGAGAGAGAGAGAGAGAGAGGAGAGAGAGAGAGAGAGAGAGAGGGATGCATAAATGTTTGTGACTATGTAAGTGTATGCATACTGTGGCTATCTAAGTGCATATAAATGTCCCTCTGAACATCCCTACAGCATACCTGCAAATAATCTTAAAGTAAATGCTTAACTGGACTACAAATTAAAGAAAAAACAACACTGAAGGCAAACTTTAAATCTGAAAAGACATCACTCAAAGACATGCCTGATAATAGTGGTAAACGACCTTGAAGAGGTAAACAGTCAAACAGCAGATGCTTGCTGCTTATTCTTCGTTCTCCACAAATGCATTTTGCTTCGTTTGTATATTTAGTTTTTAAAGCATCAAGTTTTAATTTATGAAATATTGAAATGAAATGTCTGTATGGTACATATTTTTCACTTGTAAACGAGGAATGCTATTTCATGTTCATAATTAATTCAATGAGTATTTTTATCAGCCACACCAAGCAACGTATTTTTGTAGTGTTTTCTGAATCGGCAGCCGACGGTTTGCTTTAATGATTGATTGACTTCAGGTAAACAAAAGGACAAATTCAATACCATGGCGCACTTTTCATTTC
>CM065715.1:75988639-75993639 GCA_033310375.1 Conus canariensis
TCGCAAAGGAAGTATGGTAAGGAAATAGGTTGATGAACAACTAAAATCTCATGTAAACAGTACAAAATGTAGGGGGAAAACTTTGAGCCTATCCTTGAGGATTCATGCAAGGTCGCACGGAAGGTCAGAAGGTGTCACCAGTCAGAGTGGTCAGGTCCCAAGCATTGTCAGTTATGTAAATGCTGGCAGCGGCGACGAACTTTACAGAACACCCTTTACTTGCAAGTAAAGACTGTCCTGCACAATTCTTTGCTGCTGAAAATGCATGAGTTATTTAAGAGTGGAGCTGACCACGCTGACTGTTAACACGTTTTGATCTTCCTTGCATCCTTAAATGGATCCTCAAGCATAGGCTCAAAGATTTACTCTTATATTTTAACCACGATTTTAGTTTTTCAGCAACTTGTTTCTTTACCACACTTTCTTTTCGTTTTACTTTTCTACCCCTCTCTGACTGCTTTTTGGTGCTGCTGGATTCTATTTTTGAACCCTTGGCGGTGAGAATACCACGGAATGGTAGATTGTGGTATATCTCTATTTCATGCAGACTGGAATAAAGGTAAGTACCCTACACTACAAATAATAACACAATCAGTCAACAAACATGTTGTCAATAGCATACACAAATTAATCGTTCCACCCATGTCATGAGGGCTACACTTTACGTGACAGGATACTCATATCACTATCAATCCTGTCATGTGACATTCTCTGGCTCTTGGGAGTCAGAAGAATTGCTCGTGTAGAGAATGTAGAAACTGAGTCAATAAAGACAACGGAGAAAACGCCCAGTACGTAAGAGCAGAGAAGAAGCTAAGCAACAGAGCGAACTAAAAGTCTAGGATATCTTACTGTCTTTGAGGTACTCTTTGACAACCAGACAAGTTATGTGTCTTCATAGTCAGCATCAAGACAATTGCCGCACCTTCTGCCCACCCTGTCTTCCCATCCCACCACCAGAGTTTCTTTCCTCGGGACGATTTATGCCCACTCACCATTTCCAATCTGCGTCAGTAAACAGTTCCATTTTCTGGCACCGGCGTGGCTGGGAGGCAAGAGGGGAGAAGCTAGGTCACGTGATCTGCATAGCAATGGACGACCTGCCAGACAAGCCTGGCCATCAGTCTGATTTACAGAGGACGGTGTCACCATCGTCCTGAACACACGCTGCTCATTCGAATTCACAGGTCAGTTCAATTTGTTTTTACGATACGGACAATATTTTGTAATATCACACTGCACAATGCAAGTCACATGAAGGCATATCAGTAATACAGTGCTGTCCACATCTTGTCTTAGCTTACTACACGTACAGTGGCTCCAATCGATAGCATGCATTTGTGAAGTGATCTGAGAATTTGATTGTAGTTTGGATAAATCTTATTTGTGTATTATTAAAATTCTGAGAAGTAATGAATTTCATACACTTACTTCTTTGTAAGGGATCTATGTATAAAACGGCCATTTACTGCATAATTGTCAGTTGCAAACCTCCATCTTGTTGTTGACTCTTACAAGTCTCTGTCTGAGCAGTATTCCACCTGAAAAAAAGTGGAAATCCGATCAGATAGCTAACACTGAATACTTGAAAGGTTTTCTCAAGAAGTAGATGTGAAATGAAACAGTACGTTTGATCTGAGAAATGCTACACACACACACACACACACACACACACACACACACACACACACACACACAGACACACACACACACACACATACACACACATACACACACACACACGCACGCACGCACACACACACACACACACACACACACACACACACACACACACACACACACACACACACACACACACACACACGCGTGCATTGTTTTTATGCAGTTTGATATATTTCTGCTTCCTCTTTCTAGTAACATTGTATTGACAACTTCCAGGTGATAAGGGAAGATAAAAAAAAGTCACGTGATCTGCTGGATGATGAACACGTTGTCAGTAAAGTCTAGCGGCCAGACTAAAATGATCATGATGGAAAGAAATACCTTTATTGAAAAAAAAAAAAAAAAAACAGAGTGCTTGAGTGCTCCAGCGCTGAGGGTCAGCTACGAGCAAAGAGAGGTTTCAAAGAGACACACCGACTGACTGTGTGAGAGGGGAAGGCAAGGTGGGGGTGGAAGGTGATAAATGGAGGGGAGCGGGCATGGGGAGCAGAGGATGGGAGAGAGGAAGGAAGAGAGGAGAGTGGTGGTGGCAGGGGAAGAGACGTATGCCAATGGACACAGAGGGGGGGGGGGGGGGGGTGTGAACAGGCATTGGGGAGGGCAGGGCAGGAGGTGGTAGGTTACCAGCCGCATTGCACAGGGGTCGTTTCCGTTGCTTCTGGTTATTACTTTCTTGCAGGATGTTAGCATCATCATCTCTCTCTCTCTCTCTCTCTCTCTCTCTCTCTCTCTCTCTCTCTCTCTCTCTCTTCTCTCTTCTCTCTTCTTCTTCTTCTTCTTCTTCTTCTTCTTCTTCTTCTTCTTCTCCTTCTTCTTCTTCTTTACTTCGTACGTAGATGTGCAAACACCCTATAACGTGTGTTTGTGTGTATATGTATGTATGTATTCGTGTGTGTTGTGAGTGTATGTGTGTGTATGTGTGTGTGTGTGTGTGTGTGTGTGTGTGTGTGTGTGTGTGTGTGTGTGTCTATGTGTGTGTGTGTGTGTGTGTGTGTGTGTGTGTGTGTGTGTGTGTGTGTGTGTGTGTGTGTGTGTGTGTGTGTGTGTGTATTAAATTCCCATCCTAGGCTATCATTTGTGGAATGTTGGAGCCTTGACAGGGCCGTACGCGGTGCGGAGTGTTCTATGAGCTGAAACGGAAAGACAGAAACTGCATGGTTGAATTTCTGTCACGTGAAAGACCCTGTATGTTGTTCATAATTTCTGGCCAGTACTGCAGGCACCTGCAGGCACGACTGCAGGCACCTGCAGGTACGGCAGGTACTTTTACACCTGGTCGCCACAGGGATCTATCATGAAAAGGAGTTTAGAATACAGCCTTTGCAATTGATCTCTGATCAGCAAGAAACTCCATGATACGATCTTAATCATCCTCATCCTCACTGACTATAACATAAAACTCACAAAATTATGTGGACCATGAAGAAGAGGCAGAAAAAACCTCGTGTTCAGTCTTCAAGGACAATGACTTGACACCATGTATATGAGATGTTGCGAGTTTTTTTTTTATAGTCACATTCCTCTGGTAACAAGATGGCCCATTCATCCTGGAGAGATTTACTGGGCTTCAACAGGTGTGTGACTTTTTTTTTATGCCTGCGTTCACATATGGGGTCCTGGTCTGCATCATTTGGAGGAATTGGTGTGTACACAGATGTTCACCCTAAAGAGAACAAAAAACCCACACGAACTCGCTGAAAAGAATCACACGCAAGTTTTGAATCCTGGATCCGTGGATGCAGACAACAATGATTTCTCTCTCTGCCAGGCGACCAGTCCTCTATGTGTTGTACAGTCACAATCCACACTATGTGTTATACCATGCCTTGACCTCCTTTCACGACCTTGATCGGCCGGACATTTCGGAACGCATGTTTTCTTTTTAGCAACACATTCTACATCAACGAACCACGAAGCTAAAGAAAAGTTCAGGCATTTGAGAACAGATGGCTTAGACGTGTGGATGGGGTGGTTTGAATGCTTCTTGCCCAGTATTTGCAGTCAGGAGCAGACACGGGGAAGGGAGGAGAAGAAAGAGTGGGGAGTTGGGCAGAGGGCTGGGGGATGTAAAGATGAACGGGGCGCGGGGGGCGGGGGGGGGGGGGAGGGAGATGTGGGTACGTGAAATCCTACTGGGCATGTGATGCACATTGTCCACCTACTGTCAGTGCCAGGTGTTGGCTGGGGGAAGGTCAGTGATGCACATTGTCCACCTACTGTCAGTGCCAGGTGTTGGCTGGGGGAAGGTCAGTGATGCACATTGTCCACCTACTGTCAGTGCCAGGTGTTGGCTGGGGGAAGGTCAGTGATGCACATTGTCCACCTACTGTCAGTGCCAGGTGTTGGCTGGGGGGAGGTCAGAAGGACGAGATGGTGGGATCAGAAGAGGTGGAAGTGGAGGAGGAGGAGGGGTAGACGGGTAGTGGAGGTGGCAGAACGGACTTTGATAAGGGGAAACAGTCAGAATTAAAGCTGACAGAACCATAGACATACTTTCAATTGCAGTTCGCACTTTGATCGAAGTTTGACAGCAGCTTTAGCCTATTCTCAGGGATGAGTGCACCACCAATGATAAAGAGGGCTTTGCTTGTATACAATTTGAGACTATTTTGGATGTACAATGTAAAAGGACTGTATACATTATAACGTCTTTACAATCTTACATGATGATGATGATGATGATGATGATGATGATGATGATGATGATGATGATGATAACGATGACGACGACGATGATAATGATAATGATGATGATGATGGTGGTGATGATGATGACATTATTGTTAATGTTGTTATATCATTATTGTTGTTGTTATTATTATTATTATTATCATTGTTATCACCGTCGGCTTTGTTGTTGTTGTTTTTGTTGGCCTTCTTCTTCTTCTTCTTCTTTCTTTTCTTCTTCTTCTTCTTCTTCTTCTTCTTCTTCTCTTCTAATCATAATCAGTATTAAAGTACTCCTTGGCACGTATTTATATTGCACTAAGGGCTTTACGGCCACATTATGATTAGACAAATAAACATGCTTAGCTGAATATTATTTGAAATGAAATTTGAGTCTGCGACTTTGACTTCTACGCTATAAACGTTGTAGAGTTAAAAGATAGCTGACATATTATAACCTGGAAAATACCAATGGAAGCGTAAAAGTAATTACTATATAAGAAAAAGAATGGTATCAATGAAAAGATAAATTAACCAAATGATCAACTGAACTATACGACGTTTTATAACACATTTAAGTATCCAATCCAAAAGAAAGAGACATTCCTATGTGCACCCCTTTCCTGCCTCAACCTCTTCTGTCCATCACC
>CM065715.1:75998639-76004297 GCA_033310375.1 Conus canariensis
ATTTTGTTTTGGTATACAGAGGGAAAAAATCAGAAATGAGTTGTTCCATGTGATTTGCTGTTAAGGCTAGAAGCCATTCAATGAACAGCACCAAACAAGATGTACCAGTTTATGCATTTCCCCTTTTCAAACATAGATTATTTCTGAATTATTTTTACAGCAAGTATATTAATGCACTCTGTGCCGAAAATCGTATTAAACAGTTCATATATCACCAGCATTTTAATATTAAGCAAAGGGAAAAAGACGCTCACGCATTATCCATGATTTCAATTTCAATATCCAGCCTTCATTTTTGGGAACCCCGTTCCCCGCCACCCCTTCATCCTGCCCCTCCCCTACCGTTGTGCCTATCCTAACTCAACCCAGACCCAAGCCAAGACACGAGCGGAGTCAGAGAGGGAGCGATCTAATATCAAACTTCATGACACTTTGAGCGTTAGGGTCGATAGGGGTATGTTACTCCCCTTCCCCCGTCCCCTCTCTGTGCCCCGGTGGCCTCTCAGACCGTCCTGTCAGCCAGGCAAACTGTTTGCTACATCCCAACGATGATGACATTCCCATACTATCTATTCCTCTGTCTGCATTTGTCTGTTTCACAGTTCCACGGATCTTTACGATCAGGACTTTGATCCAGTCGGTAAATTCTATTTAATTGAAAAGTTTTTCCTTTCACAAGCATGAAGAGTAGACCTGTTATATGATGCCACGATGGACTAACTGCCAGACGACACTGGCAACCAGGCTGGTTTACAAAGGAGAGTTTCATCAACTTTCATAAGAGATGTAAAGAATGCAGAATACTGAAAAGAATGCCAATTATTCACCTAGAGTTGCTTCAGCATACACACACACACACACACACACACACACACACACACACACACACACACACACACACACACACACACACACACACAGAGAGAGAGAGAGAGAGAGAGAGAGAGAGGGGGAGGGGGGGAGAGCTTGTACTGATTAATTGCAAGAAAACATAGTATTTTTTTCTTTTTGAAAAAATGCTGTTCAATTCAGCTAAAATTTTGAAACGTAAAAAAAATGTGCAAAAGGCCTTTTCATCTGAGCATTGGTTACACTTAGACTTAAGCGCTTGGTGATACCTGAGGAATGACCAAAACTGTGGATGTGTCTCAGCGCAAGAGAGAGAGAAAAGAGAAGAGAGAGAGAGAGAGAGAGAGAGAGAGAGAGAGAGAGAGAGGAGAGAGAGAGAGAGAGAGCCGTATTTGGGGAAGTACTGAAGAGCGCGAGTGCAGGAGGTCTGTACCATTCGACATGGATGAGTTAGGAGAGAAAGCGAGGTTGGAAGGGAGAAACAGTAGGTAGTACGCCTCCAGCAGCAATTGACAGAGGTCGCCCTTCATTCCCATTAGCTAAATTCCACCCACTGCTTTTGTGCATGAATGTCTGTATCACACGTCAACCATGCAACCTCCCAGCCTTCTGTCTGTCACTGTCATGAGCAGTCTGACTGTATGTGTGTGCGCTGCGCGTGCGTGCGTGCGTTGGCCCGTGCTGGGTGTGTGTGTGTGTGTGTGTGTGTGTGTGTTGTGCGTGCGTGCGTGCGTGCGTGCGTGCGTGCTGTGGGGTGTGTGTGTGTGTGTGTGTGTGTGTGTGTGTGTGTTTCAAATTATTGTCATCTCTCTCTCTCTCTCTCTCTCTCTCTCTCTCTCTCTCTCTCTTCTCTCTCATCTATATATATATATATATATATATATATGTATGTCTTTCTATCTATCTATTACACTGATTCCACAAAGCAGTTACACAAAAAAAAGTAGGCATAAGCACTCAACGGGGCCCAATATTTGGATTCGGCAACCATCCTAGGCACTAGAACTGAATGTGCCCAAGACAGTGCATCATGGAAATCATTCCATCAAAGTGCTCCTCTGCTAGAAGTGTTCACTTTCGGCATTTGACAAATTTGAGCCAATGCGTCCGGGAACAAGTGTGTTTATCTGTACATTCATTACACAATCTTTTTCCCTACATCATTTCATGAGAGAGAGAGAGAGAGAGAGAGAGGAGAGAGAGAGAGAGAGAGAGAGAGAGAGAGAGAGAGAGAGAGAGAGTACACACAAAGGAAAGTTAACAAGGAAGTGTTCAGAATCCATAGCCAAACAGGCAGTGAACAGTGTTGTTGTTGTGGTCGTTGTTGCTGTTGTCCTTATTTTAATTTCTTTCTTACCTGTTCCTCTTGTTCTTGCTCTTCTTGTTCTTCGTGTTCTTCTTGTCCTTGTTCTTCTTGTTCTTGTTTTTCTTGTTCTTGTTCTTCGTCTTGTTCTTCTTCTTCTTGTTCTTGTTCTTCTTGTTTTTCTTCTTGTTCTTGTTCTTCTTGTTCTTGTTGTTGTTGTTGATGTTGTTGTTGTTGTTCTCTTCGTCTCTCTTTCTTCTTCTTCTTCTTCTTCTTCTTCTTCTTCTTCTTCTTTCTTCTTTCTTCTTCCTTGTAATTTGAGGGTAAAGAATTAAACAGAATAACTGGCACCCCCAGCACAGCATGATCTGATTTGACTCATCTGTCAGTAAATCAGTATCACGTTTAAATTGGTGTGTTAATATCGTAGATGATTATTCTGTATTTAGTTTGCCTTCTTCGTGACAGGGCAGAGAGAGAGAGAAGAGAGAGAGAGAGAGAGAGAGAGAGAGAGAGAGAGAGAGAGAGAGAGAAGACAGACAGACAGACAGACAGACAGACAGACAGACAGACAGACTGACAGACAGTCCGACAGAGAGAGAGAGAGGTTTGTTTCAGTGTACGGTGGTTGCAGGCGAATTTTGAAACATAAAGCAAACACTGAATCACTAGGCCGCTGAAAGTATAGAACATGCTATTTCTGTCTTCTCTACTGCTTTATTTACTTTGCATATTTTCTTCTCAATCTGTCTTTACATGCCTATCTTCAAGCCCTTTTGCCTATCTGTTCTGTTCAAACTTTACTCTTCTTTACGTTTAAAAAAACTTTTCTTTCTATCTCATTTATTCCCATTCTGTTTCCACAGTACGTTTTTTTTCTTTCTATCTCTCTCTTTCTTTCCCCATTCTGTTTCCACAGTACGTTTTTGTTTTCTTTCTATCTCTCTCTTTTTTTCTCCCCATTCTGTTTCCACAGTACGTTTTTGTTTTCTTTCCATCTCTCTCTTCCTTTCTCCCCATTCTGTTTCCACAGTACGTTTTTGTTTTCTTTCTATCTCTCTCTTTCTTCTCCCCATTCTGTTTCCACAGTACGTTTTTGTTTTCTTTCCATCTCTCTCTTTCTTTCTCCCCATTCTGTTTCCACAGTACGTTTTTGTTTTCTTTCCATCTCTCTCTTTATTTCTCCCCATTCTGTTTTCACAGCACTTTAAGCTTTTCACTTAATGATCATAATCATTTCTTTCCACCTTCTTCTTCTTCGTTCTTCTTCTTCTTCTTCTTCTTCTTCTTCTTCTTCTCAATTATTGTCCTTGTTTTGATGTGGTTGTTGTTTTTGTTGTAGTTTTTGCTGTCGTTCTTTTGTTGTTGTCATCGCCATCGTCGTCGTCGTCGTCGTCGTTGTTGTTGTTGTTGTTACTTTTGATTTAATTAATAGCTTCTACCCTTGAACCTCTTCCCTTTAGTTCCTTTTTGCGGTGTTGGTTTTCCACCTATAACCACATTTTGCATTGAGCTGAAGCTTAGCTTTATGTCATCCTTTTCATTGGTTACAAGATGGACTACCCTTTTGTGATGGATGTACCAGGAGTTAGCATGAGTGCAAGTTCTGTTTTATGCATGCATTCACAGGACTTCGCTTTTGAATCTCACCCAAATAATCAGGAGAGACTGAAGTCTCTATAGATGTTTACCCTGTCGAAAAAAAAATGTTCACTGTCGATGGCTGAGATTGATTCCATCAGACTTTGAACCTTGGACCCTCGGATATAGATAACTATGCTTTATCCGTCAGGTGAACCAGTCCTCCTTCAATATGTAATCGCAGTTGACACCATGCCTGGATCTGGTTTCACAACCCTGTTCAGCAAGAAGCCTTCATTTGTCGGAATACATTTCTTCTTTCAGCAACACTGCTGCACATTCCACGCCAACAAAGTTGCGAAAAAAGGCCAGAAAGTTGAGAACAAAATAGCCTGGACGTGAGGATAGGCTGATGCAAATGCTCTTTGCCCAGTATCTGCCGTCAGAAGTCGAGGATGGGAGGGTAGGAGAGGGAAGAGTATTGGAGGAAGAGAAGAGTATGTAAAGGAGGAGGGGAAGGAGGGGGGGGGTAGGGTCAGTAGGGTGGGAGAAGTACGTGAAATCCTATTTGCTGTGTGATGCACATTGTCCACCTTCTGTCAGTGTCAGATGTTGGCTAGGTTGAAGGGCAATCGGAGAAGATCGAGGGTTGTGATGGTGGTGGTAATGGTGGTGGTGGTGGTGGTGGAAGGCGCAGGGAGGGGTATGTAGGTGAGTAGACAACATGACGATAGGAGAATGTGCGATGGGTAAGAAGACACCAAAGGGAATAAGGATGATCTAGCTAACTGTGGACACATTTCAACTGCGTTTTCCACATGTGCAGGATCCATGGTCATTCAAACCAGGCTTCTCCTTAGGCCTTTCTTTCCATCATGTGTGTGTTCATTATGATTAGATATGCGTATAATAGAACATAGATAAGTAGATGAATAGATAGATAATAGAAAGATACATAGATAGACAGATAGGTAGACAGACCGATAGTCAGATAGATAGATAGATAGATCAACAGATAGATAGGTAGATAGATAGATAGATAGATAGATAGATAGATAGATAGATAGTTGCTAGCTTGCCAGCATGAGATAGATAGATGAATAGAAAGATAGATTAGATAGATACTGCGGACATCTCTTGACAAGAGAAAGGATAGGAGCAAAAGCCGTTGAGCTCAGAGAGTCAGTTGAGAGCATAGAGAGGGTGACAGAGGCACACCAACTGGTAGTCTGAGGAAGTCGGGGGAGGGGAAGGGGTAACGGTAAGGAGATGAGAGAGTGGAGGTACAGATGCCTTTCAACACAAAAGGTTTGCAAGTGAAAAGGAAATTGGGAGGGAGGTAAAGTAGGTGGTACGCCACCAGCAGGTTTGGACAGGGGTCGCCCTTCATTTCCATTGCTTCTGCTTATGGCTTTCCTGCAGGATGTTAGCGTCACATGCCATGCAACGACCTCCTCCATTGGTTACCCTCCACAGCTTCTTTCTGTCTCTATCTCTGTCTCTCTTTCCCTCTCTGTCTGTCTGTCTGTCTGTCTGTCTGTCTGTCTGTCTGTCCCGTCTTCTCTCTCTCTCTCTGACTTTGAGCGTGTTTACATATGAATGTACATGTGAGTGATTTGGTTAAATAATAACAACAACAACAAGTACAACGATACAACTACAACTACCACCACCACCACCACCACCACCGCCACCACTACCCAGTGGTGTGCCAGTGGCTACCATTAAAAGTCATGCTGCCAAGTACATTACAACAATAACAACAGCAACAACAACAACAAACAAAACAACACTTAAAATTAACCAGAAAGGTGTACATGAAGCACTGGCCGGATGGTGTGCTTACACGGCACATAGAAGACGTTCAGTAATAACTTGATGAACAGGACATTTTCCAATTTGGTGACATTCAACAACAACAACAA
>CM065715.1:76004397-76019397 GCA_033310375.1 Conus canariensis
TTTCTGCATTTGTGGTCTGTTCATCTTCCTGTGGTGTGGAAAGCATTTTTTCTTGATAAACTTTGTAAGATGCAAGTTCTTTTTTATCTGGTGACTAGATCATGAGATCCTAACCACTGGAACAGGCACTTGTCCATTTTGCGATGCTGTTCATTAATTAGGCTTTCTGATGTGTCTTTGTTGCACTGGAATTATCTCAAAAGGATTTTTAATCGTGTTTTTTGTTAAAGAAAAATCTGAGCGAAATGCTTAGAGTGGCCAGTGCACTTAAGATGGCTTATTTTATCCGACTGAACGACTGCAGCATACAAATATTATGAAGAAGTGCACCTATACCCCATAAGTTACTGCTTGTTGCTGCTTTAGTTGAATGATTTGTCTATGTACACATAATTGATCAATTTTTAAAATGCTTATAAAGCAAAAAAAGTGCACCTGTAAACCGTAAGTAAATCTGAGTGTTCCTTTGACGGGAGTGACTTGTTAGTTTTATTGTTCGTTTGTTTGGATTTTACTTGTTGGTTTCTTTGTGTTTCGTTTGCCTGTTTTTGGGGTACGAGTTGACAGCCCTGGAAATGCTCTCTGTGGTCTGCTCGAGCTGCACTGAAACAGACATTGTCCGTGCCCATCTCCGATACTGGCATCTCGGTTTTCTTTCTGACAATGCTTTCGGCTTTTAGTAATTAATTTCTCCTCAAAACACGAGCATTCTTCTCTTGGTGATTGTGGAGCCAGTATGCCAAGACTTTGTTGTTTTTCACCACATATCCGGACGAGCTCGGTCTGACAAGACCTTCCATCGTTTGTATCCAGCCATCCATGTCCGATTATGTCTGGAGCTGTCGTTTACCGTTTGTAAAAGACACTTTCCTCTTAAACGGAAATTTATTGTACGCGCACGCACTGGTACGCGCGCGCGCGCGCACACACACACACACACACACGCACGCACGCACGCACGTACGCACGCATGCACGCACGCACGCACGCACGCACAGTGTCCTGACCGTTTTCTCCGTTGTACGTTCTACGTGCTATGTTCACTTCTTGCGTGACACTTTTGCCTAAGGGTTTAGTTCCGTTCAGCTCCCTGTACCATAGGTCAACAAACAGGCTGCCATATAAGTGCCCCCTGGTTCACCGTTCAGCTCCCTGTACTATAGGTCAACAAACAGGCTGCCATATAAGTGCCCCCTGGTTCACCGTTCAGCTCCCTGTACTATAGGTCAACAAACAGGCTGCCATATAAGTGCCCCCTGGTTCACCGTTCAGCTCCCTGTACTATAGGTCAACAAACAGGCTGCCATATAAGTGCCCCCTGGTTCACCGTTCAGCTCCCTGTACTATAGGTCAACAAACAGGCTGCCATATAAGTGCCCCCTGGTTCACTGTTTCCTGTCTGAAGGTAGTCAACACCGTACACTTTTACTTTTTTTTTTTACAGTGACCAAGTTTCTGCATCTGGTTGAGTTAGCCTTTGTTTCTGAGTTCTCCGGGCTTCATGCTGTTCACTCTTTCTGAGTGTAACCAATGTGCAGCTCAAGGTTATTTTGTTGCCCTTTGGTGAAACACTTTGCTTGATACCGCTCATAGTATTCAACAGTTCATCATTGCTGCGATTTATTTCGTGATACCGCTGGTAGTATCCAACAATATTTCGTTGCTGAGATTTCTTGCGCATCCGTCAAACTAGCATTAAAGCTGATTCAGTGTAGACCCTGTGCAGAGAAGTGACAACCGAGCCACGTTCGGTGTGAGGTCATGTTCAGGGTGAGCGTCGACACTCACCAAGGTGGTAAGGCGGACAGGATAACCGCAACAGGAAGGCAGGTCGGAAGGGTGGGGATGGAAAGGAAGAGAGGGATGGTAGAGGGTTTATGGAGCACACACCAATACCATCGGAACATCAATATATCAATACATAAAGCCCCAGGCGTCTGCGAACTCGTCTTACATCGGCCTGGGTGCTCTACCCTGAACTTTCTATTTAAGGGGATGAGTATGTGTATTGGTGGGAAAGGGTTGGGGTGCGGTACCTGAAGCACTATGCTGAATCACGTTGATTAAAGAAAACTTTGGCCTTTTAAAAAAATACTGATCCATGCATGACTTGATCCCCAGTCTGGCGACTCTATATGATATTGTTTTATAAATTCGTACGGCCCTGATATGGTTTACGTCTGATCCACTCAAAAAAGACATGCCGCTTATGATTCTATAAATATTCCTCTTTTCCCCAGTTCTCATTCACGTACGATTTTCTGGTGCTCATCACAACACTTGGTTTTTTACTTCCTTTGCTTCTCACTTGCATTCTTTCACACCAGGATATTGTACTTTTCAGTCCAGTTTTCTCTCCACTCCCTGTTTTTCAAGTTTTATCCTTTATGTTCTCCAGAGACCCTTCACTTTATCGCATTAACATGTTGTAGACGTGCTGAGAGGATTGGACACACCACCACCAGTTTCCATCTTCGTCCAGTGGTTATTTCTCGCTTTTCCTCCGCAGATGTCTTCTTTTCATGTTTAATGGATTTGAACCTGAGACCCATCACTCCCCCCCCCCCACCCCCCCTTTAATTCTTTAGCCCATTCATTAACTCCATACCCGCTGTTGTACATGATTCATGTTGCCATATTCCTCATTCTCTTTATGTCATATTTGATCTTTTCCCACTACATCTCCGACCTTTGAAGCCCTGCATCCCCCCCCCCCCTTTTTTTTTTTAAAATTCTTCTGTACTACAAACAGTTCCTTTTATACACTGCTGATCTATTATTCTGCATTGCTACGAACTTATGACACAGTCATTTCCGTCGCAACCCCTTTACTTCTCTTTCGGCGGTATTGAACAGTGGGATGGACGTACCATATTCAGCTACATCTAGTTCTCCCCTTCCCATGTCGCCCGTCATTTATCGTTCTTCTGTTCTTCTCCCATCCATCATTCATTCTCTGAAACTCCTTTCCTCCTCCAGAGCATCAACAATCAGTTTCACTTTTTTTTTTTATCGTCACTCGTCCACCATTCATCTTTCCCACGTTCCTCAGTTACCGTTCCTTTGATCTGTCATCATTCTCATGTTGTCTTCTTCTCACCTTGTTCTTCATTTACTGTTGCCATGTTCTGCCCCCGTCTTTCACGCAGCGTTTTTATGTTCTCTTCATCTCATCGTGTCAACCATTCATTATTAACGCGTTACCGTCTTCTCATTCCGTTTTCATTCTGTGCTGACTGTGCCCACTATTACTCTGTAGCCATCATTCTGTGCTGATTGTGCCCACTATTACTCTGTAGCCATCATTCTGTGCTGACTGTGCCCACTATTACTCTGTAGCCATCATTCTGTGCTGACTGTGCCCACTATTACTCTGTAGCCATCATTCTGTGCTGACTGTGCCCACTATTACTCTGTAGCCATCATTCTGTGCTGATTGTGCCCACTATTACTCTGTAGCCATCATTCTGTGCTGACTGTGCCCACTATTACTCTGTAGCCATCATTCTGTGCTGACTGTGCCCACTATTACTCTGTAGCCATCATTCTGTGCTGACTGTGCCCACTATTACTCTGTAGCCATCATTCTGTGCTGACTGTGCCCACTATTACTCTGTAGCCATCATTCTGTGCTGACTGTGCCCACTATTACTCTGTAGCCATCATTCTGTGCTGACTGTGCCCACTATTACTCTGTAGCCATCATTCTGTGCTGACTGTGCCCACTGTTACTCTGTAGCCATCATTCTGTGCTGATTGTGCCCACTATTACTCTGTAGCCATCATTCTGTGCTGACTGTGCCCACTGTTACTCTGTAGCCATCATTCTGTGCTGACTGTGCCCACTGTTACTCTGTAGCCATCATTCTGTGCTGACTGTGCCCACTATTACTCTGTAGCCATCATTCTGTGCTGACTGTGCCCACTGTTACTCTGTAGCCATCATTCTGTGCTGATTGTGCCCACTATTACTCTGTCGCCATCCTGTTTTCGTTACGGCCATCATTCTCACGCTCTTTTCATTCCTTCGCTTTCCTCATCCGTCCCTCGTTCACCAGCGTGGCACCAGCCTTCCATCTGTTATTCATCTGCTCTGTGTTCTTCTCTTCCCCTCCAGTCCAACATTCATTATTGCCTCAGTTTTCTCCCGTCCAGCATTCACCATTTTCGCGTTTCACCTCCCCACTCCAAACCCCACCCCGCTCAAGTCCCCGCAGTCCATTCATCATACTTCCATTTTTGCCCAGTCCAACATTCCACATTTTCACGTTTTCCCGCAGTTCACCACTTCTAGTTCTCATCTTTTCCTCATGTCCAACATTGGTCATTTTCACGTGCTCTCCCCCCTCCCCTCCCAATACCCTCCCCCCGCCTCCTTTCCACTTCCTACACACACACACGCACACACACACACACACACACACACACACATACACACACACACACACACACACACACACACACACACACACACACGCATCTCCCGTCCAACATTTACCATTCGCAAGTTTACCATACTTCGTCATTAACCTTGTCACCTTTTCGTGCAGTCCAATTTTCATCATTCTTACTTTTTCCTCAATCAGCATTATTCATTGTCACGCCCCCCCCCCTTTCCCTCCCTCCTCCCCACTCCGTCCACCTGTTCAATATTCATGTTTTCCCATATTCAAACATTCATCATCCTCTTATTCTCCCACCTCAACATACATCGTTCTCACATTTCCCCCAGTCCAACATTCATCATTTTCAAGTTTTTCCCCAGTCCTAAAGTCATTATTCTTACGTTTCCCCGACTCCAACATTCATCATTCTCACATTTTACTCCAGTCTAGCATTCATCCTTTTCGTTTTTTCCCCTGTCCTACATTCATTATTTTCACGTTTTTCCACGCTCAATGTTCTTCATTCTCATGTTTGTCGCCACTCCAAAATGTTTCATATTCACGTTTCCTCCATCCAACATTCATCATTTTCACGTTTGCCTCAGTCCAACATTCATTATTTTGCCTTTTCCCCCATCCGACAGTCATTATTTTCACCATTTCCGTGATCGAACATTCATTATTCTCACGTTTTCCTCCGTCTAACATTCATCATTCTCACGTTTCCCCGCTCTCCAAAATGCTTTATTCTCACGTTTTCCCTGTCCGATATTAGTCGTTCACAACTTGCCCGCAAGTCCAGCATTCATAATTTTTACGCTTCCATTCTTTCAACATTCATCATTTTTGCGTCATCCTCTTCATCAAGTTCGCCATTCACCATTCCCACGTTCTCTTCTCTGATTTCGTCTGTCATTCGTCATTCTTTCATTCTTCTTTTCTGATCGCATCCAGCATTCGTTTTTCTCTGGTTCTGTTCTCATTCCATTCACCTTTAGATTACTCTTACGATGTCCGATTATCATGTACTTCCCACGTTCCTCCCTCTTATCTCCCTTCTCCAGTTTTCCCATTCATCATTCTCACCTCTCCTTTTTTCTTGTTGTAAACACTCATCTTTCCCTTGTTTCCTTTCTTTTAGTCTGGCCTTCACTGCACCGTTCCCACGCTGTCCAGTGTTCATTCATCTATTGCCTCACACTGCTTTCTTCATTTCCTTCTTATCCCGTCCTTCGTCGTTCTCACGATATATTCCCATCCACAGTTCTGTCCGTCACCTTTCATACATCATTTATCATTCTTACATTCTTCTTTTCACCTCTCGTTCCTAGATATCACTTTCTCTTTTTATCCTACTCCTCATTCATGATGCTGATGCTTTAATCATTTCGATCATGATTCATCTTGCTCTCCTTTCGTCCATCCTGTTATCATGTTCGCGTTTGCCTGTTTTCTTCCAATCGGGGCCAGATGCGCCGTCCTCAGTCTCTTGCCGTCTCATCCGAACTGCCCTTCATCACTCACATGTTAGTCTCCCATAACCTTTTCATCATTTTCACGTTCTTTCTTCTCCCGTCTTTCTTTCATCATTCTCACGTTCTTCTTTTCTCCTGTCTTTCACCATTCTTTAGGATTTCTTCCGTCCGTTATTGACTGACCCCTTTTCCTTCTCCTGTTGTCCCTCTGTCGTCATTCTCACGCTTTGTTCTCAATCCGCTCATACTTATCGTGTTCCAGTCCCGGCGATCATGCCCCATGTTCTCGTTCTTGCCATTTAATTATTACCTTCACGGTTTCTTGTTTTCATTGTATCTGTTATCCATATTCCTTCTTTCCTTCCTTCGTCATACTTACGTTCTCTTGGTCTTGTTCTTCATAAACCATTCCTTCCCTTAACATCTTCTCATTCTTCTAATCCCGTCTATCATTCGCTGCTTCTAGTCCTATCCATCACTGAAATTTCTTACGTTCTTCCCCCGTCCATTATACATCGTTTTCACGTTCTTCTCTATTCATCTTGTCTATTTCGTGTTTTTATCCCCTCACTTCGTCCATCATTCTCGTCATCACTTCATCTATTTCTTCCTTTATTGAATCATTCTGACAGTATCTTTATTTCATGTAGTCCATCGTCCTGATGCTTTTTTTCTCTCTCTCCCCCTCTCTTCGTGTCCCGTCTCCTGTTCATCATTTTCATCTTTTCTTCTTTTCACCTCGTGAAAAAAGTATTGTTCTCTCGTTTCATCTCCCCCCCTGTTTGTCCATCACTGGATCATTCTCAGGCTGTTCTGTGTTCATATAGCTGAATCTATCATTCTCGTGCTCCTCTAGTCTTTTCCCTCTTCTGAACCTTCTCCTGCTGCTGTCCTGTCCACCGTACATCATGTTCACATTCCCCTCTTCTCCTCTCCTTCATGGATGTAATGGCAACTCATCCCACCTGTCATTTATAATTGTCTGTTATTCATCGTTCACGTTTACTCCCTTCATACTTCCTTCACTGTTCTTAAGTTCCGTTTTAACCCTATCCATTATGCGTTCTTTTCACATTCTTATTACCTCGTCCGAACAATTTTTTCTATCATTGTCTTGTTCTTCTCCCATCCCACTTTCATCTTCCTCTCCTCTCCCCGTCATCTGTTCATCATTTTCTCTTTTCTGATCATTCTCCCATTGTCTTCACGTCCTGTCCATCATTCGTCATTCCCACGCTCTTGTTCCATCAGCCATTTATTGTGTTCACATTCTCCTCGAGTCAGCAATCATGTTCACTGTCCTCTGACATCAGTCACTCGTCGCTTTCAAGTCCTCTCCGCTCAGTCATTCATCATTTTTAAGTTCTTCTCCAGTCAGTCGTTCATCGTTTTCAAGTTCTTCTGCAGTCAGTCAGTCGTCGTTTTCAGGTTCGTCTCCAGTCGGTCATTCATCTTGTTCATGTTATTGTCCAGTGAGTCACTGACCATTTTAACGCTCTTCTCCGGTCATTCATTGATCCTTTTCACATTCTTCTCCCGCCAGTCATTCGTCATTTTCACGTTAAATCACAGCAACAAAGTTGTTGCTAAAACCAGAATCGTGTTATTTTCTGATTTTCCTCATTCTGAAATATCCGAATCCAAAAATGTGCACATGTGGAAAAATAAAAGAATTTAAGAATAATGATAAGAAGAAACTGCCATTGTAGTTTTCTGTTAAATTGGGAAGCATTGTTAGCATATCTTTTGACAAAGCATAGACGTTTGTGAGACATTTTTGGAGAGCAATTTATAGTCAAGCCTCACTTCTGATATCAAGAGTTGAAGAGAGGAAGATGAGATTATTATGTGTTCATCAAAGTCTAAATTCTATTATTACATACAAGGAATTTAACAGACATTTGAAGTCTTTCTTTTCGCGTAAAAGTGTTGCTGGAATTGTATTTATTGTTAAGAATGCCAGAAGATCGTTTTAAAAAGCCTCTGGAAAAAATATATTTATAGTACATCAGGCCCGTTAAAGAAAAAGGCTGATGCACATACGATAATAAACTCGAAAAGAAAAAAGTTAACAATATTTTTTGACTTCAAGAAGTCCAATTAATTCAAAATCATGCGGCAAAACTTGAGCCAAGAGTAAGTGGTGATGTTCCACACTCTGTACTGGCTTCCAGTGAGGATACGTACGTATGTGTTTGTATGTGCGTGCGGTGTGTGTGCTGTGGTGTGTGTGTGTGTGTGTGTGTGTGTGTGTGTGTGTGTGTGTGTGTGTGTGTGTGATACATACGTCTAGCGTGCGCGCGCGCATGGTTGAATATGAATGTGTGCGGACGCGCAAGCATGCGGACGCGCACGCATGGTTGTATATGTATACACGTGCAGACGCGAGCGCGCGCGCGCGCTTGTGCTTTTGTGTGTGTGTGTGTGTGTGTGTGTGTGTGTGGTGTGTGTGTGTGTGTTTGCGAGCGCGTTGTGTGTGTTTTGTGTGCGCGTGTTTGTGTGTGTCTGTGTGTGTGAGATGTCTGTTTTGCGTGCGGGCGCACGTGATTATGTAATTAGTGCGCGCGCATGTATAGTCGTGAGCGTACGCGCTTGTGGGTGTGGTGGTGTTGTGTGTGTGTGTGTGTGTGTGTGTGGTGTGTGTACGTGCACGTGCGTGTGTGTGTTTGTGTGCCCACTCGAGTTATTCTGTGTGTGTGTGTGTGTGTGTGTGGTTGTGTGTGTCGCGCGCGCGCGCTTGTTTGTGTGTTCGGGCGCGCGCGCGCGCGCGCGCGCGCGCGCGTTGTGTGTGTGTGTGTGTGTGCATGCGTTGTGTGTGTGTGCGGGCGCTCGTGTTTTTGTGTTTTTATGTGCGCGGGGTGGAGGGTGGGAGGGGGCAGCGAGTGAGTTGACACTTTCGAGCAACCATGTAACTTGATGTGTTTGTGGAGGAGCCAGAGGATAGGGGAAGAGATGGGTATGGAGAGGCGTCGAATGAAATACGTTTGTGTTGTTTTGACCAATTGTACTGTTTTTATTAACTTTGTCAAATAGGTCTCGATCACATTTTTTTCATGTAGTTTTTTTGCACATTGCTGGAATACGGCTTCACTTGGTGCAGATCGCTCTCTCTCTCTCTCTCTCTCTCTCTCTCTCTCTCTCTCCTCTCTCCCTCTCTCTCTCCTCTCTCCCTCTCTCTCTGTACTTACACCCTTTTCTCTTGTGTTTACTATTATTCCTGAATGATGCTTTAATGTTTGTGGCATTGATTTTGAAGGTCATAAACCTTGCTTTTACTGTTATTTAATTGAGTTATAATAATAAATTGTCCTATTTATCATTAAAAGTGTACAATAACAAATAACTTGCAAAACTACTCTAAAATGTGAAAATTAGTAGAATAAGCGACGTTTTGTATCAGCAATTTCTGTTAATCTGGAGAATCTGAATGTGTAAGCGTCGGTAATATCTTGTCATCTTTTCAGAATATCCATACCCTTCAGTGTGTCATTATTACTTCTGTTGTGTGTGCTAGTCCTACTAACGACCTGCCTAAGCTACCATAAAAAAAAGACATACAGTATAATATTCAGACGATATTTTCATTAAGACTAATGCAAATCTAAGAAGACGAGGGAAATAAGCACAAGATATTTATCACCTGGAGATAAATACATTTAACTTGTACATGGAGTGATATGGGCCGACACATTCAAGAGAGAAAACACGTGTAATGATTTTTTAACGAGGAGAATCCGACATTATTGCTACAACATTAAGTGTACATGGCAAAACTTCGCAACTTTCATAAGACGAAGTTTTGGGATACTCACTGGACCAGAAATTACATTGGCAATTGAGAATTTGATAATGACAGCAAGGAAAAGGTCGAAAGTTTTGACAGCAGTTGATGCTTAACCGTGGGATCAAGATACATACAACAACAATAAACCTCCGTTACCACAGTCACTAGCCTCGTCCGATCAAAATTGATGTATGAATAATTTTACTTTTAACCCTGCACAGCTTGTTGAATGAAATACGATCTACAGGCAGCAGAGCTGTTAAATTAGTTCTTGGCAATCTGATACATACAAATATATTGAATTCATACCATGAAGCTGGCTTAACATCCTTTTCAGAATAAGGTAAGTCGTCAAAAGCTAATCGTTTTTATTCGAAGTCTTTGTTCTTGAATTCAGAAAACAAAGAAAGTGTTGTTAGGCTCTGGTAACGAGTACCTGAAAAGAGCTAGACACACGCTGTCTCTCCCCAGCCAGTTATAAATTTTAGAAATGAATTATATATATATATATATATATATATATATATATATATGTAAATTGTGTTCTATCATCTATTACATCGGGTCCAACAGTGCCTGTCATACCTCACTAAGAGAACCGACAGGTCAGATTTGATATTAATTATATTTCACTGACGACAGGTGAAAAGATTAACATTTTATTAGCTGAGAAAGAAGATAATGTGAACATTTTATATTTTGACACTAAGAACATTTGAAAGCCGTGTATCCAAATTATTAGAAACATGCTAACAGATGGTACAATCCTAGATTCACGCACACGTTCTGCATTAAAAAGTCATTTGAAATACAAAAATAATGTTGTCTTGGTATCACTAATATCTGTTTCTTTTTTCCCAGGTCCGTGTGAAAGATTGAGGCATGGCACTGAAGAACTGTTCACCACATTCCTCCAGTTCTGTCGGTTATGCTCAGAGGTCTTAGGCTGTACAGATGGTAGTTCACCACATTCCTCCAGTTCTGTCGGTTATGCTCAGAGGCCTTAGGCTGTACAGATGGTAGTTCACCACATTCCTCCAGTTCTGTCGGTGATGCTCAGAGGCCTTAGGCTGTACAGATGGTAGTTCACCACATTCCTCCAGTTCTGTCGGTTATGCTCAGAGGTCTTAGGCTGTACAGATGGTAGTTCAGCACATTCCTCCAGTTCTGTCGGTGATGCTCAGAGGTCTTAGGCTGTACAGATGGTAGTTCACCACATCCCTCCAGTTCTGTCGGTGATGCTCAGAGGTCTTAGGCTGTACAGATGGTAGTTCACCACATTCCTCCAGTTCTGTCGGTGATGCTCAGAGGTCTTAGGCTGTACAGATGGTAGTTCACCACATCCCTCCAGTTCTGTCGGTGATGCTCAGAGGTCTTAGGCTGTACAGATGGTAGTTCACCACATCCCTCCAGTTCTGTCGGTGATGCTCAGAGGCCTTAGGCTGTACAGATGGTAGTTCACCACATTCCTCCAGTTCTGTGGGTGATGCTCAGAGGCCTTAGGCTGTACAGATGGTAGTTCACCACATCCCTCCAGTTCTGTCGGTGATGCTCAGAGGTCTTAGGCTGTACAGATGGTAGTTCACCACATTCCTCCAGTTCTGTGGGTGATGCTCAGAGGCCTTAGGCTGTACAGATGGTAGTTCACCACATTCCTCCAGTTCTGTGGTGATGCTCAGAGGCCTTAGGCTGTACAGATGGTAGTTCACCACATCCCTCCAGTTCTGTGGGTGATGCTCAGAGGTCTTAGGCTGTACAGATGGTAGTTCACCACATTCCTCCAGTTCTGTGGGTGATGCTCAGAGGCCTTAGGCTGTACAGATGGTAGTTCACCACATTCCTCCAGTTCTGTGGGTGATGCTCAGAGGCCTTAGGCTGTACAGATGGTAGTTCACCACATCCCTCCAGTTCTGTCGGTGATGCTCAGAGGTCTTAGGCTGTACAGATGGTACTGTAGTTCACCACATCCCTCCAGTTCTGTCGGTGATGCTCAGAGGCCTTAGGCTGTACAGATGGTACTGTAGTTCACCACATCCCTCCAGTTCTGTCGGTGATGCTCAGAGGTCTTAGGCTGTACAGATGGTAGTTCACCACATCCCTCCAGTTCTGTCGGTGATGCTCAGAGGTCTTAGGCTGTACAGATGGTAGTTCACCACATTCCTCCAGTTCTGTGGGTTATGCTCAGAGGCCTTAGGCTGTACAGATGGTAGTTCACCACATTCCTCCAGTTCTGTCGGTGATGCTCAGAGGTCTTAGGCTGTACAGATGGTAGTTCACCACATTCCTCCAGTTCTGTCGGTTATGCTCAGAGGTCTCAGGCTCTACAGATGGTAGTTCACCACATTCCTCCAGTTCTGTCGGTTATGCTCAGAGGTCTCAGGCTCTACAGATGGTAGTTCACCACATTCCTCCAGTTCTGTCGGTTATGCTCAGAGGTCTCAGGCTCTACAGATGGTAGTTCACCACATTCCTCCAGTTCTGTCGGTTATGCTCAGAGGTCTCAGGCTCTACAGATGGTAGTTCACCACATTCCTCCAGTTCTGTCGGTTATGCTCAGAGGTCTCAGGCTCTACAGATGGTAGTTCACCACATTCCTCCAGTTCTGTCGGTGATGCTCAGAGGCCTTAGGCTCTACAGGTGGTGTCCCTGTCCCTCCATCAACGTTGTCAGTCCATCGTCTCCTTCCCCTTGGTCTCGCTCCTTCAACACTTTCCTGGAGGATTATTCTAGCAGGGCCGTTTGGATCTTCATGACAATGCCAACTTAGTTTCTTTGCTTTGCTGGTGTCAGCAAATCTTCGTATGGCCCGATGTGGTGTTGTTTGTTTTGTTTTGTTTTGTTTTTTTATGGTCCGGCACACTTGTTCAATTGTGATATAATCAGTATACCTGACGTATGTCTTCCAGTGACTCTTCATTTCAGTGCGTGGGTTCTTTCTTCCAGGTCCATGTCGCGTGTGCTTATAGGAAAAATTACACCCGTGCATGTAGGAGCCAGATCTGTGTTTCACTGAGATGTTACTGTCTCTCCATACAGGATTCAGTCTGGACAGAACTGATGTCTTCGCTGCTCTTGAGAGAGGGTATTTGATTGAAATCCCAAACCGCTGAAAATAAATCCCAGATATATGAACTGTTTAACAGTTCCTAGCTTCTATCCATGGTTATATCGGTACTGGAGGTGGTGTCTTGGCTGGCCATTAGCTTGGTCTTCTCGGTGTTGACATCCATAGTATGTCTCGCAGATGTTTCATTCAGTGTTTGAACAAGTTTGTTTAGTTCTTGTTCAGTGCCTGCCAGGCCATCGAAGTTCTCTGCAAAGTGAAGGTTCGTGACAGTTCTTGCAGTGCTGATTGTGTGGACATGATCTTCAAGTGGATCATTCATGATGCATTCCAGGACTGTGTTGAAAAGTATTGGAGAGTAAAGGGGCCCTGACGAATCCTAACTGATATGGGGACCACTTTCCAGTCGCGCCCTTTTTGAGTACTGCACTGGTCACTTTGACGTACACATGGTGGATGTTGATTAACTTTGTCCCGAAATCAAATTTCTTCATAACAGCATAGCATCTCTTGACAGACTCTGTCAAACGCCATCTTTGAAGTCTGTGAAGACACGACAGAACTCCTGGTGTTGCAGGAGTTTATGGCGAAGGGTTAAAGATCTGTTCGATGATACTTCAGCCTTTCAGATACAGTGGTGCCTGTTTGCAACTATGATCTATTCAGAAATACTTTAAACATTACATTGATCACATTACTAATCTACGTGATCTTGCGGTTGTTCTGGCAGTGTTGAGGAGTTCCTGTCTTTGGAAGTGTGGCGATAAGTGATCGAGTCTCTTTGGCGTTAGCCACTCGCCAGTGTGCCAGATTTTGTTGCAGATGTCAGTTGATATATCAGTTACTGCCTTTCCGCCATATTCAAGTGTTCTGAGCGATGTTGTCAATGCATTCAGCCTTGCCGTGTTTCAGCGAATCTACTGCTACCACGACTTCTTCGACAGAGTGTTGGAAAGTAATCTCCATTTGCTGAATCCTGAATAGTCAGCATACGAGGATCTCTTTTGCTCTGTTGTAGAGCTCAAAGCAAAGTTCCTCCGTCTTCTAATGATTTCTTTTTGCATGAGACAGTCAACGTCTTTGTCCTGAGTGGTGCTGACTTTAACTAAAGTGTTAACGATCTTATTTTCATCCCGTCTAACATTCACCATTAGCATCCTCTTCTCTCCTCATTCCGTCCGTCATTCATTTTCATCACATGTCCACTCATTCCTCGTCATCATTCATCACACTTGCATTCTCCTTTCCTATCCCGTCTGCCATTCACAGTCACCACGTTCTCCTATTCTCATTCTGTCCGTCATTTGTCATGCTTAAAGTTTGCCGTTCATCATTCATCGTTCCCGAGTTCTCTGCACAGTCATCATTTCCACGATCTTTATTTTTCTCCCAGTCCCATCATTCATTTATCGTTCTGGCGTTCTCTTTTTCCCCTCCGGTCCATCATAGATTCTCCTCCAGTCGTTGTCGTCGTCTCTTCTCAACCTTCATTGTTCATTACCACGTTCTCCTCTTTTTCTCCAGTCCACCGCACATCGGTTTTACGTTTTGCACACCCGTTCCTGTCAGTCATTCATCCTTCTCACATTCTACTCGTGCCATCTTGTCTGTCATTCATAGTTCTTGAGGTGTTTTCCTCTCGTTTATTCTCCTCTACCTCCTCCTCCTCATCACCACCACCATCATCATCATCATCATCATCTCACTCACTCTCTCTTCTTGTGTCATCATCATCATCACCATCATCATTATCTCTCTCTCTCTCTCTCTCTCTCTGTGTCTGTCTGTCTGTCTGTCTGTCTGTCTGTCTCTCTCTCTCTCTCTCTCTCTCTCTCTCTCTCTCTCGAGAGAGAGAGAGAGAGAGAGAGAGAGACAGACAGACAGACAGACAGAGAAGCGAAGCAAAGGACAAAGGCAGATAACATGACTGAAAGAGAAAAAAAAATGAGTGAGAGAGAACGAACGAAACGAACACAGTTTATTGCTAGTAAGCTGTACAGCCCATTTAGCCCATCGACGCGATGTTCATTGACAGTCTCATTGACATGGACACCATAGCAATGCTTTTTCTTTTTCACATTACATGACAAAAGTCGTAAACGACAAAATTTCTCTGATACGTGTGCATAATCCGGTCAGTGGAGGGCAGTCATCCCAGGTAAAACTGGATCAGGCCGAGGAGTGTGTGCAACCGCCGTAGTGCACATGCTTCAGTCTCTGCGTGCTGTGTGTTGTTCGCACGTCTTCCTTTCCGCAGGTGGGATGATTTGACACGTTCTTCCGATGACATGT
>CM065715.1:76024397-76029397 GCA_033310375.1 Conus canariensis
GATGAAAGAAGTGATGAGGATGGGCATATTGGGACAGAGGGGTGACGATGAAAGAAGTGATGCGGATGGGCATATTGGGACAGAGGGGTGGACGATGCATGGCGTCACACGGAAGAAACGGGTGCGGTTGAAGGGTGTGACGTTGGTGGGCGTATATTGGCAGAGGGGGTGTGGATAAAGGGCGTGGCATGGTGGGCGTATTGGGGCAGAGGGGACGCAGATGAAGGGTGTGACGTGGGCGTCTTATTGAGGCAGAGGGAGTGGATGAAGGCTGTGACATGGTGAGCATATTGGGCAAAGGGGCGCGGATGAAGGGCGTGACATAGGTCTCTTATTGGAGCATAGGGGCCGGTTGAAGGGCGTGACATGGGTGGGTGTATTGGAGCAGATGGGGCGCAATAGCAGGGTTTGACATGGGCGGGCGAGGATGCAGGGTATGAAATGGCTGGGCGAACTGGAGGGGAGAGGACAGATGCAGCGCGTGAAATGTATGGGCGTAAGGAGGGGGGGGGGGGGGGGGAGGGGGCGTGGATGCACATGGGTGGGCGTACTGCGAAGGAGGGAGCGTGTATGCAGGGCTTGACATGGGTGAATTTGGGGGGGGGGGGGGAAGAGGAGGTAAGCACGGATACATGATGTGACATGGATGTCGAACGGAAGAGGGGGGGGGGGGGGGGGAGAAGCACGTACGCAGGGTGCTACATGTATCGGCTACGTGTGAGGGGGTAGAGAGGCACGACTGCAGGGTATGACGTGTGGGGATACTGGGGACGTGGATGCAGGGTATAGCATGGAAACGAAGTTGTGGATGCTGGATGTGACATGGATGGGGGTGAGGGGTCGCGGATGCTGTGATCGACATGGTGGCAGGTGTGGAGGACACGGATACAGTATATGATTTTGGTGAGAGTACGGCGGTTGTGAATACAGGGTATGTCATGAGGTGTGGGTGGTGTGTGTGTGTGTGTGTGGGGGGGGGGACATGGGAGGGGAAATGCAAATACAGGTGGGAGATTGAGGGTGTGGATGCAGGCGTAACATGGGTGGGGGTGAAGGGGGTGCGGATACAGGTGTGATATTGATGGGAGTACAGGGAGTGCAGATCTTTGGGCTTCACATAGGGCGGGGGGGGGGGGGGGGGGGGCAGATTTCAGAACATGATAAAGGTTGGGATACAGATAGGTGGGGGGAGGGTGGGGGCGTCGATTTTCAGGCCGTGACATGGGTAGGATTCTAGGGGGTGGGGTTTTCAGCGCCTGACATGGGTGGGGTAGCGGAAGGGTGGGGGAGGCTGATTTCATGGCGTGACATGGATTTGGATACGGGGAGCACGGATTTTTGAGCATGACATAGATGGGGAGGATGCAGGACTTGACATTGGTCAGCGTACATAATGTGTGGGTGGGTTGGTGGGCATTTGGGGGCTGATGAAGTCATGACGTCAGTGAGCCTGTTGGGGCAAAAGAGGCGGATGAATGGCCTGATGTTTGTGCATTGTGCAGAGTAGGCGCGGATGAAGGGCGTGGAGTGGGTGGACGTATGGGACAGAGGGGGCATGGGCTCGGGGCGTAACACGGGTGTTTGTATATGGGCAGAGAGGGCACAGAAGAAGGGCATGACATGGTGGGCGTTTTGGGCAGAAGGAGCGTGGATGAAGGGCGTGACGTGGACAAGTGTATTTGGGCAGAAGGACCGGATAAAGGGCGTGACATTGTGTGCATATTGGGGCAGAGGGGGCGCGGATAAAGGGCGTTGGGTGGATGGGTATATTGGGGCAAAGGGGGTGCAGATTAAGGGCATGACATAGTGGGCATATTAGGGCAGAGTGGGTGTGGATGAAGATGGTGACATGGGTGGGCGTGTTGGGGCAGAGGGGGCTGCGGACGAAGGGCTGACGTGGGTGGGCAAACCGGAGGGGGTGATGTTGAGAGGATGCAAAATGAGAAATGGATGGGCGGGGTGTGGGGGACGTTAGTTGCACATGGATGGGCGAAATGGGGAGGAGGGAGCACATAAGCAGGCCGTGACATGGATGGCCAAACGTGGGAAGGGGTGGGTGGATGGAAAACGCGCCACTAGGCGTACATGGGAGGGATTGGGGAGGAGCAAATGAAAGGTGTGATGTGTGGGTGTACGGCAGACTTGGATTCAAGGTACCATGGACACAGGGCTGCGGATGAAGTGTGTGATGGGTGTGGACGTATTGGGGCAGAGGGGGCGTGGACGATGGGCTTGACATGGCGGGAGTATTGGGGCAGAAGGATGCGGATGAGGGTGATGTGGGTGGGCATATTGATGCAGAGGAGGCGTGCATGTAGGGCGTGTCGTGGGTGAGCGTACTGGGCAGAGGGGGCGCAGGTAAAGGTCGTGACGTGGTGTGCGTATAGGGCTAGAGGGGGTGTGGATGGTGGGCGTGACGTGGACGGGTGTTGGGGCAGAGGGGGCACGGATGATCGGCTTGATATGGGTGTCTTACTGGGACAGAGGGGGCGGGGGTGAAGGGCGTGTCATTGGTGTCTTATTGGGGCAGAGGGATTGGATGAAGGACGTGACATGTGGGCGTATTGGGGCAGAGGGGGGTGGATGAAAGACGCGACATCGTGGATGTATTGGAGCAGAAGGGTGCAGATGATGAAGAGAGTGACATGTGGGCAGAGGGGCGGATGAAGGACGTGATGTGAGTGTGTTATTGGCGCCGAGAGGGACGCGGCGATGAAGGGGCGTGACATGGTGGATGTATTGGGAAGAGGGGCAGGGATGAAGGGCGGGACATGTTGGGTGTACTGCAAAGGGGCACGGATGCAAGGCATAACATGGGTGGGCATATTGGGACAGAGGGGGCGCAGATGCTGGGCATGACGTGGCTGGATGAACTGGAGGGGGAAGGAACGAATGCAGGGCATGATATGGATTCGCGTAAGGAGGAGGGGGGGGGGGGGGGGCAGCGGAGATACACATCAGTGGGTAAACCTGGGAGGAGGGAGCATGTATGCACGGCGTGACATGCGTGGGTGTACAAGGGTGGGGAGATGTATGATGCGACAAGGCGGGGCCAACGTAGGAGAGGAAGGGTAAGGGAGGAGAGGCGCGCACGCAGGGCGCGACATACATGGGCATGCGTGGAGAGGGGTGGGGGGAAATAATGCAAGATATGACATGTCGGGTACGGGGGACGTGGATGCAGGGTATACCATGGGTAGGACGTTGTGGATGCAGGGTGTGACATGGATAGGGGTGAGGGGGTTGTGGATGCAGTGTACGACATGTTGGCGGGTATGGAAGACGTGGATGCAGCGTAGCAAACACAGCGCACGACATGGGTGGAAGAATTTGGGGCGTGGATGCAGGACGTGACGTGGCGGGCGTATTGGGGTGGAGCCGGCACGGATGAGGAGCCAGACATGGATGGATGTACTGAGGCAGAGGGGCGCAAATGAAGGGCGTCATTTGGGAGGGCGTATCGGGGCAGAGGGGGAGCGGATGAGAGGCATGTGATATGATGGGTGTATTGGGAAAGAGGAGGCGCAGATGAAGGGCGTGACGTGAGTGGCAAACCTGAGGGGGGAAGGGGGTTGGAGCAGATGCAGCATGACAAGTGGATGGGCTTAAATGCGGATGGGGTTGGGGGGTTGATGCACATGGGTAGGCGTAATGGGGAGGAGGGAGCTTGTAAGCAGGGCGTAACATGGATGGCCAAATGGGGGAGGTGGGGGGCAGGGGATGGCAAATTGTGCAAACGCAGGGCTTGTTACGGATACGTGCACGTGAGAAGGAGGGGGAGGGTGGGGTAGTGGGTGGAAACAAACGAAAAGGATGACGTGTGGGGTGCAGGAGACGTGGATACAGGTATGCCATAGGTATGAGGTTGCGTGACGTGGGTATTGGGGTAGAAGGCGTATAGATGCAGGACGTGCATGACACGAGTGGGTGTGTTTGCGCAGAGGGGGCTCGGACGAAGAACGTGACGTGGGTAGACGTATAGGGCAATAGGGGCGCGGATAAAGAGCGTGATGTGGGAGGGCTTATTGGGGCAGAGGGGGCGCTGATAAAGGGCATGACGTGGGTGGGCGTATTTGGGAAGGTGGGGCGGGGATGAAGGGCGTGTCAGGGTGGCATGTTGGGGCAGACGGGGTGCGGATGAAGGGTATGACGTGGGAGTCTGATTGGGGCAGAGGGGGCGCGCATGAAAGGCATGACATGAGGCAGAGAGGGTGCAGATGAAGGGCGTCACATGGTGGGCGTGTTGGGGCAGATGGGGTGTGGATGAAGGCCTTGATGTGGTTGGGTTATTGGGGCAGAGGGGGCCCAGATGAAGGGGCGTGACGTGGGTGACTTATTGGGCAGAGGGAGCGGATGAAGGGCATAACATGGTGGGCACATTGAGCCAGAGGGGGCGCGAAAGAAGAGTGTGACATAGTGGGCGTATTTGGGCATGAGAAATGGGCGAACACATGTGCGGGAGGGGGTGGGGATGTTAATGCACGTGGGTGGGCGTAATGGCGGGGGGGGGGGGGGAGCTAGTAAGCAGGGCGTGACATGGTTGGCCAAACGGGGGGAGAGATGAACGGATGGAAAAGACGCGGACGCAGGGTGTCTTATAAATAGGTGTTTATGAAAGGGGGTGGTGAAAGGAGCACATGAAAACTATGATGTGTGGGGGGTATTGGAGACGTGGATGCAGGTATCCCATTGGTATGGGTTTGCCAGTGGAGGTCGTGACGTGGGTGGACGTATCGGGACAGAGAGGGCATGAATGCAGGGCGTGCGTGACACGGGTGTGAGTGCTTGGGGCAGAGGGGGCGCAGATGAAGAACGCTAGTCCACGTCTGGTAGCACGTCACTCGTTATGTACACGTATGTTGGCAAAATTTTGAGTAGACTGTCAACATCGAGTGGCACGTCACTTTAAAAGTAGCCATTCACAAAAAGGGGTGCAGTAGCCTGTCGTCTTGTTGGTAGTCGGTCACACAGTATGTAGCCAGTCATTGAGGGATGGCTGC
>CM065715.1:76031897-76044397 GCA_033310375.1 Conus canariensis
GCACGCACGCACGCACGCACGCCCCACGCAACACACACACAACACCACACACATACGATACTTTCCATGCCACAAAAGCTGTTTGCGAGTCGTCTTTTTTGTTACAAGTTCAGAGTTGTTCCGTTAAAAAAGTTTTCACTGCTTTTCTTCCATCAAAGCCAGGCTGAAGCTGCCGTATTTGTAACCAAAGTGATACCTTTTTATGGCCACTTGGAGGAAGCAATGGATATTGAGTCTCTCTCTCTCTCTCTCTCTCTCTCTCTCTCTCTCTCTCTCTCTCTCTCTCTCCCCCCCCCCCCCTCTCTCTCTTGGTCACTGTAGGTTTCAGGTGGTCCCATTTTCCCCATCTCTCTCTCTCTCTCTCTCTCTCTCTCTCTCTCTCCCCTCTCTCTCTCTCTCTCTCTCCTCTCTCTCTTTCTTTTCGTCATTCTATCTGTCTGTCTCGTCTGTGTCTTTCTGTCTCTCTGTCTCTCTCTTACTCTCTCTCTCTCTCTTTCCACCCTTTCTCTGCCTCTTTTTCTCCCTCTGTCTCTTTCCTTTTTTCTGTCTGTTTATCTCCATCTCTGTCTCTATCTTTGTCTGTCTGTCTGTTTATCCGCTCTTGCACAGCCAGTCACCTGTACTGTCCATATACAACTGCTGACCTTTGCTCTCTCTCTGTCTCTCTCTCTCTCTCTCTTAATCCTCTCTCTCTCCCTCCCCTCCTCTCTCTCTCTCTCTCTCTCTCTCTCTCTCTCTCTCTCGCCCCCCCCCCCCCTCTGTCTCTCTCTGTCTCTGTCTTTCTTTCTGTCTGTTTCTGTTTGTCTCTGTCTCTCTCCCTCCCCTCCCCCTGTCTGTCTGTCTCTCTCCCTCCCTCCCTCCCTCCTCTTTTTCTCTCAGTCACCACCGCCTCTGCCTCCTGCTTTTCTTTCCAGAATGAATGGCTATGTCTGGGCAGGTAAATGGGATGGTATTTACAGTCATGTAAGATTGCTGCTATCTCCGTAGCTTTAGAGCAGGAGATGGGTTGAAAGTGGTCGGGGATCTCGGGGAAACTGTCGACTGCGTAATTGAGCAAGCAGACGACATGGGCCACTCGTCCGTCTTCCATCTCCAGTGGAAGTAAAATAAATAGGTCACTCATTCAGCAAGTTTTTTTTTTTACTGTTTCATTTTATCATAGTTGCCTTTTCCAGTAATTTTGTTCAGTATCACACACGGACAGACAGACAAAGACACAGACACGCACAGACACACACACACACACACACAGAGACAACACACACAGACAGACAGATAGACACACACACACGCACACGCACATAGACACACACCTGTCTGTTATCTATCTATCTATCTATCTATCTTTGCATGCATACGCGGGGGGGGGGGGGGGGGGGGAGAGAGAGAGAGAGAGTCGGTGAAGGTGGGGGATGGATTACAACGCAGATGTGAGAGGTAGGGCTGGTGGCAGGGTGTGGGGAGTGAGGAAGCAAGAAGTTGATTTTCAATTTTTCAAGAATTAAAACTAACAGACCTAACTAACTGATAAGTTTTCCTGAATTTGATCACATTTTTTTTTAAATCTGAAACTAATTCCGATTTTTCCATCAAGTGTGTTGTCAACGTCGTATATTACTTGACACTTAAATTATCTTTTTATTTTAGATACGACGGCAAAAACTAGGACTGGTCTAATAATCAAAGATGTTAGTCGGTCAGTCAGTCAGTACCAACGTGCCATGAGAAGGAACAGAAGGGAGCCAGAAATAGGTGGATGCGTCTGCCGTCACCTCTTCTGACTGTAAAAAAAAAAAAATGACACGCATCTTTGAAAAGAGTGTGTCACTGAGTGGCTGGAACATCGATGAAAGTCAAGGGTGGTACCACACATTTTCTCATCTCCTGCCAGTTCATCTGTCCAAGATCCTGATAGAAAAAAAATGAGAAGTAAAACTGGAGGGCAGCGAGGCGTGATTGTAGAAGGAGATGGAGGGGAGGGGGTTGGGTAGGGAGGGAGGGGGGATGGCAGTATCTCTGGCTGAAGTCCAGTGACGATGGCACGCATGAGAGTAGTGTCGCAATCTCTTCACATGATCCTTTCAGAAATTGAAATTCCAAGCTCTTATTTTTAAATACTGAACACAATAATAGTAAACAGCACGGCGTGGGGAGTGGTTGTTTTAGTATTAAACTCACTGCAAACGCTAGCAGGAATAGCATGGCGTGAGGTGTGGTTGTTTTAGTGGGTAAATCACTGCAAACATAGCAGGAATAGCATGGCGTGAGGTGTGGTTGTTTTAGTGGGTAAATCACTACAAACATAGCAGGAATAGCATGGCGTGAGGTGTGGTTGTTTTAGTGGATAAATCATTGCAAACTATAGCAGGTGTAGCATGGTGTGAGGTGTGGTTGTTTTTGCACTACATACAGATTACAGTATGCGATTTCGAAAATCATCTTTAAACACAAATTTTGTGTTAGACTTTCAAACTCAATAACATCAATAATAATAATGATAGTAACAGTAATGATGATAATAGAAATGATAGTAATAATAATAATAATAATAACAATAACAACAATAACAACAACAATGATAATGATAACAGCAATGATAATAATAATAATAATAGTAGAAAAATATAACGTATCTGATCATGCGAAAATGTTTTCACGTTTACGTGCAACATCATTGCTTCCCTCTCCTTTAGTTTGTGTTCACTCCTTTCATATTCCCTTTCTTTCTCACCTTTGACAAAGAGCTTATGGCTTAAAACGTTTAGTGTTTTCCTTTTCCTGGATCACGGTTTTGCCTATTGTGTTGTCTTTACTTTTGTATGTTTTTGTGATCCAGTGGTCAACATGCTCTTTTCTCATGAACATCAGATAAAATTTAGTTTTATAGCCGAGAAACATCCCGGTAGCCTTTGATCTACTACCTGACTGATGTCTTCATTTTCTTTTCTTCAAATGAGACACTGTTCCATTGCTGATTGAATGCATGAATTTACTTCAGCTTAGACTTTGTTTTCGGCTGCTTCATACACCATGGTACTCCAAATCAGTCTTCGTTCTTCGCCTGAATGTTACGTCATTGTTCTACACTTGAACTCTGAAAGAAAAAGATACACCCAAAGGTGCGGGTGCGACCCAGAGGAGTACTGTCCTCAACTGCCGAACAAACCAGATGGGGGCAATCCTGCATCACCTTTGATAGCCTGCGCTGTGCTCACATAAGGTACAGGCATGCACAGGGCATTCCTTTAAGACGCCAAGGGACATAACTGCTTCTTGGCAAATGCCATTGTGTAATGGCCACTGGATGTGACACGACAGAACCCCCATGGGTGCACCAGCCCATATTTCATGACTGCAGAGGCCACCGGCGAAAAACGCCTCTCTCAGTTAGCTGTTGTGTGCATCCCGCAACCTCACTCGCTGTTCTACTGACAGGTGAAGACAGTGCAACTCCACGCTGAAGAGAATCCCAGGTCAAAGTCTGTCCCGTTGTCAACAGGACTTTTCCTGCGTCAGTGAGTCTTTCTTCACCGTGACTGGACCTCTCTTCGGAGTCGACCAATACGATACACCATTGCGCTCCACTTGCACTCTGTTCTATACCTGGCTGATACAACACTGACCCTCACATTAGACTCTGTGTTTTACTTTACTAGCGCACCATTTACATTTTAAATCAGACACTATTGTGTATCTCGCTCTCAAACCACTGATCATGTAAATCAGACATCACTTATGTTACACCCTGTCAACATACCCTTGACATTTCAAACCAGATTTTCACATATCTGTGAAAAAAACTTACATTTCTATACCTGGTTGCTAAACCAGTAACTTTTCAAAACACGCTATTTAATACTTCACTAATACACGCTCATATTTTAAATCTGAGTGTGTCCCAAATCACATTGACACATCACTTTTTTTTTTAAACCAAATTTTGTTCAGTGCTTAAATTTCTTTTCCATTATTCTTAAAGACACACCCCGGCAGCTAATGAATCATTTGTTATCTGCTTCCCTGCAGTTGAAATTGTCTATGTCTACCATCTCCCGCATTCCCATCTACGCATCCAAACCGGACCTCAATTATTTTCTGATTCCTCGGAATGATTTATGCCTGGGCGCTGTTTGTAATAAAGTTGTATCAACACCTCCCCAACAATGACACGCACGTGGGTGGAGGAGAGAAGGATAGCGGAGAAAGTCACGTGATCTGTCGGACAATGAGCAAGCTGTCAGGAAAGCATGGCTGCCAGACTGATTTATGCAGGGAGATATGAACATCTTTGTGAGAAAAGGCAACGCCTGCCTCAGACACTGTAACAGTGTTTTGACAATGCTTCAGTCTCCAGAGAGAGAGAGAGAGAGAGAGAGAGAGAGAGAGAGACAGACAGACAGACAGACAGAGAGACAGACGAGACAGAGCAAGAACGACCAGCCCCCCTATGAGGGCAAAACAAAAGGAACCACAACGTGCGGAGGCTCAGCGGAGGACAAAGACAGGATGTGCGAGGGCACAGCAACGGGCTGTCTGACACAGCTCTGTCGTTCCTCACAGACGGGGATGGAATGGATAGCTGGGGAGGGGGGTAGGAAGGGAGGGACGGTAGGTGGTACACCAGCAGGATGGGACAGGGGTGGTCCTTCATTTCCCTTGCTTCCGCCTATTGCTTTCGTACAGGATGTCAGCATCACATGTCATGCAACCTCCCTGCTTCTCCTCTCTCTCTCTCTCTCTCTCTCTCTCTCTCTCTCTCTCTCCAGACCTCGTTCTCTTTGCATCTCCTACCCCCAGCTCGTCTTTACAGATTGGCCGGCGGTGTCAGGGCAGGCAGTCAATGTCAATTTGCAGTCATATGAGAGTGGTGCTTTGTGTGCAGTTTTTAGGGATAGGGATTGGGCAAAAAGAGACCGGGGATTGCAGAGAAATGGGGGGGGGGGGGGGGGGGGGGGGGGCTGTGCAATTTGACGGCCATTACTCGTACATGGGCCAATCGACTGTTCCTCTTAGCCATTGTTAGTACTATCATGAGGTCAGTTGTTCAACACTCTTTACAAGTTCCTTTCTGAGCAGTTGTCTTTTTTTTTTTATTCATCCTATGTGCACATAAACAGATGTATTCATGCGCGCACACTCCGCACGCACGCACACACACACACACACACACACACACACGCACACGCGCACACACACACACACACACACGCACGCACATGCACGCACACACACACACACACACACACACACACACACACACACACACACACACACACACAGAGTGGATTTAAGGCCAGAGAGAGAGAGAGAGAGATGCTCGCGGCGCACACACACACACACACACACACACACACACACACACACACCACACACACGCACACTGGGGAGGGAAGATAAAGAGGGTAGGGGGTAGGGATGGAGGTAGGGATAGGATAGGGATGGGACTGGCAAGAACAGGTTTACAGTAAGTTTTTGATGATAGCGAATAGGATTAGCCAGCTGTGCTCCTCAAGTTCCTTTTTTGCTCAAAGATGACAAATTTGTTCCATTCAGTTTTGTATGAACCTGTCATAGTACAAGACATTTGCGTTGATTCAGTCCATAGGAAGAAAACTCTGGGGAGAGCTTGACAGTGGAAGGTCTTCAGAGAAGAAACCCCCTTCAAGCAAGTGTTTCGGCTCTGATCTCTTTACGCTCTAAAGGGGCTGGGCCGTATATAGGTCGTGAATTTGTATGAACCTGTCATAGTACAAAACATCTGAATTGACTTCTTATTATCTATGTCGCAGCTTAGCAAATGACTGTTGTGGCACTCAAAGGTTTCAGTCGGTCACATGACGTGGAAACAAAAGGAAGCCAGAAAGAGCTGGAGGTGTCAGCCGTTGTCCTTGCTGCTGCCCGTGAAAAATGAAACCCAGCTGTAAAGAAGATGAGTCACTAAGTGGCTGTAGGGGTGATAGAAACCAGGAATGGAACCACACCTTCCCCATCTTCTGACGACCAAACTGTCCAAACATCCCGAGGAAAATAAAAACAGCTGGGGCAAGGAGATTGGAGGGGAATGAGGCATTATGCAGCAGGGACAGGCAAAGAAGAGTGGAGAGGAAGGGGGGGGGGATAAGGAGAGGGGTATGTCTGGCTGAAAATAAATCAATATAACCCCCTAGATAGAGTCACAATCTCTCTGCATTCTATGTGATTCCTAAAGAAATTGGAATTGCTCGCCATTCTGAACTTTTTCTTTACACTGCAAACAATGTCAGCTATAAAGCCATGTCAGACTTGGTTGCCCTTGTGGGAATGCTATCGTGCCTTCGGTCCAAGGCCCCAGGGATGAATTCCCAGTTTGAGACGGTCTGTGTAAAGGGGATTTTATTCTTTGGGTTTGTGCAGACTCCTCTCTCCCTCAACCCTATTCCACACTTCCAGCCAAGTGCAGCACATGCATCTTTAAAACAAGGGACAGTCATTTAAAAACTGATAAGGAAATTAGCAAATTTAAAGAAAAAAATGCTATTCCGCCAAACGAAAGAAACAAATTACAAAAACAAAAAAACAAACAAAAAAAAACCATGACGCGTTTTGACCTCTTTGATTTACTTCAGGCAAGACACACAACATCCAAGACAATGAACACGAAACACGAATGATCAGTCACTTTTCTCCTCAAATCGGGCGCAAAATGGATGGTGGGGAGGAGACAAGTGACTGTCCATTCGTCCTTCGTTTTCATTGTCTTGAATGTTGTTTGTCTTGTCTGAAAAAGACCAAGAGGTCAAAACCTGTCGTGTTTGTCTTATAATTTGTGTGCCTTTCATTTGGGGGTAATGGTAATGTTTCTTTCAGTTTGATGAGGAAACTAATGATAGACAAATGTTGAGACTATTGAGAGTTATAGTTCCAAAAGATATCTTAATCAAACATCTTATGTAATAAGATTTATGTAGAGTTAACATGCAGAATGTTGCAAGACTGCTAACGCAACTGAATGCATTCGAGGTATTTGGAAGAAAATTAATCAATGGAGCTGCACATTCTATCAAAGTACATATGCCAAACACAAACAGCTCTGGGGGTACACAAGATTGAACGATAGGCAGTTGTAATGGGAATGGATGGGAAATTCCCTCATGGCCAACTGATATTCTGGCAGTTGATGATGAACATGACATGTTATACACTTTTGTTTACCACAAGGGAAATTAACGGGCATTTTGTCGTTGGATCTGTTGACGTTTGCAAGTGCCAGGTCATCATGCAATTCCATCAGAGATTCTTACCCCCCCCCTTTTTTTTTTCCTCTGCGTATGCCATCCCATCTCATACACCACAACCGCACATTCACTCAGAGAGAGAGAGACAGACAGACAGACAGAACAGACAGACAGACAGGCAGATGATGTAATTTCGTTCAATATTTTTGCCACCGGACAGAATATCAGACAGTTAAAAGTACAAAACACTTATGTGCAAAGTCTACAGGAGTAACAGTTGAAATCCATTAAAACTATGCATCAGTAGGACCTTTTCTAAACGCTCCCACTTACCTATACCTATACGAACACCACAAAACGATTTTGATTGTGAGAGAGCAACAACAGAGTGAATGAGTAAACATTTCAAGAAGATAAAGTAATAAGAATAGTTAACTTTTCAACTACATGACCAACGAACCAACCAGCTAAAAAAAAGAAAAAACCCGAACTGAACAAAACACCACACACACACACACACACACACACACACACACACACACACACACATATATATTATATACTACTAAAAACAATTGAAGTACCACCCCTAATTTTTGTATGCAATTTTTAAAAAGCTCTGATAAACCAATTAATATTGATAATTGAATAAACTCTGCTGGATAAGCTTACCCGGTTCTCAAATACTACTCCTCGTGCATTTTTGTTTTGTTAAAGTCGGTCAGCAGTTATCTACCGCGTCGCATCTGAGGCAAAAAAATCCCGAGAAATTATCGAACTTGTGTCGCTCCCAGATTTTGACACAGACACAGCAAGAAAAAAAAAATGTGATGCACGTGAAAGCAAGGTCTTTTCTAAGCAGAATTGCAATCAGTTAGCACATTTGACGGGTATAAAAAGTCGCGAAATTTAGGAAGATTTAACCATGCCTGCGAGACAACGACTAAGGAACACCGACAGAGGAAGAGCGATAGCATGGTACCAAGAAGGTATTGGCTTGAGGGAGATTGGTCGACGGCTTGGAGTGAGTCACCCAGACATTCTGAGGCTCAGAGACCGTTGGCTTAACACTGGAAGTGTTGAAGAACAGCAGGGACGTGGACGGACGAGAAGCACCTCCAGACAGCAGGATCGGTTCATTGTTATCGCTTGTCTGAGAGACCGTTCAGCCAGTGCCACAGTACTCCGAGACCAGCTACGACAAGCCAGCAACGTCAACGTCAGTACCCAGACAGTTCGGAACCGGCTCCACGACGCCAACTTGAGGTCAAGGTCCCCAGCAGTGAGATCAATACTGACCCCAGCGCATCGAGCTCATCGTCGGGCCTGGGCAGCATGTCATAGAAGGTGGACAAGAGCTGAATGGGCAACAGTACTCTTCACAGACGAGTCAAGGTTCACCCTCAGGTTCAACGACGGGCGGGTTCGCGTCTGGCGACGTCCTGGAGAAACGCTACGTTGACGCTGCCGTCAGGGAGCATGACCGCTATGGAGGTGGGTCCGTGATGGTGTGGGGTGGGTTCAGCCTACGTCACAGGACCCCCCTACACCGTGTTGAAGGCCGCCTGACCGGTGCCACCTACCGCGACACCATCATCCGCCCCCTTGTGATGCCTGCCCTGAGGGCAGTTGGCCAGGGCGCCCAGTTCCAGGACGACAACGCGCCGTGCCACCGCGCCGCCATCGTGAATCAGTTCCTACAAGGGCAGCAGGTGACAAGAATGGACTGGCCTGCCAGGTCACCAGATTTGAACCCCATAGAGCATCTGTGGGACGTGCTGGGGAGGCGAGTGCGGGCCCACAACCCTCCAGCAGACACCGTGGACCAGCTGTTTCAGTTGCTGGAGCAGGAGTGGCAGGCGATCCCCCAGGACACTCTCCGCCGCCTGGTGCACTCCATGAGACGTCGATGTGACGCTTGTTTGAACGCGAACGGTGGTCATACCCGTTATTAACATCATGACATCTACCATAGACTCTTGTTACTTTTCATTTTGGGGGTATGCCTCTTTAATCAAGTGTAAAACAAAGATAATTTTTTGTCACGGTGTTTGAATAAATTTGAATGGATTGAGGAATAATAAAAATAAAATATTCAATCATTAAATAATGTTCAGCTTTGTTTTCTTTCGAATGACAGCAGTTTTCCTAAGTGGTACTTCAATTGTTTTGAGTAGTGTGTATATATTATATATTTATATATATATAATATATATATATTATATATATATATATATATAAGAGAGAGAGAGAGAGATAACCACAGAATGAAAAAAAAAGCAAACGAGCAAGTTTTTCTTTCCAACGTTTCGGCCACACTCAGAGTTCAGGTCACCTGTCGTTCGCCAGGAACACTGAGCGATCTGTAAACTCTCTTTGTATGGATATGGCGTGTGTTACGTTGTGATTCTTTGTTTATCCTTTGGGGGCTGTCTTTTCCGGACAGACTTGAGAACCTCTGTATCTGTACTGAGATTGCTGGTACTCTGCAGTTTCTTTCCTTAAGAGGTTGAGGATTCCAGTTAGTTCTCGCCATGTCTACGGCCTTTGTCTGATTCTATCGGGGTCACCAGTATCGGCACGTTCATTGGAACTGTCATAGGATGAACGTTGTAGCACCCTTTGGAGGAAAAGCTCACCCATGCCAGCTCCACGACAAAGCAATTATTGTCGTCAGTAGGGAGCCTGGTAGTGATGTCCTGAGTATGTTGAATCAGAACAGGCACGACTGAACACCTCTGAAGTGACTCGTCAGCAGTTGATTGTCTCCTCTGGTGGGCTGCCCCATAACTAGTTGACATTGACTGCTCCCTGTGGATTGCCCCTGCTGGTGCGATAGCGGGCCAGGCAGTTCGTGACTTGGACGAGGGGTCAGAATGAGTAGCATGGGTGCGATGCCACTGTGATGGCACAGACGATGGAACAGAAAAAAAAATCCAATAATTCCAACCACCAGTCTGAGTGCTTGCTGTAGCGTATGAAGAAAATAATGGTGGTACTTAACATGGACTTTTGTTTGATATTCGACCCTTAAAATCAGCGTTGCATTGTTTGTTTAAAAAAATATGGGATTTGGATCGCAAGAAATTGAACTAGAAAGATGGTCGTTTCAACGTTTTCAACGCGGGGTTATGTTATTTCATGTCTCTCATGTTGATATCTGTTTGAGGCTAGTCCATTTGTTAAATTCTGCAAACTTTCTTCTAACGGTTCCGCGTGATTATGACTGCAATTTACCTATGTCAGCAGCCCCGAGTATTTTGTACTGTGACTGTCCTTCAGTATTCATGTGTATCGATACCTAGTCTATTGATATAAAATCTTAATTTCCATATTTGTTCCCTAAAGATCAATCATAGCGTGCTTACCTCAGAACATTTGCGGCCAAGGACAGTATTGTTACATATTATGCTCGACATTAGACAGATATATTTGACCAGGTATTATTAACATAGGATTAGATCTACAATGTTTGCCATGCATCATTCTGTGAATTCTGTTATATTGAGTCAAATTGTCCAAGCTTTCTAACTGATGCAAAAACATCATTTGCCAGTTCACGACGTACTTCTTTGTTTGATTATTGACATTTTTGTTTCAACTATCTGCAACTGAACTGATCATACACACAGGAAAACCAAAAGATGGCAGTGTGCAGGAATAGAGGGCAAATGTTGTCAATGCATTTTGTCTGTTTTCTTTATCATGACTATTGGGACTTTGTACTCTATAATTTGATATCAGCGGAAATTTCCCTATGCAGGCGATTTTTTGTTAAGTAGAGGCTGTTGCTGTTAGAGCCTGTGAATGTCTTCGTCAGTACAAACTGAACATTCTGCTTTTCATTTCTTCAATTTGATCGATTACTATGTGCTCACTACTCTATGAGAAATCCAGACGTTAAATACTCCTAGTTGTTTTTTTTTCTTTCTAAAATCTCTAATTATCTGGTGGGTGTACTTTTAACCTTGCCTCCCGAACTGTTTCCAACTTACTAGTTTTCATTATGTGATGCCTGCCTACTTAACCACCTTTGTTTGAAAGCAAGTGTTTTAATTCGATTTTATCAGCATAACACCCCATCCCCTGGCAAAAAAAACAAAACAAAAAAAAAACAAAAAAAAACCGAAACAAAACAAAAAGCAACCCAAAACATTAAATGTGTAGAACATACCTACACCCCAGATTATCAAGCAAGAAAAACAGAACGACTGTACAAAAGAATCCCTTGGCCATAAAGAATAAAGTTATAAAACCACGAGAGCTGTAGACTGGAGTACGCACCAATGGCACATCAACAATGCACTGCGACTGGCCGACGCTCTGACTAGTCATTGTGAGGCCCACACTCATGGATTTGGTGATGTCCCATGAAGAACTTCACCAAATCCATGAGTGTGGGCCTCACAATGACTAGTCAGAGCGTCGGCCAGTCGCAGTGCATTGTTGATGTATGGACCTCCGCGCGTGACCTCCGTTTTTCTTTCCGTTGTTCTCAATGACTCTTAGCACGGATCCCCCTTCCACATCTCCATGTCCCTCCCCTCCCCTCCACTGTCACTCCCTATCCTCCCAACCTTTCCTGTCTCGGCCCACAAAACTAACCCGCCGACCTTGTCGTTTGTGATATGGTGTGGTGAGTAAGGCATGTGAAAAAGGCGAAGGCATATCGATTTTTTTCTTATTGATGAAAGGATGAATTCAATTGAGGAACGTAAGCTAAAATCACCTCTACACCCAACCCGCTGAGCGCTCTCTCTTTTCTCTCCTCTCTCTTTCTCTCTTCTCTGTGTGTGTGTGTGTGTGTGTGTGTGTGTGTGTGTGTGTGTGTGTGTGTGTGTGTGCATGTCTCTTTCTTTCTCTTTGACTGTCTGTCTGTCTGTCTGTCTCTCTCGCTCTCTCTCCCAAACAATACAATTATGAAGAAAGAAAATCTCTCTCTCTCTCTCTCTCTCTCTCTCTCTCTCTTCTCTCTCTGTCTGTCTCTCTCTCTCTCTCTCTCTCTCTCTCTCTTTTTTCTTTCATTCTTTCTTCCTTTCTTTCTCTTTTCCTTTACCTTCAGTCAGATAGCTACACGTGTGGCTAGCTTTCTACTGTGTAGGAAGAAAGGAAGAACCGAGTGTGCGTATACATTTCTGGGCACGTGTATAATTATGTGTGCAGTTGCAACTCTCTGTCTGTCTGTCCGTCTGTCTGTCGCTCTCTCTCTCTCTCTCTCTCTCTCTCTTCTCTCTCTCTCCTCTCTCTCTCTCTCTCTCTGTCTCTCTGAGTGTGTGTGTGTGTGTG
>CM065715.1:76054397-76056897 GCA_033310375.1 Conus canariensis
CACCCACACACACACACACCCCACACCACACCACCACACACACCACACCCACACACACACCACAACAACACACACACACACATCACAACCCCCCCCCCCCCACACACACTACACACACTACACAACATGCATACATGCATGCACACGACATCACAGACACCACACACACACACACACACACACACACACACACACACACACACACACAAGCAAACGCACGCTTGCACGCTGTCACACACACATGGGTACTTACAGAGAGAGAGAAGAGAGAGAGAGAGAGAGAGAGAAGCATGGAGGAGAGAAGGAGGAGAGAAGCAGAGGAAGCAGGAACATGAAAGGGGCAGACATATGTACCCGTACAAGCGATAGATGGAAGCAACGGAAATGAAGGGCGACCCCTGTCCCATCCTGCTGGTGTATAACACCCTCCCTCCAATTCCCTACCACACATACTATCCCCATTCCCATCTCCATCCATGTCAAATGCTGTACATATAAGTGTGGATATGCGTGTCTGTGAGTGTGTGCACGTGCGCGCGTGTGTTGGTGCGTGTGTGCATGTATGCATGCATTTGCTTGTGTGTGTGCTTGCGCGCATTTGCCGCGCATGTGTGTGTGTGTGTGTGCGTGCGTGCATGCGTGCGTGCGTGCGTGCGTGCGTGTGTGTGCATGTGTGTGTATGTGTGTGTGTCTTTGTGTGTGTGTGTGTGTGTGTGTGTGTGTGCGTGCGTGTGTGTTGTGTGTGTGTGTGTGTGTGTGTGTGTGGTGTGTGTGTGTGTGTGTGTGTGCACGCATGCACATACGTTTGCTTGTTGTCTGGTTAAGGGTTGTTTCATTTGAACTTTTCATTCCATTTTTTCTCACCAGCACGCCGAAGATGGCGTGTCTGTTGCTGAATTGTTGCTTTGCTTTTTTTTTCAGTGGCTTCTTAAAAACAAGCAAATGACATTTTAGACCCCCCCCCCTCTCTCTCTCTCTCTCTCTCTCTGAGTATTTCCACATCTTAGCCTCTCAGCGTCTACCTCCACTATCCCTTGCTCGTCTTTGCAGAATTAATGGGTGAGTTAGGGTTGGCCATAGAGTGGAGTTTGCTGTCATGTGAGAGCTGTGCTGTCTGTGCTGGTTTAGGGCAGAGGATGTGGGGTGAAAGAGGTAGGGAAATGGTCGGGTGTGCAATCGGTCGAGCGGTCCTCAGGGGCCACTTACACATCTGACATCACCAGCGCAGACAGAACATATAGGTCAGTCATTCAGGAAGATTTCTACTGCTCTCTTTGTGTGTGTGTGTGTGTGTGTGTGTGTGTGTGTGTGTGTGTGTGTGTGTGTATGTGTGTGTGTGTGTGTGTATGTGTGTGTGCCTGCGCGTTTGTGTATGTGTGTGTGCGTGTGCATGTGCGTTTATGTGTGTGTGTGTGTGTGTGTGTGTGTGTGTGTGTGTGTGTGTGTGCACGGACGTCCTTACACAGACACAGACAAGGCAAACAGACAGACAGACAGACACACACGCACTCGGGCACAGACACATACACACCCACATGCGCGCTCATTCGTACACACCACACACACCACACACACACACACACACACACACACGCACACACACCACACACACACACACACGTCTGGTCACCAGTCGTTCGCCAAGACCTTTGAGCAACCTCTATGTATGGGACTGATGTGTGTGGCTTTCATCCTACAGGGTTGTTGTCTTGTCAGCATAGAGTTGTGTGCCCCGATACTTGTAGTGAAATTGCTGGCACCGTGCAGCTTCTTTCCTATGAGACTGATACATCCAATAATTCAGTCCACCAACCACAGAACAGTGTTTGCATTAGTATTTGGAAAAATAATTGTGGTCCTTAAAATTTATTTTTTGTCTGATGTCTTACCCTTAAAAGGAAATTTCAAAATGTGTCAAAGAGCAGGGGATTTTGAATAGGAAGAAGTTGAATTACAAATAAAGCTGGTATTGCTTGTTTTCTTTCATGTTCTTACATATTTGAGGCTATGCCATTTGCGGAAGTCTGCAAACTTTCTTGCCACTGGTACCATATTTAACTGCAGTTTACCTGTGTTGGCTGCCCTAAGTATTTTGAACTGTAAGTGTCCACATGTATTCACCTGTTGCACGCTGTTGGGCAGTGGAGGTTTATGACATCTTACCAAGTACAGCAAATGACTATTAGGGTATAGCAACCTCAGCTTGTTTCTATCAAGTACTTTAGCACTTACCTTTATACTGTGATATCCAGTCTTTTGGCCTCAGATCTTAACTTCCATCTTCGTTTCATCAAGACCATAGCATGTTTACAAAATCTCAATTTTGGGGGTTAGAATTCTGTTACCTTTGACGCCCAAGCTGTTCTGGAACTCACATTCATTGCGTGAAACCTGTCTACCTACTAATCTGTGTTATAAAGCAAATGCTTTAATTCAATTTCATTCATCATTCTCTTTCTCATTTGACCGTGAGGGACCATAACAGGACTATCTTGTCATC
>CM065715.1:76061897-76079397 GCA_033310375.1 Conus canariensis
GAGAGAGAGAGAGAGAGAGAGAGAGAGAGAGAGAGAGACAGACAGACAGACAGACAGACAGACAGACAGACGGACAGACAGACAAACGGACAGACAGACAGACAGAGAGAGACCGAGATGCAGACACAGAGACAATGACAGATACACAGCTGGAGACAGAGATACAAATGGATCGACTGGGAGGGAAAATGTGCATGCAGACATATTCACGGACACACAGTCACATGATTTTGGTATGGATTTATACCGACGATTTTCCATTTAGATTTGTCTTTTTTTACTGAACAAAACATAAATCGTCTTTCGCCCCACCCCACCCCATGAATAAATATCCCTAAATTCCTGCATGGGAACACAATCGCAAGATTCTGAAAGGGAGAAAAAAAAACACTGAAATACTGTCAACCCACACAAATTTGAAATGTGATAATAAAGCATTTCTTTTCACATTTATTACCATGGACACAGTATCAGTCAGTTATAAATGTAAAACATTCTTAAGCAGAAACAGAAAGAGAATTAATAATTAGAGTCTTCACTACAGTAAATGAATCAGAAATGCAGCACGTAGACTACATGCATGCATGCATTGCTGTTCCTCACAAACACATCTACTTAATTCAGACCCACAATGAATGGTAAAAACATCAAGCAGGTGAACTGCACAGTTGATACATGGAACTTTGCACGTGACATCCGTTCTCTACCTGCCGTTCCCTCTAATCGTCAGAATGGAACCCACACACACACACACACACACACGCACGCACGCACGCACGCACGCACGCACGCACGCACGCACGCACGCACGCACACACACACACACACACACACACACACACACACACACACACACACACACACACACATACACACATCCGCGCACGCGCGCGCGCTCGCTCGCCCCACCCACTCCACCCCACTCCAGGCCCACCACATCTTCCCACTGTCTCCTACACCTTTCCTGCGTGCATTCGACAATCTTGTCGTTTGTGATAGGGTGTAGTAAATAATGCATGAGACAAAGGACGAAGCACGCCCATTCTTATTTAATTACTTATTCATTCATCCATCTTTTTATTGACGAAAGGATGAATTCACACAAGAAACGTAAGCTCAGATTACCTCTCTCTCTCTCTCTCTCTTGTGTGTGTTGTGTGTGTGTGTGTGTGTGTGTGTGTGTGTGTGTGTGTGTGTGTGTGTCTCTCTCTCTCTCTCTCTCTCTCTCTCTCTCTCTCTCCTCTCTCTCTCTCTCTCTCCTCTCACCGGTGTGGTAGAAGAGAATGAAATTGAGCCATTATTTAATCAACCTATTTCCAGTGAAGAAGTCGTTGCTGGTATTAAACATTTAAAATTAGGAAAGAGTGCAGGACCAGATAGAATCGTAGCAGAAATGTTGAAGAATGCAAACACAACTGTAATCGATTTCCTTGTTCATTTATTTGCCCAACTTTTTGATAATGGTATCTTTCCATCAGAGTGGGCTAAATCAATTATTGTACCAATTCATAAAAAAGGAGACGTGAACAATCCCGACAACTATCGTGGAGTATCACTTACCAGCATTTTAAGTAAAATCTACACTCACATACTAAATACAAGATTAACTGAATGGGCTGAAACTGAAGAAAAAATATTGGAAGAACAAGCAGGTTTTAGAACCAGTTATAGCACTATAGACCATATATTTACACTATATTCTTTGATTCAAAAACATCTACTCTGTAAGTCGAAGCTCTACATTGCATTTGTAGATTTCAAGAAGGCCTTTGACTCGGTAAATCGGAATGCTCTGTGGAATGTACTCCGTAAAAGTGGTGTTAATAGTAAATTGTACATGGCTATTAGAGGGGTCTACAACTCAGTGCTGGCATGTGTGCGTGTGAAGAGTGAGTATTCAGATTATTTTGATTGTCCAAATGGAGTAAAACAAGGATGCTTGTTGAGTCCACAGTTGTTTTCTTTTTTCATAAACGAACTGGCTGTGGAATTGTCCCGCAAAGGCAGACATGGTATTCAGATAATACCTGGAGCAGTTGAATTAGTTTTATTACTCTATGCTGATGATGTTATTCTTCTGTCCGGAACAGTTGTAGGTTTGCAAAACCAACTAAATGTATTGAAAGAAGAAGCAGATCGCTTAGGTTTATCAGTTAACTTGGATAAGACAAATATAGTGGTCTTTAGAATGGGTGGCCACCTATCAGTGTGTGAAAAATGGTCTTATGGAAATGCAGACGTTCAAGTAGTTAATTTATATAAATATCTTGGAATGATATTTTCAACAAAATTAACTTTCTGTTACGCATGGGAAGAATCTCTAAGAAAAGGGAAAAAAGGTACTATTGAAATTCTGAAATCCCTGAGAAAACTGAATTGTACAGACTGTAGTATATTTTGAAAAATGTTTGATACACAGATAAAACCTCTTCTTTAATATGCAGCTGAAATTTGGGGCTTACATGAAAATTCGATGATGGAAAAAGTACATACGTATGCTATGAAGCGTTTCCTTCAAGTACCTATTCATTCATCCAACACCGTTTTATATGGAGAGATGGGCAGATACCCTTTGTACATAAGTACATTTGTGAAATGTATCAAGTACTGGTTGAAGATCTTGAAGCTACCCCAGTCCCGTTTTAGCAGGCAAGCCTATGATATGATGCTTTTAGAAATGGAAAAAGGTAAAGAAAACTGGGCTCATAAAGTAAAGAAAGTCCTTTCAGAACAGGGTTTTGGAATAGTGTGGATGGCCCAGGAAGTAAGGAATGAGCAACGGTTTATTGCGGAATTTAAAGACAGGCTTATTTGTTCTTTTAAACAGAATTGGCACTCAGATATGGAAAGTAAAGAAAAATATCGCTGGTTTTTCTCATTTAAGAATGTCTTTCATTCTGAAAAGTTTCTCAATGTCATAACAGATAGATGGCACAGAATAAATTATGCAAGATTTAGGTTGAGACCTTTAGGTTTTAATGCGAACAAAAGATGGTTTGAATATGAAACATCCACAGAATCTCCTTGTCCTGCATGTAGACACATTATTGATGACGAAGAACACTTTCTGTTCCACTGTACTGCTTATAATGAAGTGCGGACAAATTGTTCACTTTTCCAGTTAGATACAGCGAAAAGACAAAATGTTGCTGTCGTGTTATCATCAGATGATGAACTTGTAATTAAATCAGTTGCGAAATTCATCGCAGAAGCATTGAAAATTAGACATATGAAGGATAGTGAAATTTAAGATAATGCATTATAAGAGATATCTGAATGAATATTATCATTCATCGCAAGTGGAAGAGATCAGTAAGATACATTGTCATCATTTGATCGAGTGGATGGTCGAGTCAGTATTAAGGGTATTTTTTTCCTAATTACATTACTCTTGTGCGTGAGGTCATTAGGAAATGTTACGAATTTATTTGTTTTTAACCTTTGATTTGGTGCACACTAGGAATGAATGTGTACTATTTGTTTGCAGGAAAGGAAGAGGGAAATGTTATTGTTTGGCGTCATATACTATACCATGTCAGACCATAGCATTCAACGGCAGTTAGCCAGCTCTGTCAGGCCGAATTTTTCCGTGGCCAATGCAGTCATAAGACAGTCACGTGCAGTCACGTGATGTCACCCCACTTCCGGCCCCGGAAGAAGCCAGTGTCAACTTCGTATACATCATTCATCTTCGGCCTGCCGTCAAAGCAAGATAAGTCTTGTGCTCTGTCTCGCCTATACTTGCCTTTGTGTTAACATTGCTGTGTTTTGTTTCTATACTTGATTCAGTTGTGGCTTGCACTAGACCCTGAGTTTTTTTGCCGTGTGAGGCTCTTGGTGGGAGCGTATTTATTAAAAGATTTGTCCCTTTTACCGGCACTCTCGCGACTTTGTTACTCGCGATCGTCGGCACCGCTCGCCGGTCGTGTTCCCCCACCATATTGCCGAGCCTCGGGTTCAGCACGCATTTTGTGCTGGTTCCGGCTTGCACTAGACCCTGAGTAATTTTGCCGTGTGAAGCTCTTGGTGGGAGCGTATTTATTAAAAGATTTGTCTCTTTTACCGGCACTCTCGGGAGCGTATTTATTAAAAGATTTGTCTCTTTTACCGGCACTCTCGCGACTTTGTTACTCGCGATCGTCGGCACCGCTCGCCGGTCGTGTTCCCCCACCATATTGCCGAGCCTCGGGTTCAGCACGCATTTTGTGCTGGTTCCGCTTATTAAGGTTTAGTGCTCAATAACTATCACACCTGTACTCTTTACCCTTCACAGGTAGAACGTGTTCGAGTAAGGGTGCGTGACACTGATCTGCTTATTAAGATTTAGTGCCCAAGAACTATCACACCTATACACAGTGATACTCCACGTGTAGAGATTGCTATTAATAGCCATACCAGTCACACGACCGGTGGCGTGTACGGGTAGTTCGAGTTTTCAGTCGATCTCTCGAGCACTTTGCACGACACCACACGGACGATCGAGATTAATTGATTTTCTCGATCGGCCACCTTGTCTCCTCTTTGCGGTCGTGTGTTCCGGGTTTGCTCTATCCACCTGTGCCCAACATGGTGAAGGACACCGCCGGGTCGAGCCACTCCACTGCTCGGAGTTCGCTCAATTTCCCGGAGAACCCGCGGGTCGATTCCATCTCGGAGCAATCCGTTCGCACTGATGAACGTACGGTTCGGGTAGACAGAGACGACTTCTCCGCGGAAGGGACGCGTGATCTTTCCTCGTCTACCAAACCGACGGACGCACGACCGCGGCGTCCCAAGGCTGATAGGCAAGCGGCCACCATTTCAAAATGCCTTTCATTTGATCTGCCTGCAAAGTCTAAGGGCAAAGCTCCCCTCAAGGTGCTGCCCAGAAAGTCTAAGGGCAAGGCTCCCCTCAAGGGGCCCGGCCGAGCAAAGACTAGCCAACGGAATTCGCCCTCCCCCACCCCTTCTCCATCGGCCAGCTTGCCCTCTAGCCTACGGACTCGCTCGGAGACTTCTAACTATCATGCTGAGTCACGCGAATCTCGGCCCCCGGGGCACCTTGCCGAGCCGCGGACCAGCACGGGTGACGGATCTGGGATGGAATCACCATCCGTCACTCGCCTTGATGAGTCACGTATCTCTTTTTCCCCCCAAATTGATACGTGCACTCATAGCGCTCGGCCCCACCGGGCACAGGTGCAGCCAACACCTGAGCTCGAGGAGCGCTTCGACTCCGGAAGCAGCCTTATGGTCACCCCGACGCACGACCTCGGTGGTGTCCATAATCCTGGGCGTGCGGGCACGCCGCGCCATGGGCCCGGCCGTGCCCATGCACAAGGACGGTCGACCTACCCCGATCGAACGTCACCTTCTTCCCTAGGGGTATTGGACGTTGGGGAACCGACCTTTTCGGATCCCCATTTGGGCAACGTCCGCGGTCCCGCTCCTCCGGGGGGAGGATCTACCAGCGGGACCAAGGGTAACCTGACATATTCCTCCAGGGGGAGGAACACGGGACCGCATCCTGACCAATCCGCACTTTCGCGGGTTGGGGGCTCGACTTCCGCATCCTCCTCCATACCATTATGGCCCTCCCAGGCCCATTCCAAGGACGTGTATGGTGCAGTGCACGGACCTGGACGGGGACGACAGGCCACGGCCTCTCAAGACCCCCCCAACAGTGATTCAGGTTACCCGGGTCCCCGGGGACTTTCTGCCTACACCCCAGGGCCGCCACAGCCCGTTTACCTCCCCGGGGACCGGTGGCTCTATGCCCCCGAGAGAGACCAGTGGCTTAACGCCAACACCCAGCACGACCAGCTACATGGTCGAATGTGGCACCCGGCCTCACTTGCCTGGGTCGACCTTGGTCTCCCTCCTCGGGCGCCGTCCGATCGGCAGGGCGATGTCCCGGCCGCCGATTATAGGGCCACCGGGGACACACTACAGGCACCCCTCGACTTACCTCCTGAAGACGGGTGCTATGAACCCTCTCAGGACCAGTACCTCCCTGAGGCGGACGATACGAGGAGCTAGCCCCCACCTCATTGTACGATGTCCGCACGATAGAACGGTGGCGACCAGACCTCGTTAGGAGGGAGGCCGCACCCGCTGACGAAGTTCTCTCCCTCTCCCAATTCGCCGGTCCCCCCCCGGCCCAGAGATCTAGACCAATCTACCCAAGAACCCCTCAGTCGCCTCCTTGTTTACGGACAATCCCGTGACCAGGGAGATGGGCATTTCCCAGTCGGACCGTCGGTTGATCCCCCACCTGCCCCCCCTACTTCCGGCACCATCTCCTTTAAGAACCTAAAGGAATGGGACCGAGTAGCCAGGATGGGCTTCCTCCACACCACGGCGGGACACACCTACTTGGATATGCCCCTTCAGCGAGCGGAGGCTCTATGGCCGGAGGACGATGGTGCCATCCCAGTACCGGGGGACTCGGGCTCTGAGGCGCACCAAGAGCCTGACCCTCGCTTGTTCAGCGATCCTTTCATGCGACACCTAGTTAACAGGATTTCGCATCACCTTTCGGCTGCGGCGGACAGCGCAGCCAGAAGCCACTTCAACTGCTTGTTGGTCGCGAGAGATGCCATGCTGGCGCGGACCTCTCTCTCCCCGACGCTTAAGGCAGCCCTGCGATGCATCCCGGGCCAGGACCAGTCGCTCTTTGGCGACTACTCGGCTGACGTCATAGCACAAGCAGTTGAGGAACGCAAGCAGGCTGTGTCCTTTGCGCCCAGGCCACCGCCACGCCCTGCTAGACCCCCACTTCGTTCCTTCCCCAGGCACAGACCCTATCCCAGACAATCGCCTTCCCGCACCGCACGGCCCGCCAAGCGACCTAATCTTCTCCCAAGGCCTAAGCCAAAACCCCATCAGCAAAATTTTCGGTTAGGCCAACAGTCACGCTCCCGGAGCTGACTAGGGAGACAGCCCGAGGGGGACTTAGATCAGGTAGCACCCCCCCTCGCCCTATCCCCCACCCACCAGCCCAGACCCTCGCCCCCCCTGGCGGGCAGCCTCTCCCGGCATGCCCACCAGTGGAGACGCATGCGCCTCACCCCTGGATAGTGGCGGTGCTACAGGAAGGGTTTCGCCTTCCTTGGGCCCACGAGCGTCCCCCCCCTCATGCTATCTCCCCCTCCCTCCCCCAACGAACCCTCCCCCGCCAAAGCAGAAGCTCTTCGCACGGAAGTCCAAGACCTCCTCAAAAGAGGGGCCATCTCGGAGGTTTCCCACCCAAACCCCGGCTTCTACTCTCACCTCTTTGTGATCCCAAAAGCCTCGGGAGGATGGAGGCCCATTCTAGATCTTTCGCCCCTCAACAAGTTCCTCAGGCCCACCAAGTTCAAGATGGAGACCCCCACCCAGATCCGAGACTCCATCCATCATCGCGACTGGGCCACATCCATAGACCTGAAGGACGCCTATTTTCAGATCCTGATTCACCCGGCCCACAGACGATTCCTACGGTTCGTCTGGCAGACCCCGGAGAGGCCTGCACGCATAGTGGACCTCATCTCCTGCCTGTCACAGGCACCCCACACCTCGGCCAGAACCCTGTCCTCCCTCCTAGGAATGATGGAGTCCCTGTCTCCCCTCATTCCCCTGGGGCGGGTCCCCAAACGCCAACTTCAGAGGGAGTTCCGCCGACGTTTGTCACAGACCTCCGACCGCTGGGACCAGGTCATTCCCCTCGGACACTGGTTCATTTCGGCGACGGAGGAGCGGCTCACTCCAGCCACTCTCTCCACCGGGGTCCCCATCTCCCTCCCAACCCAACCCAACCACTGGAACTTTATACAGACGCCTCCAACTTGGGCTGGGGGGCCCACGTGGAGGACAGTCACGCCTCGGGGGACTGGGAGCTGGAAGCGGTCAGGCTAGCCCTTCTCCAACTCCAGCACAAGGTCGCGCACCGACTTGTTCTCCTCCTCACGGACAATACGTCGGTAGCTTGCTATGTCAACAAAGGGGGAGGGTCCCGCTCCATAGGCCTCTCCCTCAGAACAGAGGCCCTCCTTCGCTGGTGTCGCGCAACCATTGGTTTGTGCCCATGATCGACCTGTTTGCCACCAGCTTCAACCATCACCTGCCCCTGTACGTCTCCCCCGTTCCAGATCCCCAGGCGGATGCAGTCGACGCACTATCCCTCCCCTGGACGGGCCTACTGACGTATGCCTTTCCCCCCTTCCCCATCCTACACAAGGTGATCAGGAAGGCAAGGCTGGAAAGACCCAGGCTGATCCTCGTAACGCCATGGTGGCCGACCCAGTCTTGGTTCCCGGACCTCAAGTCCCTCACCCACGTTCCCCCCCTCCGGCTCAGCCCTCGCTGGGACATGCTGAGACAACCCCGGTCAGGTCTTCCTCGCTCCAATCCCAAGATGCTTCGCCTACACGCGTGGCTTCTATGCCAGCCCAACTGCGAACATCTGCATCTACCCCCCACTCGGAGAGACCCCAGTCCGTCCTAGACACACTAGCCGGGGCAGGGGCCTCTCAGGGATTACGGGACTTCGCCTCGGCATCTCGCAGAGCCAGCACCGAATCCCTCTACAACTACCGTTGGGAGAGATGGATAACCTGGTGCTCAGATAACTCTGTTCCCCATTACTGCCCCTCCAACATCCAAATAGGAAATTTCCTCTCCCACCTATCCTCTTCCCTTAAGCTGTCGGCTGGCTCCATTCGGGGCTACAGATCAGCTATCTGCACCACCATTCGTCAACTGGGGGGCCCTTCTTTTGACAATGACTTTCTCCTCAGAGAGGTGTCTAGAGGAGTTGCTCTACGGGAAGCTCAGTCCCCTAGGCGCATTCCCCTCTGGGACCTTTTTACGGTCCTCGATGCCCTCAGAAAACCCCCTTTTGAACCCATTGCTTCTATTCCTTTTGACCTCCTCTCCTTTAAGACCACCTTTCTCCTCGCCCTGGCCTCGGCCAGAAGACGAAGTGAGATTCACGCCCTCAGCGGTGACCCCACAGATATCGCCTTCCACAGGGACGGCTCAGTCTCTCTCAAGTTCCTTCCGGAGTTCTTGGCAAGAATCAGGAACCGGGCACCCCCTCTCCCTTCCTCGTCATCCGTTCCCTGACGGACATCTTGGGAAAGGGAGAAAAAGATGGAGACATGGACCTTTGCCCCTCCAGGTGTCTCAGGTACTACTGGGAACGCACACGCCCCAGGCGCTCCTCCCAGAGACGACTCCGTATCTCCCTCAACCCCAACAATACTAGAGATATCTCGGCGGGAACTATCTCCAGATGGCTCTCCAAGACGGTGAGATCTACCTACGCTCAGGCGTACAAGGATCTCCCTGTCCTATCACCCAGGGCCCACGAGGTCAGAGCACTGGCCACTTCCACAGCGTTCCAGTACTCTGTTCCCGTGCGCCACCTGCTGGAGGCAGCCTACTGGCGTTCGGAAAATCCCTTCATTAATTTTTACCTGAGGGATATCCGCATGACCAGAGCTGATGGGTCTAAGGGATTTCCTTTGTGGCGACCAATGCAGCCATATCGGTCAACCCCAAGAACCATTAGGGCGCTCGCCCTCCTCCGATTCCTTTAAATTCTGCTATGGTCTGACATGGTATAGTATATGACGCCAAAATGGGGAGTTTGTGTTATACTCCCTGTTTGGCTAATATACTTACCATGTCAGACTCTAATTCCCTCCCTACCTTCCCCTCTGGCGCCAAGGTTCTCGGGGTTACCATACACACAGGCCTCGCTGAATGACGTATACGAAGTTGACACTGGCTTCTTCCGGGGCCGGAAGTGGGGTGACATCACGTGACTGCACGTGACTGTCTTATGACTGCATTGGCCACGGAAAAATTCGGCCTGACAGAGCTGGCTAACTGCCGTTGAATGCTATGGTCTGACATGGTAAGTATATTAGCCAAACAGGGAGTATAACACAAACTCCCCATTTCTGTTACCTCTCCCCCCTTGTCAAAAGACCTTTTTGGTAATGACAATAAAATTTCAAAGTGTCAAAAAAAAAGTCTCTCTCTCTCTCTCTCTCTCTCTCTCTCTCTCTCTCTCTCTCTCTCTCTCTCTCTCTCTCCTAACCTCCCCCCAACATCTTATGTTGCTGCTGTTACTGCTCTCTGTCTGTCTGTCTGCCTGTCTGTCTCTGTCTCTGTCTCTGCTCTGTCTTTGTCTCTGTCGCTGTCTCTGTCTCTGTCACTGTCTGTCTGTCTCTCTGTTTCCGTCCGTCCGTCTGTGTGACTGTGTGTCTGCGTGTCTGTCTGTCTGTCTGTCTGTCTGTCTCTCTGTCTGTCTGTCTGTCTCTCTCTCCTCTCTCTCTCTCTCTCTCTCTCTCTCTCTCTCTCTCTCTCTCTCTCTCTCCTAACCTCCCCCCAATATCTTATGTTGCTGCTGTTTCTGCTCTCTGTCTGTCTGTCTGCCTGTCTGTCTCTGTCTCTGTCTCTGCTCTGTCTTTGTCTCTGTCGCTGTCTCTGTCTCTGTCACTGTCTGTCTGTCTCTCTGTTTCCGTCCGTCCGTCTGTGTGTCTGTGTGTCTGCGTGTCTGTCTGTCTGTCTGTTCTCTCTGTCTGTCTGTCTGTCTATCTGTCTGTCTGTCTGTCTCTCTCTCTCTCTCTCTCTCTCTCTCTCTCTCTCTCTCTCTCTCTCTCTCTCCTCTCTCTCTCTCTCCCAGACACACCAACTTGCAGAAAAGAAGGCCAGTTTGGCAGTTGGCATGAAATCACACGTTACACATAGCGTGCACCCTTCGTGACAAATCGAGAGAATGAAGAAATCTGAGTGACTGATACTGACTGACTGACATGGGAAACAAGTAGCTCTAAATGTAATGCCGGCAGGCAGCTCGTCACTCACCTCTACCTGGGTAGACAGCTTGTGTGTAAACGACAGCGTGCATTGTAAAGTGTTTTGATTTTGATGTCTAAACGACGGAAGGCGCTGTATAAATGTCCTTCACAAGAAGAAGAAGAGGAAGAAGAAGAAGAAGAAGAAGAAGAAGAAGAGAAGAAGAAGAAGAAGAAGAAGAAGAAGAAGAACAACAACAACAACAACAACAACAACAATAAAAACAACACTACTACTACTACTACTACTACTACTACTACTAGCTGCTGCTGCTGCTGCTGCTACTACTGCTACTACTACTTAATATTATTATTATTACTAGTATTGTTTATTTATTATTATCCTTATTATTATTATTATTATCATCATCATTATTATTATTGCTACTATTATTATGATTATTATTATCATTATTATGATTATTATTATGGTTATTATTATTATCATTATGATTATGATGATGATAATTATTATCATCATTATCATTAATGTTGTTGTTGTTGCTGTTGTAGTTGTTGTTATGATGATGATGATGATGATGATGATGATGATGATGATGATGATACTTATTGTTGTTATTATCTTTTACTATTATTATCACTATTATTATTATTATCGTTACTATTATTATCATTATCATCATCATTATTATTATTATTATTATTATATTATTACGATCATTGTTCTGTTATTTTTTGTTATTATTATTATCATTATTATTATTATCATCATCATCGTTGTTGTTTGTTACTATTATTATAAATAGTATAGTAGTAGTAGTAGTAGTAGTAGTAGTATAGTAGTAGTGTTATCATCATCATCATTATTATGATTGTTATTATGATTATGATTATGATAATGATGATGATGATGATTATGATTATCATCATCTTCATCATCATGATCATGATCATGATCATGATCATCATTACCATGGTTTTTATGATGATGATGATGATGATGATGATGATGAACGATTATTATTATTATCATTATTACAATTCTTATCATTGTTATTATTATTCTTAATATAATTATTAGACTGGCCCAAGTGCAAAGGTACCCATGCGTATCTCTTGCCCTATTTTGAGGTAGGTAGTCACAAGTTGTTGTCGTTGTTATTTTGGGTGTATTTATTATTGTCGGTGAACTGATATACTTTATTAAATCTCTCAAGTAGTGTACAGTGTTGAGGAAAACATTACCAAGCCCATTACATTACTGTAAATGAAAATTCCACTTTCGCACCAATTTTGTTGATTGAGGATTTAACACCATCTTGTTTCCAGAAAAGAAAGCGAATTTCAACGAATAATAGAGGGTACTGTGATCAAATTTGATCAGTTTGACATTCGAATTCGTAGTGACATTCACAGAGCTCTCAAGAAAGCCATTTGTTGTTTAGGCAATTTTTTTGTTTTGTTTTCAATGTTCCTAGGCGTCTGACGCATCAGTGGGAGAGAGGAGAGAGAGAGAGAGAGAGAGAGAGAGAGAGAGAGAGAGGAGAGAGAGAGAGAGAGAGATGGGGTAATTCAAAGATGGAATTATATTTTGGTCCTGCTGGAATAATTTTTGTGCAACAGTAGGGTATGGACACGAAAGAATCTAATATCAATAAGAAACACAACAAAACAGTTACTCTGGAACACCACCTTTTCTCCTCCACCAAGATGCGTAAACAACCCCAAACTGCGTGTATAGACTTCTGAACTACATCTTTGAGTATGTAATAACTTTTTAGAAATGAAACGCTCCGGTTTTATGAAAACAGTAGGTTTGCGAGTAACAACAGAAAAAAAGAAAGAAAGAAAGACGGAGCCCATTTTTCGGGTATTTGACCGTTTTCATAGCTTGGGATAGTACACACACACACACACACACACACACACACACACACACACACACACACACACACACACACACACACATCATCATCATCATCATCATCATCAGCAGCAGCAGCAGCAGCAGCAGCAGCATCTTGACCGACCTTTTGTTACTATGCCTCCTCCCCCTTCTTCCCCTTCCCCTACTTCCATCCCCTACTGTCCACAACCGTCCAACTACAGATGGTCAGTTAAGGAATGGACATAGTGTGATGCCATCCCAGGCTGCTATCGCTGCTCAGGCCGCTTAGTGAATCACCTTCTTCACAGTTGGGTGTTTTTTTTTTCTTCTCTTTTTCTTTTTGTTTTTAACAGACGGAAGGGTCAACAGTTAACAACCTCCAGCCGTTTCTGGCCACTTTGTGTTTCCATGTCACTTTTTATATAGACAGACTGACCGACTGACCTTTAATTGCCGCATCGATCTTTGATTGCACTGCCACATGAAAAACAGAAAGGCAATGTTCGTGTCTTGTGATAGAGTAGCTTCATACCGAACTCTGATGGACAAAATTAGATTCGTTTGAAAGAAAAAAAACAGAGTGATCAATATTAGGAGTGCAACCAATTAGGCCTATTAGTTGTAAAAAATTCTAAACGAAAATTGTATTATCTATTTCCTCTCGCCCTCTTCCCCTCACTATCCTAGCCTCTGTTCCCTGCATCCATCGTTCTATGGTGCTTTTAACGATGCTCTCTCTGTGTCTCACTCTCTGTCTCTCTCTCTCTCTCTGTCCCTCTGTCTCTGTCTCTGTCTCTGTCTCTCTCTCTCTCTCTCTCTCTCTCTCTCTCTCTTCCCCCCCCCCCCCTCTCTCTGTGTCTCTGTCTCGAAAATATAGTAAATCAATGTCCTTTTTCAGGAATAACAGATCGGCAATGATAAGCATTTTGTTTCATCTGGCCCTTGTGCCCTAAGGGATGAAGGGAACGTATACATAAACAAGATGACATGATACATATCATGCTTTTACGTTATATAAGGTAATTACAACAACTACATTAATTGTTTATTTCAACCTAAAAGAAAAGAAAAAGCAAGAGCAGCCTTCGTCACTCTAAAAAATAAAAAACATTTGGAAACCTCGACTAATCACCACCAGCACGAAAATCAACCTCTTCGGTTCAAACATCAAATCTGTCCTCTCATACGGATCAGAGACCTGGCAAACCAAAATGACCACCATGCACAAACTGCAGACCTTCATTCACAGAGCCTGAGAAAGATCCTCCACATCCACTGGCCATAGACAATCAGCAACAAAGAGTTGTGGGAAAGAAGTAACCACCTGCCAGTAGAGCAAGGCATCCGTAAAAGAAGATGGCGGTGGATGGGCCCACACGCTCCGAAAGCCCCCGGTCAACACCACCAGAAACGCTCTGACCTGGAATCCCCACGGCAAGAGAAAGCGAGGAAGACCGAGAAACACCCGGAGGCAGACACCAGTCAGATGGGTTACAGTTGGGGAGAGATAGAAAAGATTGCCCAGGACCGTGGTCGTTGGCGTGCAGTTGTTGATGGCCTGTGCTCTGGGAAGAGCAATGAGCCTAACAAACTAGCTGAAAGAACACACACACACCACAACACACACACTCACACACACACACACACACACACGCACACACACACACACACACACACACACACACGCATACTAACTAACACACACACACACACACACACACACACACACACACACACACACACACACACACACACACACACACACACGGACGCACGCACGCACACACACACACACCCACGCCACACACACACACACACACACACACACACACACACACACGCGCGCGCACACACACACACACACGCGCGCACACACACACACACACACACACACACACACACACACACACACACACACACATACACAGTACAGAAATATTGTAGGCAATGCAAAACACAAAACACATTTTAGTTTAAATGTACAGGCAAACTGACTTTAGGCGAAATGAAGATAGGGAAATGAAGGTAGGCGAAACAACCGAATGTAGGTCAAACAAAGTGCCCTCACATGCGGGCATAGAAAGAGACAGAACAGACAGCGCTGAGGCACTGAAGCCGAGGGGAGCTGAACGAGCCTTATAGCCTACGAGAAAGTAACTTCGCCTTCTTGCTGGTGAGCTGAAGCCGTTGTTTTCATCCAAGTGACGATGCATGTGTGCGTTCGCATCAATGTAGCCAGGGGTGGAGAGTGTGTAATAATTGAACAAAAAGTGCAAGTGTTGTTGTTGTTGCTGGTGTTGTCATTGTTATCGTTGTTGTTGTCGCTGTTGTTCTTGGCGGTGGTGGTGGTGGTGGTGTTGGTGGTGGTGGTGGTGTTGGTAGTCTGCTGTTGTTGCTCCTCTTGTGAATTTGTTTGTTCCTGTTCCTGTAATTCTCTCTATGTCTGTCTGTCTGTCTGTCTGCCTGTCTCTGTCTCTCTCTCTGTCTCTGTCTCTCTGTCTCTGTATCTGTCTGTCTGTCTGTCTGTCTGTCTGTCTGTCTGTCTGTCTGTCTCTCTCTCTCTCTCTCTCTCTCTCTCTCTCTCTCTCTCTCTCTCTCTCTCAAAAGACGTTTTTCTTTTTTCAACTCCAGTGTTACCGTAGCAGCAGTCAGATAGATGCACATAGGATTTGCTTTCTCGTGTGTAGAAAAAAAAGTAGAGCAGCGTATGTGTAGCTGTGTGTTAAATTGTGTCTTTTTTATACAATGTAAACAAGTATAGTTTTTCACATCTGTACATAATTTCTTACCACCTGCATTTACGAATAAAACGCAACATTTTTAAGAAAGTTAAATTCAAATACTACCGCTCAGACATGATAAATCTAATAAGAATCGACATATCTTTCTATTGATTTTTCTTACAACAATGAATGCTATATCGATCAGTTATGAGAATAAAACTTTGAAAAGAGAAAAAAATGAAGGTCATATTCATTTATTTTACAGAGACGCATCAGCCACAAATCTTCCAAGACAACCTTATACGGGTATAATACCCTGAGAAATGTTAACGGAATTGTTTAAGTGAGACGATTTTGTGAGCTGACACAATTGTTATCACAAAAAAGAGAGTAAGTAAATGAAATAACATGTACAAAAAAATCACCATGAACAAACACTGAAATCATCAGAGAAGAACAACACATCGACTGTACAGATAATCACTTGGCCATGAATAATGAAGGTATGAAGTACGATAGCTGTGGACTAGAGTACATATGGATGGCACTGCTTATGTACATGAATTGGTATTCCCTACAAAACAAATTCACCTAATCCAGCAGTGCTTGCCCAACAAATGAATAGTCAGAACGTCAACCAGGCACAGCGCACAGCTAATATGTGGGGCTCTGCACGTGACATCCGTATTCTTTCCGCTGTTTGCTCTCAATGATGGACGGCACCTCACACTATGCTATGCCCCAGCCTCCTCCTCCTCCTCCTCCATCCCTTCCTCTCACTGCCTGTCGCATCCCTCTTTCCTGCGTTGGCCCACAAATCCATCCCCACTGACCTTGTCAGTCGTGATACGGCCTGTTGAATAACGCATGAGACAATGGAGAAAACACATCCAGCTTTTGTTGATGGAAGGATGAATTCGAGCGAGGAAGGTAAGCTAAGATGATTACCTCCATACTGAACCCAACCGGCTCTTCCTCTCCATCTCACCCTCCTTCACATCCCCCCCTTCCACCTGCTCTGTCTGTCTGTCTGTCTGTCTGCCTATCTCTATGTCTCACACACACACACACACACACACACACACACACACACACACACGCACGCACACGCACGCACGCACGCACGCACGCACCCACGCACACACACACACACAACAAAAAGACGGGTCTTTTTCGTCTTCTTTACTTCTATAGCAACAAGCAAATAGCTACACATAGAGCTTGCTTTCTTCTATGTGAAAAAAAGGAAGAAAAACGCGAGTGCATAGTACGTGTGTCTGCATGCAACTCCAAGTGTGTGTGTGTGTGTGTGTGTGTGTGTGTGTGTGGTGTGTGTGTGTGTGTGTGTGTGTGTGTGTGTGTGTGTGTGTGTGTGTGTGTGTGTGTGTGTGTTTCTTTTAAGCATGGTTTCTAGAGTTAATGGGGGACGCTCACAAGTATATCTAACAGACTGTATTGAAGCAATGGTATTCTTACTTACCTCAGAGAACCACGTCTTGTCGGTAGCCAGACGAAGAAAGCTAAATCAGAGAGAGAGAGAGAGAGAAGACAGACAGACAGACAGACAGACAGACAGACAGACAGACAGACAGAGACAGAAAGAGAGAGAAGAGAGAGAGAGAGAGATGGCTGGGTTTGTGTTGGTAAATATTTATCAAAACAATATAAATGGTGAAAACAACAGAAAAAGAAGTGTTTGGAGGTGGAAGGGGGGTGGGGGTGGGGGGGGGGGGGGTGTCGGGGTCGGTGGATACCTATAAACAAAAAAAGAGCAACAGCCGAATTTAATTTAACCCAAATCTAACATTTCACCATTTGTGTCCTCTGTATTTGTTGCTCCGATACGATTTTTTTTTTCTGACCAAAATTTAAAAAAAGACACACCTAAGTTTGTGCCTTTTATTGAAAAAAAAAGATAATTTGAAATCATAATATCATCAGACATGTAGACCCACTGGATTGGTCCAGCCACAGATAATCCATTCTCTCCAAACCCTTGACACTGTCGGTGTCCAGTATGCAAGTGCTTAGAATGACCCGGTCGTCAAGTTCAGCACGTCCCATTTTCTCTCATTGAATGACGACAGTAATCCCAGCCATGT
>CM065715.1:76084397-76086897 GCA_033310375.1 Conus canariensis
CAAGAAGAAAACCATTATGGGCCATTAGTAAAAGGTATAACGGTAAACTTAAACATCGGGCATCATCCGTGACCCATAATGGACATACCTACAAATTTTCAGAAATATCGGCCACGTACTTCCTGAGATATTCCATGAAGAAGAAAAACCGTCAGGGGCCGTTATAGCCGTTAGTAACGGCTATAACGGTAAACTAAAACATCAGGCATCATCCATGACCCATAATGAACATACCTACAAATTTTCAGAAAGATCAGCCACATACGTTCTGAGATATTCCATAAAAAAGAAAAACCGTTATGGATCGTTATAGCCATTAGTAACGGCTATAACGGTAAACTAAAACGTCGGACATGATCCGTGAACCATAATGAACATACCTACAAATTTTCAGAAAGATCGGCCAAGTACTTTCTGAGACATTCCATAAAAAACGAAAAACCATTATGGGCCGTTACAGCCGTTAGTAACGGCTACAACGGTAAACTAAAACGTCGGGCATCATTCGTCGCCCATAATGAACATACCTACAAATTTTCAGAAAGATCGGCCGAGTACTTTCTGAGATATTCCATAAAGAAGAAAAACCGTTATACGCCGTTATAGCCGTTATTAACGGCTATAACGGAAAACTAAAACATCGGGCATCATCCGTAATCCATAGTGAACATACCTGCTAATTTTCACAAAGATCGGCCAGGGACCATCTCAGATATTCCATAAAGAAGAAAAACCGTTACAGGCCGTTACAGCCGTTAGTAACGGCTATAACGGGGTAAACTAAAACATCGGGCATCATCCGTGACCCATAATGAACATACCTGCTAATTTTCAGAAAGATCGGCCAAGTATTTTTGGAGATATTCCATAAAGAAGAAAAACTGTTACATGCCGTTACAGCCGTTATTAACGGCTATAACGGTAAACTAAAATATCGGGCTTTTTTTTTTTTTTTTTTTTTTTTTTTTTAGGACTATCTGTCCGTCTGTCCGTCTGTCACTTTCATCTACTTACATTCTGCAGAATACTAATCTTAAGTTATAGAGATTTATGCCAGATGTTTTCTTCAACCCTCCATCCCCCACCCCGCATCCCTCGTGTGTATCATTGTATGCATTATTTCTTGAATAAAGTGTGTAAAAAAAATATATATATATATCGGGCATTATTCGTGACCCATTATGAACATACCTACAAATTTTCAGTAAGATCGGCCCAGTAGTTTTGTCTGGAGCGAGTGGAACACATTTTGACCACAGACGGACGGACAGACACACAGACATACAGACACACACACACAGGCAGCATTTCTTCGTTCCCATTCTAAAGTACTCCCTGTTCTATAAGAACTGGGAGTACAATAAAAAAGTGAAATATATATATATAAATATATATATATATATATATATATATTCAATTATAAACAAAGCTTGCTCTTATGTCTTAGATTGAAGAAATAGGGGGAGATAAGCATTCATATCTGCAGTGGTAGATAATTCTGCCTAACTAATCTCCAATAATTGAATATTTCTTGCAGTCATTCCAACACCTAGCTGCTCTGTAAGTTGCTAGAATGGTGCGGTACTTATCCTTGGAATTTATTAGTTTATTGTAATTTAGTTCCTTGCGGATTCATTCCAAGAACTGGCCCTCAGCACTTGTGTCTTAAGAGGTTATCTTTTTATATTTTCTACTTTTCACAAGAAAATGTAGCTTGTTTTGTTCCTTCATGATTTTCTTTTGCTTCTTAGGTGGCACCTTTGGTTTGTTTTTTGAAAACTCAACAAACATACTACGGTATTGCACACCAGCCTTTTCTGGGATAGCATTCTTCTTAAAACTGAAAAGGCAGAGGAATCAAATTACCACTTTCCGCGGTCACTGAGGAGAAACAAACAGGTTTGGAAATATCGGTATCTGACCAGCAGTTACATGTTAGTGAGTATCCTCCCTATGGGAGATTATCTTCCCCCTGGGAGACTATAAGCTTGCGGAAGGCTCATTTTGAGAAACATCTATTTTATTTTTCCCCATTCACCCACTCAAGCACATACTGTTAGTTGGGCAGAATTATCTACCACTGCAGATATGAATGCTTATCTCCCCGTATTTCTTCAATCTAAGACATAAGAGCAAGCTTTGTTTATAATTCAATATTTCTTGCAGTCATTGCAACACCAAACTGCTCTGTAAGTTGCTGGAATGGGGCTCGGTACTTATCCTTGGAATTTATTAGTTTATTTATATATATATATATATATATATATATAAGTGTGTGTGTATAGAATGTATCCTGTTTTACTGGAAATTTGCTTCCAGATCGGATCACGACAGCAGCATGGTGAGAGACAAGACAGCTTATCAGTTGTCTTTATCAAATCGATCTTTTTGTTCACAGAAATAGTCTTCCTAGTTACGTGGCATGGAGCCAGGGAATGTGTTATGTGGCATGGAGGAATATTGGTCTTACTGGAGGGAAGGGTGGGACGTTGTCAGCTGG
>CM065715.1:76091897-76099397 GCA_033310375.1 Conus canariensis
CGAAAAAGAATGCACTTTCCTCATGCAAAGACGAAATTGAACTGTCAGATTGGAAGAAGAGGGTGGTGGGAGGCAGTAGACTGTCACTGAGGTCATAACTTATCTAGGTTCAAGGATGTTAGTAGGTCGTTAGGAATAAAATCTTTTAGACTAGCGTGTTCCTCTGAGGTCATAACTTATCTAGGTGCAAGGAGGTTAGGAAGTCGTTAGGAATAACATCTTTTAGATTAGCGTGTTTCTCAATATCCTCACAGCTCCCACCAAATCTGCTTCAACCCAGGCTGTGGTTCGAAGAAGCAGAGTACGACAGGGAAATGGTCACTTACAGGAAGTAGATGCGCTTCCGCACTCATGCCTGCTGTGCATTTTGGTCCAGTTTATGCAAAGATACAGTCAACGTGCCCGTGCCGCCCTGTGTGTTTTGGAGATGATGTTAGTGCACTGAGAAGAACTTCATCCAACATCTCTTCCAGCGCAAATCCTTGACGAATCGTACCGCACTGATCCAATAATTTTGACCGCGCATTAAGATCTCCACATTCTATTACAAAATCTACATATTCATTTTCTGTTTTCTCCAAAAAGGTCCAAGCCGTTTTTGCTGTGTGGGAATCTGGATGCATGCACGCATTAACGAGTACAAGGCTATTTCAGTTACCACCAGGTCTTTCCAGTCTCACACCCATTAGTTCACGTGTGCTGCTACACCATTTTTCTAGGTCTATCCTGGAATTTTTATTTTCCAGTTGTTGTTTTATTATCATAGGTATTCATCGACTATCATGTTTTGACAGATTATGAATTTATCCAAATGCAATGGTATGTGGGCGGTACTTTTATTTTTTGTAGATACATAAAATCAAAGGCAGATGCTAGTTTTCAATTTTGGAGGTCCTTTACCGGGCACTACAGCATTTCCGAGTACAAATCCTGAAATATTTCTTGGATAGTCTTTCAGCTTTGTTATCACCCTACCTATCTTACTTCTTCTCCCAACTCTTTTGCTATGCCGACTACTGTTTTGAGGGGATTCAGTTTCAAGTCCTAAGGCTTGCACCCGATGATCACCAATGTGCAAGCGAGACAAATTAAGAACCCATAAAAAGGTATTCTTATTGTTGAGGGATCATAAGCGGTCGTCCCGACAGAGCCTCGAATCAGGGAAGGGCAATGGATGTCCATACATGTAGGGAATGCCCACACATATGAAGTCCGTCGACGCGTCAGCCTGGTGTCGTCCAAGGGCCAGTCTTCAGGTGAAAGGTGCCAGGCTGCAGGTGAAAGGTGCCAGACTGCAGGTGAAAGATGACGCAGTGAACCCATGGGAACGGCAAAGCAGTCAAGGGAAAGCTGAAACCGTGACCTTACAGGGCATTATAAAGCAGACAAGCGAAACATGACACTGTGAACACTCAAGGCACTGCAAAATTAGTGGAAGAAAAGCGACTCCAATAATTCACTCGGTACCAGGATGCTTGCAAGAAGAGAGATAAGAGTTGGGCGGCGTAGTGTTACCAGTATGTGATGCCTTCGTTCCTTGCTACTATAGATGTTGCCATTTTCCACACGGTTCCGACGGTCCATACGAGCAAAGTGACTTTTTATCGACTAATACAAACAGATATATGTGACTATTTAGAGGGACCCCAGACTGTTTGTATCCCCTCTTTCTTATGCCCATCGTTTCTGTTTTGATTTGTTTATCTGTCTCTATCATGTTTCTTTCTCTCCTCCTCGTAATTAAGTGTGTCTGTGCGCGCGCGCCCGCGTTTATGTGTATGTGTATGAGAGAGAGAGAGAGAGAGAGAGAGAGAGAGAGAGAGAGAGAGAGGAGAGAGAGTGTGTGTGTGTGTGTTTTTGTATGAGTGTCTGCCTGAACGCATGCTCTGTGTGTGTGAGCACACATGAGAGAGAGAGAGAGAGAGAGAGAGAGAGAGAGAGAGAGAGAGAGAGAGAGAGACTTACCTGTTCAAGTCTTCCATCGTCATGAACATAAGAGAAAAAGACCGTCTAAGTCACCATCTACACGAAAGATTCTTATTTGCAGCAAGCACAGTGGTCCAATAATCAGACAAAGACTAATGGGTCGGGACGATGTTGGTTTCATTCCCTTTAAGGCATTATTTTTGGGACTTTTTTGTCCCAGCTGACTCCTAAAGGCTCAAATTGGAGGAATGAAACGACCATATCATGAAAGGATGCGTTGTATATCACCCTGTCAGGTGCTCTTCGACCAAACTGGAACTCCGTAGCGCCATCCTCATTATTCCTGTCCTCACTTCTAATCTTAAAAAAAGAGTGTTAGATTGTGTGACACTCTGTTCTCGTGATGACCTCAGTTTGGATATTCCCTCTGCAAATTTGCCTGTGGTAAGTTCATGTAACATTCGGAAGTTTTGGTATTTTCATGGGAACTGTTGTCCAGTGGACGTAGTGGTGCCCGTCTTCCTTCCTTTCCTAGGGAAGAAGGGGAGGGAAGGAGGCGAGTAGGGGGAAGGAAAGGGGTGGGAGGCATTTAATCACGCATGCTATGTGATGCAGAGATTATCGTCGTCAGTAGGCCGTTTGGTCGGAGGTATCATGCGCATGTTTGATTAGAACAGATACCACCGAACCCCACAAAAACTGCTCAGCAGCAGGATGACAACTGAAAATTGATGGCTGCTTTTGAGCTGCATTGAACATGCTGCAACCGGACATCTTGGGTGCGGATGTGGAGTAGGGGTGGGGCGAACCAGAGTACGTGGCATGAGAAAATGGTACTCGGGGGCTAGGGAGGAAAGGAAGGAGGGGAAACGAGAAACGAGACAGGAACGATTTTTGACATTGCTGGTTTTGTGAAGAGAAAATATTACGCCAAACACAAATTACCTTCGCACGTTGAAGTCTGTCTAAGACAGAAAAGGACGGAACATACATGTGCTGCAGAAGACGACGTCAGACCAAGGCACCCTGCTGCGTTTTGGCAACGTCCATGCCGACAATAAGCCAGTGACACTGACCAATGGTCCATGGCGTGCATGCTATGTCAAGTGTCAATTAAGTGTGTTTGTCGAAAACATTGATGGCTTTTTTTTTGAGGACTTGTATGAACCAAATATGGATTTGTATGGACATTTAGCTCCATTAAACTCTACAATCCAGCTACAGCTAGATCTAATGAGTATCATGCTTCTTTCATCCCTTTGAATACCTGCTTTGAGAAACATACGTTCTTTTATCTTTTTAACTGCCTTCTCTAAATCCAAACAGAATTTGGTCACCAGGTTTTTGTTTTTGTTTTTGTTTTTTGTTTAGATATCATCTTCTCTTTCGTCTTTCGTCTTGTGGCCTGTCTCCACTGAGTCTGGTACCTGGCCAGTAGTCTGAGTTTTTTTCATTCACTGGCTGACGATGTAGATTTGTACTCACCTGTCTTCTAGCATCCCTCCAATCTTGTCAACACTCTTCCCCTCCACCAATTATCTTCATTCACAAGTGTATTCTGGTCAGTTATTCTTCTATCAGCTGTCGTCGTTTAGCTTTACATTCTGATCAAATTCCTCTGTTCTTCTACCAATTGTCTTCCAACCTGTTGGACAGAATCATATTTTAATCCCCCCCCTCCACACACACACACACGCACATAATCCCACTCTCGTTATCTCTCTGTGTCTCTATCTCTCTATTTCTGTCTCTATCTCTGTAAATTAAGTCTTGTTTACCGATGTCTTGCAGCTAGGGTTATATTTACTCCGTCATTGTCTTGTGCACAAAGTAATCCTTGTTCGCCATTGTCGTATAAGCAAGGGCATCCTCGCTCCGCTTCTATTTTGTAGCGAAGGTACCCTGGACTGCAATTTCATTTAGCTATAATAACACGTTCTGGCTTTTATCTTGTAAACATGCAAAACGTTTCTTCCTTTGTCCTTTGGGCAAGTTACCTTCGTTTGCTGTAGTCTTACACGCGAGGTAACCCATCGACCCCTCTCCCTGACTAAGTTGGCGAACAGAGTTCGGAACGTTTCGACGTTACATTTTAGGAACTGTGACTGGGCGAAACTCTTCCGGAAGAAAGACCCGCTTGATAAGAGGAATGCTAGGAGAGGCTGGAGAGAAAAGAATACATGGAGGGAAGTGGAGCATGTAATCATGGTCTAAACGAGGGGGTAAATTGTCTGTTTGCCAAAGAGTGTTTAAAGAGCTGGTGAGTCACAGAGAATTAAGGGGACACAATCTGATGGTCTGGTTTTAAGGAAAGGAGCTCTAGAGTTTCGGCGAGAGGTGGAGACAAGTTTTTTCTGTCTGTGTGTTCATTGCTGAATGACTCTGATTGTTCTTTTTCGATTTTCACTACTTGAAATACCTCTGGAGGGCCTCTTTTTTAAATCAAACATTGCACTCAGATCGGAGACACAAATGTCTGTTCGTCCACCATTTTCATTGTCTTGAATTTTGTTTGTCTTACCTAAAGAAGATCCAATAGTTCGAAACGTATTGTGTTTGCTTTGCAATTTGTTTATTTCTTTGTTTGACGGGGCATTGTACTCACTGGTTCTTGCCTGCAGTCACCCCATTTTGAAATCACCCCCAATGTTAGTGGCGAAACGCAGTATTCAATCAGCGTCTGCTTATCCATTCATTTAGATTTATCCTGTCAACCTTTCACAAGTCTGGTGGCCAGTAGTTTTCTTTCTACTATGAACCGTCAAACTCAGCCTTTACCAGTGTCTAGTCTGCAGGGTTTTTTTCCCTAATTCTACGTCAGTAATATCTCTTTTTCCTCCGTTATGACACGTGTTCAGTCATTCTCTGACTGTGTCCAATCAGAAGTCTGTGTTGTTCTACTAACAGTCATCACCCAATAGTACTGGTCTCTACTGGGATCACCGATCATCCCTGTGACTGCACTGCCGGCAATCATCTTTACTTTTGTCCATTGTTCTCACGGGTAAATATCAGGCTAGCAGTCTTCTTGACTTTTATAAATTGTCATCATCAATCAGAGCTCAAACACAGTACTCGTCTCCTACCAACTCCGTTCACTGACAAATCTCTAGCATTTATTCCATGCTATACACCATTATCTTCTAATGATCCAGACAGTGTTGTAGTAATTATCATCTGGTAGCAGACAGGACATGTTTGAGCTGTACTGATAATGGAAACGAAGCAGTCATTTGTGAAGAAAACGCCATGTTCTCTCTCTCTCTCTCTCTCTCTCTCTCTCTCTCTCTCTCTCTCTCTCTCTCTCTCTCTCTCTCTCTCTCTCCTCTCTCTCTCTCTCCGCGATGTACTTTCTCGTAATCTATTGGTGATGTTCATGTCTAATCTTTGTGTATGTACAGTCCCCATCCCCATCGTCTCCCGACCTTGTGTTTGGCCTTGTAAAGACTCACCACATTAACCATCCTCTTCTCTCTCTCTCTTCTCTCTCTCTCTCTCTCTCTCTCTCTTCTCTCTCCCCTTTGTTTTAATTTCATTCTTTCATAAGTGTTAATAGAATTACGGGCGTTGAATTTTCAGACTATATGTAAAGTGAAAAGCATGTATTTGTATTCGTGAAAGGTCACAAATCAGGTGCGTGTCCAGTTGGTTTGTTTATGGAGATGTAGGCAGTCAAACAGATCAGGTGGCCCGGTCCATTTGTCTAGCTAGCTGACTTCTTCTATATCAAAGTTGAAGATTTTTTCAAACCAACGTTATTAGATATAACTGAATAAAATTCAGTAGGACCATTAAACATTATCTTGGATCGAGAAAAAGAATTAAGAGGAGTGAGTGATGTGTGAGAGAGAGAGAGAGAGAAGAGAGAGAGAGAGATGAGTGTGTGTGTGTGTATGTGGTGTGTGTGTGTGTGTGTGTGTGTGTGTGTGTGAAAGAGAGAGAGAGAGAGAGAGAGAGAGAGAGAGAGAGAGAGAGAGAGAGAGAGAGGAATGGTGGTTATGGTGAGAAAGAGGGCAGACAGCTCCTCTCGCTGCCAAAGAATGTCTGAAGGACCAGTGAAGTCTGTGAATTGCCAGAACACACAGTGTCCGTCTGGTTTGAAGGGCCAGCTTGTTGTCAAAGAAGTGCTGAAACCAAAGTTTCCAGCATGAATGGACAACAGTACCGTGTGGTTTTGAGCAAACTAAACTAAAATAAACTAATCTAATTTGAACTCAACTCAACTCAGCTCGGCTCAGCTCAAGTCAAGTCAAGTCAAGTCAAGTCAAGTCAAGTCAAGTCAAGTCAATCAACTCAACTCAACTAAACCCATCAACTCAACTCAACTCAACTCAACCACAACGAAGTAAAATAAGATAAAACGACACAAAATAAAACGAAAATCGTCGTAACACTGAAGCTCATACAATATCACATTAAACAAACTAACAAACAGAAACTCCTGAACAAACAACAAAGAAAACAAAAGCATTTTGCTTTGATGTTGAAATGGACGAACGTTTTATGTCACTGACTCCTCCAACTGTGGTGTGATTATCGTTATATTGATCTAGTATGTTTTCCGCACGAATGAATAGAACTTTCACTGCACGGGGAAAAAAAAATAACAACATGCAGACTAAAACCCAGTTGGCTTACTGACAGACGGGGGACTGTACATAGTCTGATTATCCAGTGAAAAAGCCAGGCAAATCAAGATGTGGCCTGCATGTTGGCTGTGGATACAGACATTGGCAGGATCTCTGGACTTGCCGTGCTGCTGACTGAATGCGAGTGTGATGACTTGTCATCTGCATACAAGTTGGCTGATCAAGAAAGGCGGTTTAACGTCAACCACGTCAAGGAGAAAGTTTGCCAAAGTTTTGAGACAGAGAGAGAGACAGAGACACAGAGAGAGGGACAGAGAGAGAGAGAGACAGAGAGAGAGAGAGAGAGAGATAGACAGAGACAGACAGACAGACAAACAAACAGTCAAACACACACACAGATAGACAGACAGACAGACAAGGAGTCGGTCAGACAGACTGACAGAAGAGGATAGATATAGAACACTACCTATGAGTAGTTTCAGTTTCAACAAGGAGGTGTGTGCGAACTTCTCCCCATACACGCCACACACATCTGCTGAGTTTTGACCATACTGCGCACGATTTAAGCTGAAGGCTTAATGAATTGATGACTAAGCTTGGAGAATTTAAGAAGAGGATCTTCTGTGACTTAGTAGATGTCTAATCTGTGCATTTTGCCCAGCGCTCTGGTCAAACTTTCTGTACCTACCTAACTATTGTCAGTAAGATTATTATCAGTGCGCGCGGCGCGCGCGCGCGCGCGTGTGTGTGTGTGTGTGTGTGTGTGTGTGTGTGTCGTGCGTGCGTGCGGCGTGCGCGCGCGCGCGCGCGCCGCGGCGTGTGTGTGTGTGTGTGTGTGTGTGTGTGTGTGTCGTGTGTGTCGTGTGTGTCCGTGTGTGTATGGTGAATGTGTGTATAAAGAGAGAGAGAGAGAGAGAGAGAGAGAGAGAGATGGTGATTACGGGTAGAAAGAGATAGGTCGACTGGCTGCCAAAGAGTGTCTGAA
>CM065715.1:76104397-76109397 GCA_033310375.1 Conus canariensis
ATCCCACTGATCAAGGGGATCCTTCCCCAGGACGATTTATGCCCATTGAACGTTTCCAGTAATAGTATGCTGAAATATTCCAAACTCTGGTCACTAAGCCGGCCATTTGCAGGGAGTGATTTATGCCCATTGAACGTTTCCAGTAATGTATGCTGAAATATTCCAAACTCTGGTCACTAAGCCGGCCATTTGCAGGGAGTGATTTATGCCCATTGAACGTTTCCAGTAATGTATGCTGAAGTATTCCAACTCTGGTCACTAAGCCGGTCATTTGCAGGAGTGAGTGATTTATGCCCATTGAACGTTTCCATGATGGTATGCTGAAATATCCGAACTTGGTCACTAAGCCGGTCACTGATTTTGCATGAGCGGTATGTGAAAGATTTCATGTCCCGCATGAACGTTTCCAATAATGGTATTCTGAAATATTCCAAACTCTGGTCACTAAGCCGGTCACTTGCAGGGAGTGAGGCAGTCTGGGTTCCCTCGCCTGTATGGCAGTGGTAAGGTACCTGCGCAAACAGCAGAGCACGGCTTGCAAAACTTTCGCCATGGCATATCTGACGCTGAAATCGCCTTTCTTGATTAGCCAGCTTGTAGGCAAAAGACAAGTAATCACAGGTGTTCAGCCAGCAGTACAGCTTGTCCAGAAAGCTTGTCGATGTCTGCATGCACAGCCCTCGAAGTTGACTCCCCTTGATCGCCTGGTATTTAAAAAGAAAGTGTACCAACTATATGGCATGTATCTCTGAGTAAGAGGGTATTGACGCATCGGTGTTACGAACAACACTCATTCTGAAATTAATTACATGCACAATAGCCTAGTGCCGTCGTTTTGTGTAATAAAGGTTGTTTTCAACATCTTACTGACTCCCACTGGTCCTTCAGACTAGACGAGTTCTGTGCTCCGGCAATTCACAGCCCTCACTAGTCCTTCAGACGCTCTTTGACAGTAACAAGAGCTATCGGCCCTCGTCTTCCCCATAATCACCATTCTCCGCTCTCTCTCTCTCCTCCTTCTTCTCTCTCTCTCTCTCTCTCTCTCTCTCTCTCTCTTCTCTCTCTCCTCTTCTCTCTCTCTCTCTCTCTCTTACACAAACCAAAAGGAAAACAATAAATTCTTTTGCCCTTTTTCTTTCAAGAGAGCCGCAATTGAAGCAGACAAATAAAGTCTGCCGGAGCTGTTTAGGAACGGGACAGTCAAAACCACTTTACCCCCCCCCCCCTCCGCACCCTCCCGCCCCCACGATCCACAGATATTCTGGCAGCTATACGTTCTCTCTCTCTCTCTTTCTATTCTTTACTCCCACTCTGACTGATCAGTTTGATCTTCGCTAGACAGAAATGTCTTCATTCCAATTAAAAGGTCCCTCACGATAACAAATGCGTGTCTGCAGGCAGAGACATAAGAAAGCAGGGTCACGTGACCTACATGACAATAGACGAGGCGTCAGACAATCCTGGTCCCTAGCCTGATTTATACCAGACAGCAATATCACTGTCTCTATACAGTCCACAGACGTTTCACAACGTCTCGTCACTGTCCCTTTCGAACAAGTCAATCCACTATTCTGTTAGAGAGTATATCGAGCCCAGCGCGTGTGAAAGATATATTGGAACTGTCTCTCTGTTTACCAAGTCCCACGATCAAGCATTGGGATGGCCTTTTTTAGCATTAAATTTACAGTCTGGCCTAATATCAACAGAGACCGAGTCTCCTACTTTTATTTTCATAAAAACGTGGGGGGAAGGCACTTAGTATTTTCTTCCATGACAATTTATTTAAATACATGCATGACGCGCGCGTGCATGTGTACTTGTGGATGGGATCTGGGATAGAAGAAGGGTAGACGTGGGTGTGGGGTGTGAGAAAAAACAAAACAAAACATATCTACTCAAATCTCTGAAGCCCTGAGCTGCAGTTTTGCGAAATAACAAACAATGTTTTAAACTGGTGATGTCTAGCCAGCCATCACGTCTCGTCCTTTTCCAAGTAGGTTATGATTTGATTTGGAAACTTACAAGTAGTTTTCGGAGCGATTTTTTTTTCCACAAATCAGCGAGATATACACATCTCTGTTTCTGTATCATCTTCAGTGCCCCCTAACTGGCATTACTCATGTCATTCATTGTGTTCCATCCATACACAACTGTACCTACACTGTCCTGTTGCAGATCCAGTTCTACCGTTTACCGGGAGTTATCAGTTTCGAGTCGTAGTACTGTTGTTTTGTTACCACAGTGTGTGCAACGGTGCCCTATACATTCGCAGTGACTCTCTCTCTCTCTCTCTCTCTCTCTCTCTCCCCTCTCTCTCTCTCTCTCTCTCTCTCTCTCTCTCTCTCTTTTTTTTTTTTTTACCATATGGTCCTAATAGCGCCTTTTGTGTTCACTATGTTATGTTTCTCCTGCCTGCCTTGTAGTGTAGTGGTTTTACTTCGTCATCGTTCTCTCGGCAGCTTTTAGGTGCCTCGTAGATTCACTCCATCATCTTGCCCCTGCCTGCCTGCCCTGCCTCACTGTCGCCTGTTTGTTACCAGATTTAGAGTGCGCTATGAATTCACTAGGTCACCGTTCTCCCACCAAAGTGTTAGTGCCTTTCAGAAGCCCCCTGTCAGTTGTTGGACTTTAGTTTTAGCTCCGTATGCATTCATTGTATCATCTTTCTCTTACGAGACTGATAGCGACCTGTGGTTCCACTCTGTCATATTTTACCGCCAACGTTTTAGTGCGTAATACTTTCATTGTGTCATCTTCTCCCTTTATAGTCTGTATTAGTCCACTGCGCATTACATGTGTCATAATCTCCCGCCTGATTTATAGTGCGTTGTGTGTTCACTGTTCATTTTTTTTACACCCGGTTGTATTTGACACGGTTTGTTTAGTGTGTTATATTTGTTCTACCTGTTTATCTTTTTTTCTGACCAGAGTTACAATGTATTCTCACTGTGTCACCTTTCTGTGTCTGTTTTACAGTGCCACATATTTTCACAGTGCTGTCTTTCTCCCGCCGTTTTTGAAGTTGTCTGTGTGTTCAATACATCATCTTTTGCATTCAGATATTTAATCCTCTGCACGTTTCACTGTTGCTTTCTCCCCCTTCTTGTTGTATTTGCTACTGCTGTTCTTATTGTTTTTTGTTTAAGATTCGAATTGTTCGTGGAACACTGTCACGCAGAATGCATGAGTTTCAAATATTTGTATGACACAACTTAGGTACAAAAACCCCCACTGAAGTTAACGTTAAAGAAATGCTAGGTGCATGTTTATTCCATGGTTCACAGTTACTAGGTGTTGTGGCCGAAAAAATGACCTGGGTGATAGTTTACACGATACTTAAATTATATTGTTACTGAACAATTCGTTGCACAGATTGTTATTGTCAGAGAGAGAGAGAGAGAGAGAGAGAGAGAGAGAGAGAGAGAGAGAGAGAGAGAGAGAGGGAGGGAGGGAGAGAATTGCACTATTATTTAGTAGTATGTTTGAATGAAGTGAGCTGACAGTACAACAAGAGACGCCTGATTTGACAGTAAGAATAACCTGAAGACAGTTGGCAGCGGCACAGAAGACCATCTACAGCGGCACAGAAGACCATCTACAGCGGCACAGAAGACCATCTACCAGAAAAGGGTTGAATGAAAACAACTGATAGGAGTGCAGAAGGCCAAATAAATAATAAAGTTGATTGAAGTGAAGATAGCCGCTGGTCAGAAATCAAGGCTGGCTGAAGGCAAGTGACGGAACAGAAAAATGCTGACCAGATAGAAAGGCTGGATGACTTCCAAATGACCAGAAGACTGTGAACCGTCAATGAACGCAGCTGATGGAATCAAGCAACACAGCTGACCGTTTATCAGGTGAATGGAGTCTGTTCACATGACACACAGCGGTCTGAAGCTGAGACATGTTGTGAACATGAAAAGAGCTTGATAGAATTGAGAAAAAAATGGATAAAGAAAATATAATTTTTGGCCAAACTTAGAGATCACATCTTGAGCAATCTTTTTCTTTCTCTTTTTTTCTTTATCTTCGCGTACGTAGGTTGACAGTCCTGCGGACACTCCCTGTATAGACAGGCAAGGATTAATCTCATCTAACCAACAAAGAGAGTGTTTTGTGTATATGACCTTTTTTTTTATCCCGCCATTAAGGCAGCCGTACTCTAACTTCGGGGAAAGTGCATGCTATGTGTAACATGTCATCCATACCAACGGCCAAACTTCAAAAAGTTCATGATGGGATTTTACGTGTGTACAAGATGTTATGCGTGCGTTCACACGCGGAACCTCGGTTTATAGTCTCATTCCAAGGACTGTATGGGAAATGGAGTCAGAACCAGAAAAGAAAAATGCTCCTGTACCGAAACGGCCCGGAGAAGATTCGAACCCGCAACCCCAGGATCACCAAGATTACGAGTCGGGTGCTTGCACCACTGAGCTATTCCGGCCCCCATATTGAGCATTACAAGAAAGTGTAGTGGGACTTAAAGTAAGTACTGATAAAAGGCATCCAATACTCACAGACGTCAGCGTGTCTAAAATGGAGCTATATCGAGGGGTACTGTTCTCTTCTACTTACACAGACACAAAGACAAAGAATCTTATTTCCTTGAGCCCCCAGTCCCAGTAACAACTGTTGGACGAGTTTAGGAACAGAGCAATCAAAACGCCATTGCCCCCAACGACACACTGATATTCTGGTACCCAGACGGCTCCTCCTCGCCTTTTCGCCTCTGTGACAGACTACACCCTCTTCTCCCACCCCTCATGCCAACATGACAGATCAGTTAGTCTTTCCTAGAGGGAAATGTATTCCTCTTCCCGGTTTCTAATACAGCTTTAGTAAAACGTTCCTCGCAAGAACACAAGCGTGTCTGGAGGCAAAGAAAGAAAACGGCAAGATGATAGGATCTACATGACAATGGATGAAGTGCCAGAGAATCCTGGCCACCAGCCTGGTTTTCACGGCACGGCAATATTACTTTCCTCACACAGATTTCA
>CM065715.1:76114397-76116897 GCA_033310375.1 Conus canariensis
ATACACATAACACGTATACAATTTTAACTTAACAACAAGGGAAAAAGTAATGATAATAATAATAACAATGATAATAATAATATTGATAATGACATGATGATAATGATAACAATTGAAATGATGATAATAATAATGATAATAATAAGGATTAATAATGATGATGATGATGATGATGATGCTGATGATGATGATGATAATGCTAACATGAGTAATGATGATGATAACACCAACAGTAACAGCAACAACAATAATAACAATAATGACAACAATAATAAATATCTGCAAAGGTCAAAGAATCACGGTGTCTACTATGACTGTAATATGCTATTTAATGATTTGTACGTTCCGTTTCTTGTTAATGTTTTCCCCCGTTGTACATTAACATTGAATTTGAGCAAAAAATATATTGTTCAATGCGAAAGTGTTGTGCTGCCAGTGAAATCATGTTCCTTAAGTACATTGCTCAGCGTGGCAGGAGAGACTGAACAATATGTGTAAGAGTATCATCTAACATGGCATCAGAGACGGAACAATATGTATAAGAGTGAATGATCTAGTGTGACATCAGAGATGGAGCTTTTTATATTAAGATGAATAACTCAGTGTGACACAAGAGACAGAAGATTACGTTGACGCTAGTGACAGTGTTATGTGTTTAGGAGCATCCCACATCGTAGCATCAGGGACAGAGAGTAGGGTGTTAAGATAATGTACCTGGTATGACAGTTGAAGAATAAAGATTGTTTTGTTCTGTTTTACATAATCAATTACCCATGTCCATCCACCAACATAAGCTAACAGTATTGCTGGTGAACTGTGGCGGAGAGGCCATGTAGTTGGTATTGCTGGTGAACTGTGGCGGAGAGACCATGTAGTTGGTATTGCTGGTGGGCTGTGGCGGAGAGGCCATGTAGTTGGTATTGCTGGTGAACTGTGGCGGAGAGGCCATGTAGTTGGTATTGCTGGTGAACTGTGGCGGAGAGGCCATGTAGTTGGTATTGCTGGTGAACTGTGGCGGAGAGGCCATGTAGTGTAGTGGTGTTATGTATGCTGGTGGACTGTGGCGGAGAGGGCCATGTAGTTGGTATTGCTGTGTGTGAACCATAGTATTTGTATGGCGGAGAGGCCATGTAGTTGGTATTGCTGGTGAACTGTGGCGGAGAGGCCATGTAGTTGGTATTGCTGGCGAACTGTGGCGGAGAGGCCATGTAGTTGGGAGTTAAAATGATGCACGCTGCACGACAGTTGAAGAACAAAGATGTCTTTTCTTTCTGCTCTGTGTTATATCATTAATAAACCATATCCAACCCACAAACAGTAACTGGCAGTATTGTTGTCAAATTGTGTGGCGGAAATAGACTTTTGGATCGATTAACTGTATCCCCGCCCAAGGTCCGGAAAATAAGTTATTTCTTTCCTTTAAATGTTTGGAATGCTATTTTCGTTCATATCTTGGATGGAAGTAAATTATTATAAGCTTGATAATAGAATGAGTCAGAATCAATGAGTCTTTAATGCTCCTAAATCAAATACATTAGACACAAAGTTTGTGGAGTATGGGTGGCTGAGTTACTAAACAAAATTGAGAAATGGTGTCAAACAAATAAATAAAAAAAAGTCAATTACTTGTATGATGCAAAGTTTTGTTTATACCATGTGAGGAGTAAAAGGATATTTTCAGAGCAGAGCAAACGATAACAACGACAAAACAACATGAACAACAACAAGAACGAGAACAACAACAGCAGCAGCAAGAACATCAATAAGAGCAGCAACAACCACTCACACACACACACACACACACACACACACACACACACACACACACACACACACACATACACACACACACACACACACACACACACACACACACACACACATACACACACACACACACACACACACACACACACACACACACACACACACACACACACACACACACAGAGGCTTCATTTTCTTATCATCAATCTGAGTCAGGTATTCTTAGATGCGCGTATTCAAACAAAACATAACCTTGGGTGCAAAACAAAAAAAATGTTTATGTCATTACCATGGCTAGATAAGAATAAATTCCATCTCTCTTCTCTCTCTCTCTCTCTCTCTCTCTCTCTCTCTCTCTCTGTGTCTCTGTGTCTCTCTCTCTCTCTCTGTGTCTCTATGTCTCTCTGTCTGTCTGTCTGTCTGTCTGTCTGTCTGTCTGTCTGTCTCTCTTCTCTCTCTCTCTCTCTCTCTCTCTCTCTCTCTCTCTCTCTTCTCTCCGATGCACCACTTCCCGTACTTTCCCTAACCAATGACAGGATGATATGCACAGATCTGTGCACTGTTTGAAGCACCGTGTCTTCAGGAAGATGGAGACACCTGCCTCGGTAGATCAGGCTGGTGGCTAGGCTTGTCTGGCGGATCGGCCGTTGCCATGCACATCACGTGACCCCGCTAGCGATTCTCTCTGCATCCAACTACTTTGTAACAGCGCGCAGGAACTTTTCACCCAATC
>CM065715.1:76119397-76126897 GCA_033310375.1 Conus canariensis
CCTAGAGCACCATTTTAAAGCAGGCTGACCACACACATGCCTACTCCCGAAAAGGTGGAGCAGAGTGGGAAGAGGGGGAAGGGGAGAGGGTATAAGCTTGTAGATAGGGGAAGGACTGGGGGCAGGAACGAAATTATTATAAATAAGGAGGGGGAAGGAGAGGGGAGGGGGAAAATATTTTAGTAAGTGCGTGCATTAGCACGCGCGCACGTGCATGTGCGCGTGAGCGCGCGAGTGCACATAAGCCCGCATGTGAAAGAAAAAAAAAAAGGGTGTGGGGGGGGGGGTTGGGGGGGGGAAGAAGATAGTAAACGTGATGGAAAAACGGGTGGGTGGGTGGGTGGGTGGGTTAAAAAGTAGGAGGGATACCAGCAAGAGTAGTCACCAGAGGAGCTGGTAGGGAGGAAGAAAGTCAAGAGCCTGGGAGGGGAAGGTCTGATAAAAGGCTTGAATGAAGGGTGTGGCAGAAAGGATAGATACTGAAGATAGGGGGAGGAGGGGTGGTTGGGCGAAGGGGGGGGGTATCGTTGGGGTATATATATATATATATATATATATATATATATATATATATATAAAAGAAGCCCTAATAGCTTTGACATCGGAGTCTTATGTTCCTGACAGGTGCAACTAAGCTGAACTTGTCTGCATGGTGTTGATGCCAGGAAAAGTGTTGTATACTAATGCTCCAAGCTGGTGTTCGTTCTAAAGGCGAACAACTGACTCAGCTGAAAATTGTTCTCACACGTATATCAGTTAGTATTTCAGTCTCTTGGAAGAGGATACGTAAACGTTCATAAATGCAAGGTGTGGACTGTATGGAAAGATGATATGAAGATATATACGCAGTTTTGTACAGTATGACAAAATTTAGACTGCACAATGCAAGGTCCGTGGGCTATTTACAGCACAATATGAAACATGACGCCTGGAATCTGTTATAAAGTATGAAATGGAGTGGGGTGGGATGGCTTACAGTGTGTGTTGTGATGTGACAAGGTGTGTGAACTGAATTATATGGAATGATATGCACAGAATGTATTGCCTGCATCACACGGCAAGTCTTCAGAAACGTAATGAAGTCGACCTGCTTAAATCAGGCTGGTGAACACGAGTGTCTGGCACCAAGTCCATTGTGATGCAGATAACATGATCCCGCCACTTTCTGTCCCTGTCTCCAGCCATGCTGGTACCAGAGAATGGAACTTTTCACTACAAGAGATTGGACGCAGTGACTGATCATTTTCCCTCTTGGGGGAACAGTCTGCTGGATTTCTGGAACGGAGAGGGAGAGAGAGAGAGAGAGAGAGAGAGAGAGAGAGAGAGAGAGAGAGAGAGAGAGAGAGAGAGAGAGACAGAGACAGAGAGACAGAGACAGAGACAGAGACAGACAGACAGACAGACAGAGAGTAATTTTGTACAAGATGAGGACAAATAACTCTGAATGGCTCAGCCGGCTGTCTGAGGACTAATGGAACATCAGTGAGACGTAGCCACCGATTTTCGAAAAAGAAAGAAAGACGGACGCATTTTTGGTAAAACCACCACACCTCCTCAGCGAACACAGGAAGACTGTCACAAGATGAACTGTGATATGCACAGAAAGAAAGCCTACGTCAATACTTCGGTCTTCTGCAGAACTAATCCGTTATTTTCACGTGTGTTACCTGACGTTGCAGAGGCGATATAGATGCCACCACATTCAGTGCTGTTAAATCACATAACGTGGCTAAACACTTGTCTGAGGATGCAGGGCCGAAACAATTGTCTGAGGGAGGCCGGGGGGATGGGGAGGATGGGGGAGGGGCGGGCGGGGGGGGGGGGGGTCTTCTCTGAGGACATTCTGCTGCCACGGTCTGCCCAGAGTTTCATCCTCCAAGTCATCATACCCTTTCGTATTCATACATCTTGCTGATCTGTGGCCGTATAAAGTTACTACGTGAGCGCCGATTTATTAATTTTATCCTTTAAAATGGCTTATGTTTTAAATCAGTCTTCCTGAAGAAATCGCGTTACATAATAATGTCCCTTTTTTTTGCTGTTTGTATTCTCAGCAACAAATCATAGCGTATCTGCTGATCTTCATCGAGATCACTCATGAAGAAGAAAAGAAAAAAAAAGAGAGAAAAGGGCATGTTTTAAGAGTCAAAACAGTCGTCGAACATTAAATCAACGATTTTCTTGTAAGAACACATTTCAAATCTCTTTTTGTAATCTGAAGCTCTACACTGGCTTTATGGTTATTCCAGTATTTAAATAGTTTACAGTTGGGAGCAAATCAACTCTCTCCACACACTCCATCCCACCACTCCCCAACATCCCCCCCCATTCCGCCCTCCTCCCCCTTCCTTCTTTTTCTTAGCCCCCTACCCCCCCCCCCCCCCCTCTATTTGCCTTTTTTGCATCCTTCTCAGCCTTATGTACTACCACGACACAGTTTTTATAATATAATCTAATAAGTCCGAAGACCCCCCCCCCCCCCCCTCCACGCCACTGCGATCAGTATCCAGACAGACCTAAACCCGCCTGAAGGCAGCAAGAAACGGTAACATTACAATCTCTCTCTCTCTTTTCTCTCTCTCTCTCTCTCTCTCTCTCTCTCTCTCTCTCTCTCTCTTTCTCTCTCTCTCTCTCTCTCTCTCTCTCTCTCTCTCTCTCTCTCTCTCGGGTTAAGAGGAAAACGAGTGGTGGGAAGGGATTGGGTAGGGTGAGGTGGGGTGTGTGGGAGGGATGGTGGGGATAGCAGAGGGCGTCAGACTGTCCTGAGACAGCTGTCCATACAAACGGCAACATGCACTACGCTGCACAGGCTAGGACATAATGACTGACTGACACTTCCCCCCCCCCCCCTCTCCCCACCCCCATCACCTCCTGGTAGTCTTACGTAACCGTAACTGAAGTTTGCCCTATGAAATTAGAGTATTGATCTTAATTTCAAACCGTTCTTTGTCTGTATGAATCTGGCAGATAGCCCGATAAACAGCATCGTTCTTGCTTTGTTTTTAATATGCAGTGTTACGTATTTTACACGGTGCACACAATCGCCTATGCAGTGGAGTCCATGTACTAGTTAATAAAGCATAGGTTGTAAGTTTGATATGCAGTGGCAGGATGTTTCTGCTCCATTAAATTATCTCCTTGTTTTTACCTACGGGCGCATAATTACACCTAAGTTGTACCCCTATGCCCACCCGCTCACTTTCACCTCCACCTCCCATGCATTATCTACGCACTGGATACATGTTATATTGTGACTAGAGCCATGTATCAGTGACCAAAGCGTGATTCTACTTCACACATAATGTATAGTTGGTCTCAGGCAACAAATCGGCCTTCTCTGACACAAGCAATAATGCTTGGTCTCGAAAGGGACACAGAGGTTTAGAAACGCGACCCACTAAGCTCATTGCGAATCATTAGTCTGTGTCCTCAGCTCCACAATGTCTGGCCAGCGGCTCTTTTCCCGATGGACCTCTTCCATTCAGACAGTCATGCTATCGAAGCAGATTCCATGGGGTACCCCTTCAGGCAGAATTCAATGTTACAGCTCAGACGGTCTGTGTCTGTGTGGTTTCTGTTTCAGTGGATCGTAGTATCAGGGCTGGCACTGTCGACCAACTCTCCCCAAGCCCTGTGTGCACATGTCGCTCTTCTTCCCAGTGAGTTGCCTAAGCTGGCATTTGATTCACATTAAAATGTAATATCAACGTTGCTATGAGCCTTTTTCTTTTATTTCCAACGTTCAGTTGTGTTGTGTCTTTTTCTTGATGTTATTGTTGCAATGTTCTTTTATCTGGCTATTGTATTTTTTCGTTTCAATTAATTAATAGGTCTGATATCACTTAATGTACATGGATGCAGAATTGAGAAAAGCTAGTATCAATAAACGCTGAGTTCAGCAAGGAAAAAAACACCTAGACATATACGCTCTCTCTCTCTCTCTCTCTCTCTCTCTCTCTCTCTCTCTCTCTCTCTCTCTCTCTCTCTCTCTCTCTCTCTCATGTGCTTCTCATCCCAGTTCAAGTGTATATGCAATGGGATGATTCATTCCTATTTATTATTTCGAAAAAAGAAAAAAAAAAACCCTCTATGTTGAAACTCCCGAACTGACATAGAAACATAAGCAGAGGTCAAGATGGAATCTGACAGATTTCCTAATCTGTTTGACGGTTGGCGATAGCCTAACAACTATTCGGTGTTTTTTTTACCTAATTTTCGAGCTTCTTGGGGGCATACAATACATTGCGATCCAAAGCCTTGAGTTATTTGTTTGCTAGTGTTTTTTGTTTGTTTGTTTTATTTGGCATGAGAACTGATAATGGGTCTGTTGTTCCATTTATATTTAAGAAAAAGAGACAGCTATCACAAGAGAAAGAGAGAGAGAGAGAGAGAGAGGAGAGAGAGAGAGAGAGAGAGAGAGAGAGAGAGAGAGAGAGAGAGAGAGATGAAAACAGGCAAAACAAATAAATCTAAATCCTAGATGGCGTACTGAGAGACAGTAGGCTATACAGTGCCGTATTTTCGATTGATAAAAGCAAGCAAATCATGAAGTGGCACGTAAGTTGACTGAGTATGCAGACATTGACAGACAGTCTGGTCTTGCAGTGCTTTTGGCTGAATGCCAATGTAATGACTTGTCACTCGCATACAAGCTGTGTGATCAAGAAAGGCGGTTTAAAAGTCAAATAAGTTGGGCAGAAAGTTTTTTTGTCTGTTTTCTTCTTTATAGAAAAAAAATCAGTGTGTGTGTGTGTGGAGAGAGAGAGAGAGAGAGAGAGAGGAGAGAGAGAGAGAGAGAGAGAGAGAGAGAGAGAGAACGAACGAACGAACGAACGAACAAATGAAATATTTCAATCAGTATAGGAAATGGCCCCCTCTGATGCGGGTACAGTATAGGAAATCTGACAAGAAGTAGTTGAAAGAAAAGCATATCAAATATGCACAGTAATTGTAACAGCTAAGTTAATTCAACTGAGCAAAATTGTGCACCTCTTAAAAGCTTTTTATAAGTACATGCAAATGTTCTTTAAGGCTCTTTGATTTTGATTTGCCATAAGTAAAGCAGTCAAAATGAACAAGGGTCTTCACAGTATTTCCTAGAATATATTCATGCAGTAAGTCCAGAAGTGCAGAACAACAAAGTAAAAAATTCATTTCATCTTCATATGTCGTTTTACATAAATGACACAGCATATCAATGTTTATACTTGTATGTCAATGCTGATGCACTTTGATGTCCGTAATTCCGAATCTGAATCTTGTCAGATAATTTTTAATATGCCTATCAATATTAAGTGAAATATATTTCTCACAGCTATTAGATGTTTTACAAGTTCTGTAAAATGAATATCACTCAGTACTTTGGATGCTTTCAAGTCACTTTTGCCATTGATTATATACCAATCTTTGTTGTAACTGCTTCAAAAATATTTATGTTTTCAACGCCTTGATTTATCCAGAGGAATCCAAATCCATTGTGAAACAAAAAGTCTCAAATGCCTGAAACCCATGACCTTTTACCCCGCAAGTCTAATTATAAGAGCATATTATATGCTTTACGAGGTAATCTATCATCATCCATTCGTAAAATGTTTAGCCGGTATCTCCACTGCAAAGATAAATTGATATCAATAGGATAATGATTTGTCTCGCCATAAACACATTCATTTGGTGTCTTCAAATGAACCCTCACAAATATTTTGATAGAAAACAAATGGACTTTTTCTACATTAACAGCAGAATTATCTAAACCCCAAATCTCAGTGCCATATTGGGCAACAAGCTGAAACTGGCATCAAACAGTTTTAGAAACACTGTTTAGGAATTGTTATTTAACATAATATATTCTTGCAAGAGATACAGTCACGCATTTTTTTTACCCTGCTAGCCAGATCCTGCCAAGCAACTGTAAAACTTAAGCCTGTGAAGAAATATATACCAAGATATTTATAGCGGTTCACAACCCAGCCATCATTTGTCCGTTAAAAAAAACATCGTTTTCTTGCTGCCAAATAACCACCTTTTCTGAAAACCACAATGTTGGTCTTCTTCATATTTACTCTAAGCTGAAGTCTAGATGCTATCTGGTAGAGATTATTTAACTGGGTTTGGAGGCCAGCTGGAGTTTCAGACAATAAAGCAATGTCATCAGCTGGTAGCAAAATGAATAATTCAATAAAATCTGGAGAAATGGTTGCACCATGCCTTCCATTTTCTATTATTTCTAAAGCCAATTCATTTATAAACAAAGAGAAAAGAACAGGACTACAAGCATCTCCTTGTTTTAGACCTTGTGTACAAATGATATAGTAAGTAAAGTTCCCCATAGATCTGACCCTGGCGTTAACGCTCTTGTACATAAATGACACAGCATATCAATGTTTTTACTTTTATGTCAATGCTGATGCACTTTGCTCTTAGAGTAAATATGAAGAAGAGCAACATTGTGGTTTTCAGAAAAAAGTGGTTATTTGACAGCAAGAAAACGATGTTTTTTTTAACGGACAAATGATGGCTGGGTTGTGAACCGCTATAAAAGTAGATTCAATCCACTTTTCTGGATATAGTCCCTTCTCAGAAAGAGCTTTAAAAAATTGACAAAGAAATCAATGACAACGCCACCTCCATTCTTAAAGAGCTCTCCATTTAAAGCATATACCACTGGGACCTGCAAATTTTCCATTCATTAGTTGTTTCTTTCTTTTTTTTTTTTGTTACCGCTAACGATACCTCCTCCTTCGAAATGGAATTGTCAAGCAGTGTGCTTCGTCAGTTGTTTCTGTATCGGTTTCACTCTCCACATCTATTTCCAGCAGAACTTTGAAATTCTGGTGCCACTTCTCAGTAGAAATATTATCGGGTGCAAAGGATGTCTTTGGAGAAATCTTTCTTACTTTTTTCCTTTTGATTATGAACTGAAGTGATCAAGTTATAGAGTAAAGATTTATTACGCTCTTTTTTGCTTTCTTTGCATGGTTTTTTTTATATTCTCGTCGGGCCTTACAGTATTCAAAAGTGTCTTCTTTATCTAAGGTTCTGCGAAACACTCTTAAAAGATTTCTCTTGTTTATTTTGGTTGCTCCACATTCTTAATAAAACCACGAGTCATTCCTATCGCTAGAGTTGTTTCTTTGTTCATGCGTTCTGCTTGCTTTAGAATACAATTATTCAGAGTTGCAGTCATGTCTTCCTCCATCAAACAAATGGCTGTCTTCAATGATTGTACTGTGTCATCATGATTCATCCCACTCTGAAAAATACTAGCTTTATCATCTTCCCACCGAAATTTCTCAATGAATTGAGCACTGACTTGCCTGTTAACTACAGAACTAACGAACTGCCTAAAACCAAAATGCAGTTCCGAACGAATCAATACGGTCTGTCACACATAAATGCATCGACGACTCCATATATAAATACAATTCAATAGACATAAAAAATAAACATTGACACTGTTTCCTGTCTATGACATGCGTGTGAAGTGACCATGCCGGTCGCCAT
>CM065715.1:76129397-76131897 GCA_033310375.1 Conus canariensis
TTCTTTCTAGACTGAAAGATCAATCGAAAAAAGAAAATTAGACTTTAGATTATTATCTAGTTTAAGATTTGGGTTTTCAAGTTCTTCGGGTTTTATGTTCTGCTTCATATCTTATTTTCGTTATTATTTTTCTTCAAAAAGTGATTCCAAACAATTATGAATCATGCTTTTACAAAACAATTCTTAGAAAAAAGCGATAAATTATATATTCCAATTCTCACCGCGCTTCATTTCTATATGGTTGGACTGGAACTAGAGGCTGTGTGTGTGTGTGTGTGTGTGTGTGTGTGTGTGTGTGTGTGTGTGTGTGTGTGTGTGTGTGTGTGTGATAATGATATTATGGTGACAAATGAAAAGTTGTAAAGAAAAATCTCACGAAGCATAAATCTGCTTTCAGACTGGCTTTCTCGTCTTCTTGATGACGTGGTGCTCATGACTGAAGGTGGCGCTACGGTCGCCAGTCATTTTAGACCTGGGTTCACGTAAGAGGCGAGGCGTGGGTTTCTCAACGTAAAGTGAACAGAGCAGTTGACGGCCAGTTCAGCAGGACTCTGGGGACGCCCTTTCATCTCACTGTAATGCAAGAATGCATTGGAAGAGGATTCCATTCTTCATCCCTCGTTGGAGGGGGAGGCAAACACAAGAGAAGCAAATCAGATTTGAACCGTGAACCAGCCAAGCATAGCATTGATGTGAATAATTGACGTGACAAACCACCAGGGTGTGGTATCACAGTTCAACTGGTTTGTACAACACCTATCGTGACATTAGTTGCGTGTTAAAGTGTATCGCTCAGCGTGACAGGAGAGACAGAATATGGGGTAAAGTATTATCTAAGATGATAGCAGAAACGGAGGATTGTGCGTCGGAGGGTATGATATAATGTGATATTGGAGGCAGAGCGTTACACTTTTAAGCGGATTACGCAGTGTGGTTCAAAAGACAGAACAACAGTTGTCAGAGTGCACTAACCAACATGACATTAGAGACATCAATACGAGTTCAGGTGCATCCTTCAGCTTGGCATTAGAGACAGAGAGTTCAATATTGAAATGAAGCACCCGACAAAGCCGAAGAAAAAAAAGGAGGTCTTTTTCATTCTGTGTTACATAACTAACACACACAAATGATGGCTGGCGGTATAGTTGTTAAACTGCGTGGCAGAGATGCAGACTATTGGGTCGATGACCTGTGTCTACCCAAGACCCAGATATACTGTTTGAAACTTAAGTGAGATGTTCTTTTCTTTCCACTATGGGACAAAAGTAAATTATCATGAACTGGATAATGTAATCGAGTGGAATCAATGAGCCTCCAGTGATGCAGACTTAGTTACATTGGATAGAATATTTGTAGAGAATGTAGTAATAAGTGATCATGAGAAAAAGTGACAACACGTAAGAGGGATAGAAGAAATCATTTATTTGTGTGCTGGAACGTTTTGTTTTTCATAGTGTGCGGAGTGAAAAGGAACTCCTTGTTTACACACACACACACACACACACACACACACACACACACACACACACACACACACACACACACACACACACACAGAGTGCGCGCACACCTGCCTAAGTGCTCTTGTGTAGTCTGTCCAAGTGGAACATCATTCTGTTACACTTTTACATCAATCATACTTCTCTGCCCTAATTGTAATTTCCCACAAAGGAACATCAAGCTTGCTCGTCTATTCTAATGGCTGTCTGGTCTAATGGCACACCATCCTTGCTTGCTGTCTTAATGGTTGTCTGTCCTAATGACACATTCACCTTGCATGTCTGTCCTAATAGCAATATGTCCAAACCACACATCAACCTTGCTTGTCTATCCTAATGGTGAATCAGCCTTGCTTAGTCTATCCTAATGGTAGTCTGTCCTAATCACACAACAACATTGCTTGTCTGTCCTAATGGTACAACAACCCTCCTTTCCTGTCCTGATGGTAGTCGGTCCCAATCGTACATCAACCTTGTTGGTCTATCCTAATGGTGCATAAACCTTGCTTGTTTGTCCCAATGACAGTCTGTCCTAATGACACAACAACCTTGTTTGTCCGTCCTAATGGTAGTCTGCGCTGATGGCACATTATCCTTGCACGTCACTCTTAATAATCTGTCATAATCGTTGATCTGTTCTAATGGTAGTATTTTCTAATGATACATTACATTTGCCTGTCTATCCCAGTGGCAGTCTGTCGTTATGGCACGTCACCATGCTTGTTTGTCCGGATGGTAGTCTGTCCTTATTCACCTTGTTTATCTGTCCTAATGGTAGTTTGTCCTAATCGTATTTCAACCTTGTTTGTGGGCGCTGAGGGTAATCTCTCCTAAAGGTACACCAGTCTTTCTTGTCTGTCGTAATAGTAGTGTATCCTGTTGGTACATCAGTCTCGCATTTTGATCTTAATAGCAGTCTTTTCTAATGATACATCAACTTATACGTGTAAGCAGTCCGAAGAGCTCGAAGTTGAGACACTGGAGTCTGGTGCTCCTGACAG
>CM065715.1:76136897-76144397 GCA_033310375.1 Conus canariensis
CTGTCCAAAATATTCAATAAAAACACCATTAAACTATCATACTCATGTATGCCCAACCTCAAAAACATAATTGACTCATCTAACAAAATGAAAAGCAACACAAAAGAGAAGGGTGCTGAAAGGACATCTTGCAACTGCACCAAAAAAGAACAGTGCCCCCTAAGCAACAAATGTCTTCACAGCAATATTGTATACCAAGCTACGGTAACATCAGAAAATGAAAAAGAAACATACATAGGAATTACTGAAAACACTTTTAAAACCAGATACGCAAACCATAAACAGTCATTCAAAAATGAAAAATACAAAAATCAAACAGAACTGAGTAAATACATTTGGAAACTCAAAGATAAAAAAATAGACTACAGCATATCATGGAAAATTATAAAAAGAGCAACACCATACAACAATATTTTTAAAAAATGCAATCTATGCTCCACAGAAAAATGGTTAATATTATGCAAACTATACTTAGCAACTCTGAACACAAAAGTAGAGATAGTGAATAATTGCAGGCACAAGTGGAAATCTTTGCTAGCACATTCCACCTGAACAGGCCCTAACAAAAATCACAGGCCTCACGTGCAGCAAATAAGATCGGCACCCACAAACAGAGATGAAATCAGGTCCCGCACGTCATAAAAGATCGTTGGCGTGCCACATTGAAGCCATCCTGAGGAGAGATATATATCTTGATATATCTCGAAACAAGCTTGTAGATATATTTTAGCACTTCATTTTTAAAATATCTTTAGCAAATGTTGCTCCCCAAGGGGTCGAGCTCTTTCAGATTTTTAAAGGACGTTTTAATACTGTTTTATATATATATATATATATATATATATATATATATATATATATATGTGTGTGTGTGTGTGTGTGTGTGTGTTGTGTGTGTGTGTGTGTGTGGTGTTCTTTCTATAGAAGAAGAGGGAGATAAAATCTCACATTTACAATTCCCTGAATACCATCATGTGTGGCATCCATTTGACTGTAACAGTAACATCTTAGTTTATCAACAAAACGGGATTATTTTCCTTAGCCTAACTGGCATATGTATTGTTCTTTATATAATGCTTATTATAACAAAACGGGATATCATTCTGATCAAAAGAAAGAAAAACGAAGGCTTTTGTCATTTGCAAATTGAAGGCATTGATACATTGGTGAATCCATCCCAAATGTGGTGACCAGGTATCCAATCTTAATATATTGGATCTATATTAACTTTTCTAGCGAAAACAACAAATACAATTTTTACTGTCTTACGATGTCGTTTTGGTTTGACTCTGCATCTACAGATAATGCTAATTCAAATGTTATGTAGATATAGGAATTGTTTCCTCGAATCATTTTTAGACCCAAATTTTTTATTCTATCTCACTCAGGGCTTTAGTTTTACTTTATTTTAGATTAGACATTCATCTTACAGCCTACATACATCCTTTGGCAGTGGACGCTTATTCACGAGAAAAACAAACAAACAAAACTACTAACAAGCAAACAAAATGACGCAGACAGACATTTGTCACTGAATATAGTAATCGCAGTCTTTCTCAGTCACAAAATGTTGAATTGTAGCTATAAAAGGCTACTAACTGAACGTCGATTTCTTTTCCATGTCCCCTCCTGCTTCCCTTTTCTTTTTCCGAACTTTTCGGCCTTATGTGCCACCATGAAACAGTGATTACAATAAAATCAAATAACTCCTAAGACCCATCCCACCCCTCCCCACGCCACTGCGATCAGTACCCAGACAGACCAAAATCCACCCCAACGCAACATGAGACAGCCACATAACAACAGGAAGGAAGAACGAGCAGTGGGAAAGCGTTGGGTGGGGTGGGAGGGTGATGCGGATAAGAGGATCCGGGAGTAGGGGGGGGGGGGGGTGGCGAGTAAATCTAGTGTTGTGAATTGTCACAATGTAAATGTGACCAAAGCGTGATTCTATTTCACACATAATGTATCAGTTGGTCTTTGGCAACAAACCACCAGTCTCTGAAACAAGCCATAAAGCTTGGTCTCCTAAGGGATGAAAATAAAAAGCTCAGGGATATGACCCAGAATTTAGAGGCTGTCTTCCGTCTCCTCAGCTCCACAATGTCTGGCCAGAGGTTCTTGTCCCCATGGGCCCCTTCCATCCAGACAGTCGCACTATCGATGCTGAAGCTATACGATACTCCTCTAGCCAGAGTTCAATGCCACAGCTAACACGGTCTGTGTCTGTGTGGTGTCTGTTTCATCAGGTCTAGCAGTGTCGACCAACTGACCCTGAGCCTTGTTTGTACATGTCAGTTTTCTTTCCTGTGACCTCCAAACGTTGGTGTTTGGTTCAGCAGTGTCGACCAACTGACCCTGAGCCTTGTTTGTACATGTCCGTTTTCTTTCCTATGACCTCCAATCGTTGGTGTTTGGTTCACACTAGAAGTGTTGTTTATTCGTTGCTGTTGGTGTTTTTTTCCCTGTTATTTGTACCGTTAGATTGCGTTTGTTGTTGTTGTTGTTGTTCTTGCTGCGATTGTAATGCTCTTTTACCAGGCGTTTGTTTCATTTCTTTTCAGTCATTAGCACGTTTTATATTAGTTAATCATACTCTCTCCCTCTCTCTCTCTCTCTCTCTCTCTCTCTCTCTCTCTCTGTCTCTCTCCACCTACTCTCACACACACACACACACACACACACACACACATGCATGCACGCACGCACGCACGCTCGCACACACGCTCGCACGCACGCTCGCACGCACGCACGCACGCACGCACGCACGCACACACAAACATGCACGCAAATACCTGCACAGACAGACAGATACATGTACACACACAACACAACACACACACACACACACACAACACACACACACACACACACACACACGCACACGCGCACACACGCCACGCACGCACGCACAATGTATACACACACACTGACACAAACTGACACACACAGACACATAGACACCCCCCCCCACACACACACACAAACACGCACGCACGCACACACACACAACACACACACACAACACACACACACACACACACACACACACACACACACACACACAAGAGGGCGTGCGCGTGCTCGGGCGCACGCACGCACGCATGCACACACACACACACACACACCGGCGCGCGCGCCGCGCGCGCGCGCATACCTGTGTGCACATTTAAACACAAATTTCATCCCCATATTCTTTACGCTCAGAGCTTACACACAACAGAGATTATTCTACTACTTTGTGTCAACTGCAACATTATATGACTTCTGGACAATGTAACCCTTTGGTGCACTTCCGGGGGGGGGAAGGGGGGTACAATCACTACTAGTAGAGAAAAACCCTACGCCAAGCTCAATAGCAGAGGAACGCCCTTTCTTCCCCTTAGACACGTCTTTCGGCCTTAACTGTCACTCTCCAAGAGAGACGGGCCGTATCCACGTCATGATTTTTAAATACGTTTAACTGTCTGAACGGTTTTTTTTCCCCTGGCACTGCCGAAATTCAAATCTACACCTTCTAGATGACAGAAGTCTCACCTGCATCGCTGTTTCCTTGCCAGGAGTTGTAACGTTTGAAGTTCACTTTTGTCCTTCCTCGGACAGATCACGCTGTATTTCTTTTTTGAGCTGCCTCTGCCATTGCCTTCAGAGTTCTGGTGGTCCTCCTGTTATCAGAAATCGCCAGCTGTTTAATGAGATGATGGACTGACGAGCTTACAGACCCCTTAGCTCTAATCTCAATGGCGGGGACGTTGGCTTAAATGCCAGATTCGCTCAAGCTCACAGCTAGACTGGTAGTTTCTCGATCTTGAAAATGTGAACTTGCTCCTATTCTTTCACGTGGGATGGTGGTTCAGTCATTGTTTGATGAATGTGTGGAGTGCAATATCCATTCTCATACCACTCTTCTTGATGTGTTCTGGTTTTTCCATCCTAGAATTTCATATTCAATCGGATGATTATATTCATAATGACTCCGCCGAACAACGTGGACAAACGAATCACAAAACACAGGCGTTTCGACCTCTTAGTTCTTCTTCAGGCAAGATAAACAACACTTAGGACAACGAAAATGAACGATCAGTCACTTATCTACCCACTTGCGCCAAATGTGACGGAGATAAGTGATCGCTCGCTCATTTTCGTTGTCCTGAGTGTTGTGTATCTTGTCTGAAGGACACCTAGGAGATCGAAACGCGTCGTGTTTTGTCTTGTGATTCGTTTGTCAACGCTGCTCGGTGGGGTCACTATTACTACTTTTTTATATAAAAATTTGAAATATAAATAGTTATGTACAAAAACAAAAGACCATTGCTGACGATCAATACTCCCAAGCCGGTGGTACAGTTTCGGCCTATGGACGGCTCAGTCCAAAGCCGATGTAGACTCTCATTCATCCGTCTTAGCCTGTTCTTATCCTTCTCCGCAAAGTGCAATTCAGACCACACAACGGGACTGGCTGTACAGCGACTTGTTCCCAGAGAAAGCATCAGTCCCCTCTCTGGCAGATCGAGGTGTCTGGAACTCTCATAATCCCTCTGTGCTGGGTTAGTAAAACATCCACAGCAGACCAAAATGGGGAAAATCAATAGGGGAATGTAGCTTTGTCGGACTTGGTGTCGAAACAAGATCAGTTTGAGTCTCTTTTACATTTCCACGAGTCATTAGTCACACGCATTTGGTGCTCTCTCTCTCTGTCTGTCTGTTCTCGTCTGTCTGTCTGTCTGTCTGTCTGTCTGTCTGTCTGTCTGTCTGTCTTCTCTCTCTTTCTCTGTCTGTCTGTCTGTCTGTCTTCTCGTCTTCTCTCTCTCTCTCTCTCTCCCACACACACGCACACACACACAAGCATGTATGCATGCACACACAAAATTTAATATAGAAGCACACACACACACACACACACACACACACACACAGCACACACACACACACACACACACACAACGCACGCACGCACGCACGCACGCACCACGCACGCACGCACGCACGCACGCACGCACGCACGCACACACACCACACACACACACACACACACACACACACACACGCACACCACACACACACGCTGGTACTTGCTTGCTTCAGATTGCAGAAACGTAAGAAGCTTTTCAAAGTTCAATGCAGTTACCGGTGCATTTAAAAAAGGAGAAACGTACATATTCGAATTGCAACGTCACCCACTAAATAAAACAAACATCCTATACCTGCGACAGACTTTGTCATAAGTACATACTAATAATACAGATAAATTACACACTAACAGCAAGTTTTAGCACACAAAAAATGCATCATTAAAACACACATGCACGAAACAGAATGTACATTAATTCGAAATTCAGCACAATAATTAGACAAAATGACGACGTATTTTTTGTTGTTGTTGCTTTTTTTTTTTTTTTGGTTGTAAAAAGCTATAAACGAAGGACTCAAAACGTAGACAGACTTTAATTCTTGAAAACACATTTTGTGATGTAGTTTTTTTTTTTTTGCCATTGTAGAAAATGTGTGGCACATTCAGGAAAAAAAGAATGATTACTTTCCTTTTGACCTTTTGACACTGATGTCTTGATATGTATACGCTCCGTTCAGTTCTGGGGCGTCCACCGGACAGTATCAAGCCCCTTGTAACTCTACTCCTTCTCCACTCCTCCCCCGTGTCAACCGTTTGTATCTCATAGGACATGTTTGACCTTCACTTCCATTTCTCCACTGCTCTGAACCGAATGAACAAGACGGCTTGATTAGTGTGTGCGTGTGTGTGTGTGTGTGTGTGTGTGTGTGTGTGTGTGTGTGTGTGTGTGTGTGTGTGTGTGTGTGTGTGTGTGTGACTGAGATAGAGAGAGAGAGAGTGTGTGTGCGTGTGTATGTATGTGAAGAGGGAGGAGAGGGAGAGAGAGAGAGAGAGAGAGAGAGAGAGCAGAGAGAGAGAGAGAGAGAGAAGAGAGAGACAGTGAGGGAGGGAGAGAAGATGAGAGAGAGAGAGAGAGAGAGAGAGAGAGAGAGAGAGTGGTTGTGTGTTGTGTGGTGCTGTGTGTTCGGGTGTGCGTGCGTGTGTGTGTGTGTGTGTGTGTGTGTGTGTGTGTGTGTGTGTGTGTGTGTGTGTGATGAGATAGAGAAGAGAGTGTGTGTGCGTGTGATGATGTGAAGGAGGAGAGAGAGAGAGAGAGAGAGAGAAGAGAGAGAGAGAGAGAGAGAGAGAGAGAGAGGAGAGAGAGAGAGGATGTGCTTGATTGTAGTAAATAGTAGAGAGAGAGAGTGGAGTGAGAGGAGAGAGAGAGAGAGAGAGAGAGAGAGAGAGAGAGAGAGAGAGAGAGTGTGTCTGTGTGTTTGCGTGCGTGCGTGCGTGCGTGCGTGGTGTGTGTGGTGTGTGTGTGTGTGTGTGTGTGTGTGTGTGTGTGTGTGTGTGTGTGTGTTCACAATAACTCCCAGAGGCGTTCGCTCTTTCATCTTCTTCAGTACTCAGACCAAATGATACGCACACACCTGTGGACTGCTCGGAGCGGAATGTCTTCAGGAAGATGATGACCTGTCCTCTGTAAATCGGACCGGTGGTCAGGCATGTCTGGCAGCTCGTCCATTGTCATGCACGTCAGTGACTCCACTAGCGCCTCCCCCTGCCTCCAGCTCTGATGATGACAGTGTGCAAGAACCGATTGTTCAATCAAGTTAGAAACGGTTGTGAGCATAATCCGCCCTCAGAAAGACTGGTGTCATGTGCAAGTCCGCGGGAACTGGAAATACTGCCAGCTGTCTTTCTTCCTGCTTGCGTCTGTCTGTCTGTATGTCTGTCCGTCTTTCTGTCTGTCTGTCTGTATGCCTGTCCGTCTGTCTGTCTGTCTGTCTGTATGTCTGTCCGTTCTGTCGTCTGTCTGTATGCCTGTCCGTCTGTCTGTCTGTCTGTTTGTATGCCTGTCCGTCTGTCTGTCTGTATGCCTGTCCGTCTTTCTGTCTGTCTGTCTGTATGCCTGTCCGTCTTTCTGTCTGTCTGTCTGTATGCCTGTCCGTCTTTCTGTCTGTCTGCTGATCTGTCGTTTGTCTGCTGTCTGTGCCTGTCGTTTCTGTCTGTCTGTCTGTATGCCTGTCCGTCTTTCTGTCTGTCTGTCTGTATGCCTGTCCGTCTTTCTGTCTGTCTGTCTGTATGCCTGTCGTCTTTCTGTCTGTCTGTCTGTATGCTGTCCGTCTTCGTCTGTCTGTCTGTATGCTGTCCGTCTTTCTGTCTGTCTGTCTGTATGCCTGTCCGTCTGTCTGTCTGTCTGTCTGTATGCCTGTCCGTCTGTCTGTCTGTCTGTCTGTATGCTGTCCGTCTGTTCGTCTGTCTGTGTATGCCTGTCCGTCTTCTGTCTGTCTGTCTGTATGCCTGTCCGTCTTTCTGTCTGTCTGTCTGTATGCCTGTCCGTCTTTCTGTCTGTCTGTCTGTATGCCTGTCCGTCTTTCTGTCTGTCTGTCTGTATGCCTGTCCGTCTTTCTGTCTGTCTGTCTGTATGCCTGTCCGTCTTTCTG
>CM065715.1:76149397-76154397 GCA_033310375.1 Conus canariensis
CTTTTCCCTCTCTACAAAGTCCCGTCCAGTCAATATAACGGAACTGGCTGCATAACGTCTAGTGGCTAGAGACCCAGTCTTTACAGATCACGGAGCCTGGAATGCTCATGATCGCGGTGTGCGGAGCAGGAGGATACCCATGATATACAAAATAAACGTTTAGACCTTGGCATTGTCAAATCTTTTGTCAAATCAACCTTTAGTCAAACCTACCGTCGGTTTCAGATTGTAAAAGAAAATCAGGAACATGGATGCAGTGTGCGCGTGCATGTTCGCATTCTCGCGCACACACACACACACACACACACACACACACACACACACACACACACACACACACACACACACACACATACACACACACACATGTACTCACTCACTCACGCACGCACGAACGCACGCATGCACTAAGTACACACACACACACACACACACGCACGCACGCACGCACGCACGCACGCACGCACGCACACACACACACACACACACACACACACACACACACGCACGCACGCACGCACGCACGCACGCACGCACACACACACACACACACACACACACACACACACAATCAGATTAACATTGATACATTCTGTTTCTGGGGCATTTGACGAGAAGAAGCGTGTGCACAAAGCTCAGCATAATCCAGCACTGAAAACAAACGTCATAATTATGTTTCCAGTAAATCGCGACACAAGAACATGTTAATAAAAAGGGGTAAATAAACGCAACTAGCAAAGCGTTTTCTTTTTTTCTTATATAATGTATTGATTTTCATCCTACCTTCCCCCCCTCCCCCCCCCCCCCCCCCCCCCCCCCCCCCCCCAAGAAAAACGAGTTGAATGTCAACACAATAATTAAGCATAATGACGTCATTGGGGGATGGGGGTGGGGGATGAGGATATTTTTAAAGACGGATGACACAAAAGTTAAACATAAGTTCATGACAACAGATGTTGTAGTATATTTGCCAAAAGTAGTGAGTGTGCTTAGTGTGCAGGAATATGAGCGGAATACATCGCAGTTTTGCCTTACGACATCTATTTCCCAATCTCTGTCGGCGTAATTCAATTCCGCGGCGTCCTCAGAACTCAATTTCAAGTTTATGACAACTCCCTCTCCCCTTCATCCCTTTTTCCCTTGCCACCCTGGCTTCCCTTCAGCTCTCTATCTCATACAGCATGTTGGACATTCACTTCAATTTCTCTGCTACACTGCACGTGGGACAAACAACACAGTTTATTTCTTTTTTTTCTTTTTAATTCTCATTTTCGTTTATTTTTGTTATTTTATTTTTTCCATCTTCTTCATTTCATTTTTGTCTTCCCTCTCTTTCGTTCTTCTTTCCGCTTCACTTGTTTTCAAACTGAACTTCATTCCTGACGTAGAATGGGGGGGGGGGGGGGGGGGGGGATTGTCTTGATGGAAATCTTTGCTTTGATTTCTTTCGCTCTGCCAGAAAGACTACGTTTTCTCCAGTCTTTATTGGTTTTCTGTCTGTGAGAATAATGATGTGAGTAAAACTGCTGAACCAATTTCAAGGAAATTTGGTGCAAAGGTAGATCAATGCGTACCACAAACACACGCAGTAAATGTCGGTATGGATCACTCATGTCCACCAGGTGGACAGGTGTTATGCCCGGTCCACTCACAATAAAACATGTTCTTGTACAGTGTTGGGACTTGCATGGTGTCAGACATAAACGCTTTAACGGTACTTCATGAAACTTTTGTAGATATATTCTACCTTGTCTAAGTTTTGAGTTTCTGGACCAGATGAATTATCTCATCTGATCTAAGGTTTTACAGGATTTGACGATATTCCGGTGTGTTTCTAGAAAATCTGGTTAATGAGTTGTGTGCTTGCGTATTTCAAAATCCATTTTGTGAGTGTACGTCGCCGACAGCCCTAATATGGCCCTTTGCGGTCGGTTGGGAAAAAAACAACGCTCTCTCTGTCTCTGTCTCTCTGTCTCTGTCTCTGTCTCTCTCTCTCTCTCTCTCTCTCTCTCTCTCTCTCTCTCTCTCTCTCTCTCTCTCTCTCTCTCTCTCTCAACTGTCCTTTCCGCCGTCAATTAGGTCAACTACTCTGTTAGGAAAGTCAAAGGGAGGTCTGGCAGAGTTATAATGTGACAAGACCCAACGTCGTCACCTGAATACTAGTTCAATTAATTTTTCGATGAAGACAACTCTATACAAACTGGTGCTGCTATTATTATCATCATTATTATAATCATCATTATTATTGTTATTACTATTATCATTATTGTTATTACTATTGTATTGTTATTATTATTATTATCATTATTATTGTTATTATAACTATTATCATTATCATTATTCTTATTCATTGTTGTTGTTGTTATTATTATTATTATTATTATTATTATCATTTGTTTGTTATCATTGTTATTGTTGTTATTATTATAATTATTATCATTTTGCCAACTCTGGGAAAAAAGCCCGTTGACAGTGAGAAAAGACCAGCTGACCGCCTGAAAAGTCCTGAGTACAGCAGGAGAGATTGTAACCCGGGATCCTCTTCAGTGGGTACGTGAGACCTCATGTGGGAAAAAAGCTCCGCCGTGCCTGTAGTCGTGCTTTTTCACCTGCCAATGGAACAGCAACGACTAAGGCGGCGGGATGCACACGGCAGTTGCTTGACGGTGGCGTGAAATAATTATAGGCTGGTACACCCATGAGGACGTTCCCGTAGAAGTTCTGTCTTGTTGCGTCTAATAGCCATTACACAATGGCATCTGCCAGGGAGTAATGGTAAGCCTTGACGTCTAGACAGAATGCCATGTGCATGCCTGCGCCATATATGAACATAGCGCAGGCTTCCAAAGGGGTGGTACAGGCTTGCTCCATGCCGGTTGGTTCGGCAGTTGAGGACAGTACTTCTCTTTGTCCCTCCCGCACTTTTGGGTGTTTCTTCTTCTTCTTCTTCTTCTTCTTCTTCTTGCGCCCATCCCTTAACAGCTACATACTTTAACGCACTGCACAGTCCACGATCTCCTTCACGCAATGGGCTGATTATCTGGGTACATTCAGGCGTGTCCTGAGTCACTTGGTCAATGCCAGCCGTTCACTTTGTTTATTCATTCTTTCGAGGTGCGTGTTATGTGCCTATTTGTCTTCTATATCGATGGCCAAACTGACCGTCTCTTCCCAAAGTTGGTGATGTTTTTTTTTTTTTTTTTTTTTTTTTTACTGTTCGCAGGATGTTACGGATGCGTTATCACAAGGGATCATTCGAACGAAATTGATAATAACAGCCTCTCTAACGATTTCGGTATAAATGCCAGAGTGATAATGAATTAAGCTATGGAACGAATAATTCTTTGTTTACGAATAGAGTGTTTCAGACATCTCGATTTTATCAGATATCTCATATATAGTGCAGACGGTACTCATGATAATACCAGACAACTAAACAACATATATGTTGCTAGGAACGAAATCTTCTTCTCAGACATCCAACGTCGGAGCATTGTTTGGTGCGGTGATGCATCTTTCCATAACACAATAGCAAGGGCCATCCTTCAAGGTACAGCAGACGGGAGGTAATCTCTCTCTCTCTCTCTCTCTCTCTCTCTCTCTCTCTCTCTTCTGTATGTGTGTGTGTGTTTGTGTGTGTGTGTGTGTGTGTGTGTGTGTGTGTGTGTGTGTGTGTGGTGTGTGTGTGAGTGTGTGTGTGTGTGTGTGTGGTGTGTGTGTGTGTGTGTGTTGTCTGTCTGTCTGTGTGTGTGTGTGTGTGTGTGTGTGTGTGTGTGTGTGTGTGTGTGTCTGTGTCTGTGTCTGTGTTTTTATCTTCAGAGCCGCCTCTGTGGCGTCGCACCCACAATTTCAGGTCGATGGCAACATTGGGATTCCCATGCTTTAAAAAGAGTCAGAGGTTTGATGTGTCTAAATATTTCGAACCATATGTGTTGTCGAACCACAGTTGAAAATGGATTTATACAAACAACTGGAATTTATCATGACAAGATTTAGATGTGAGTGTTTTCAAAACTGCTGTACATCACTACTGTTGCAAATAAGGAAATGAAGATGTAATAAGTGATTAAAGAACACGAAATAAACCACATAAACAGCACAACGATCCTAACGTTAGATTCTGCGAAAGATAAAGTTGTGCGACATTCATCGATTTTCTCATGCAAAACATTTCTACTACGTTCTGAAATGATGTCATGAAGTACTGAGTCAAGTGATTTCTAATTTAACAAACGATATTGTGTATTACACTTTGTATATTATATTCATTTGTGAGGGGCATTAAGGTTTAATGAATGAATCCCATTCATTCATTCATTCATTCATTCATTCATTCATTCATTCATTCTGTCTGTCTGTCTGCCTGCCTGTCCGTCTGTCTGTCTGTCTGTCTGTCTGTCTGTCTGTCTCTGTCTCTCTCTGTCTCTCTCTGTCTCTCTCTCTCTCTCTCTCTCTCTCTCTCTCTCTCTCTCTCTCTCTCTCCCTCTCTCTCTCTCTCTCCGCCAGTCAAAACAGATTCTGCCTGTTTAAGCAGTGTGTCCAAGAAGAGTGTAAGACACACTTGTTTTAGAGCACTGACAGTCACCTTCTTCTTTCTGCTGACCTTTCATGTTCCTCGGCTCTTTTCCGAGGTTGAAAGTCTAGAACGTATCACTTGTTCAACGCTGTATTGTCTTTGGATTTATCATATAAAAGGATGCAGATGAACAACTTGAGAGCTCTACAACATTAACGAGAAGACAAGTCAAGAAAAATGATATTGATGAGGATGTAACAGATGCTTTGATGGTTGGAGAGAGAGAGAGAGAGAGAGAGAGAGAGAGAGAGAGAGAGAGAGAGAGAGAGAGAGAGAGAGTACACAGTCTTACACGATTTCGCATGGTAATGACAATTTCCACTACGCACTTGTATGTCAGTTTTTTCCCACCCATCCCAACTCCCACCACTACCCCACTTACATACACATGACACCGGGGTACGTTTTAATTCTTTCGTTCCAC
>CM065715.1:76161897-76164397 GCA_033310375.1 Conus canariensis
ATGATCTGTTGGACCTAGGTCAGAAGATCACAGTGCCATACATTATGATCTGTAGGACTCAGGTCAGAAGACCGCAGTGCCATACATTATGATCTGTATGATCCAGGTCAGAAGACCATAGTGCCATTCATCATGATCTGTATGATCCAAGTCAAAAGACCACAGTGCCATACATCATTATCTGTATGATCCAGGTTGGAAGACCACAGTGCCAAACATTGTAATCTATAGGATCCAGGTCAGAAGACCACAGTGCCATACACTATAATCTGTAGGACCCAGTTCAGAAGACCACAGTGGGATACATCATGATCTGTAGGACCCAGTTCAGAAGACCACAGTGCCATACATCATGATCTGTAGGACCCAGTTCAGAAGACGACAGTGCCATACATCATGATCTATGATCCAGGTTAGAAGACCGCAGTGCCATACATCATTATCTATAAGACCCAGGCCAGACGACCCTAGTGTCTACATCATGATCTGTGGGACCCAGGTCAGACAACCATAGAGCCTGCATCATGATCTGTGGGACCCAGATCAGACGATCATAGAGCCATGCATCGTGCATGATCCGGGTCAGCAGAGTACACAGTCATATGCCATGATCTGTAGGAACGAGGTCAGCAAACCACAGTGCCAAACATCAAGACTGTAGGGCAGAGGCCAGCAGACCACTGGAAAGGACATGGGCATTCCTGATCCATCCTCCACCCCATCAAAAACCTGCTTTTCCTCTCATCCCTCTGCGCACAGCTGTCCAATAGTCTTCCATTGGGCCTGTAAAGTCCTGTTCGACCTGTTCACGTTTCTCCAGGGACAGATGTGATTGCCCATATGGGCGAGTAATCATTGTTGTGCTCATCCTACTGTTGGGAGATGAACACGTTCAAAGTTTGGGTGAGGCTCTTCAAAGCATGAAAACAACCATCCAGTTAGAGTGAAGCGGACGACGTGTCACTCCAGTGAGTGGAGCAGTCCAGCGCCGGTAATTTGAATGTCCATAAAAGTTTAGTGTACACCTCCAGTGGTGAATGAACCATTTGAAACAGTTTTGCTGTTAACCGGGCTGGCAGGTCAACTTCCTTACAAAGGTCGTTTAAAGAATCGCAGCTTTCATGTGAAGTATGTCAGAAAAAAAGTCAACTTATTATTTTCAATACATTTGCCGCTCAGCTCAACACGTTTTACCCACTACTAAAACAGCGCCCGGGGCCTCTGGGAAAAGAAGGGGTGGGGAAGCCAAATCTTGCATGCTTAGGAACGTCTCTGCAGTAGCCATGAGAGAATGAAAGGACAGAAGGCAAAGTATTTTGTCGAGGTGAAACAATCAACCTGAATGGCCCACAACAATGGTCAAAACCATTATGTTTTCAAAGCTACGTTTTTCACCATGCTAGAAAACAATGCGTCCTTTATACCAGTTTACTTCTACTTGCGTGTCTCTACTTTGTGAGTGAGGCCCTGTCTTCGTCCTTGTCCAATGCTTGAATGATTTGACCAGAGAATAAAGATTCCTGTATGTGTTCCCTCCCAACAGAGGGCATCACTATTTCTGGAGCATGAAAAAAGATATGGCTGAACATGATTATAAAGGATTTACATTTTTGTTTTCAAATCTCCAGCGCTTAAGACAGAAGCATCTTTTTTCTATCGAAGATGAGTCAGATTTCGTACAGTAAGGGGCTAAATGAGAGACTTGATTATCTAAATTTCATCTTCGTTTTTCATTTCTGTCTTTTTAACTTATTAGTACTGGTACAATTGTTGGGACGTGTACCTTTTTTTCTATATCCTCATATAATTATTATGTCCATACTCATAATCGTTCAATGCTGTGAACTTTCTCGCAGCTGGTAAACATTTGATATGCCATTTACATAATGAGCTCCTCAACGACGTAAGTCAAGAGACGTGTGAGTGAACAATACGACAACACCCGCAACCGTGGTGTTGATTATGTTTAAACACTACATTACATTGTTTGACGACTGCCGAACATTCAGTGTCTATCAAGGTCGGACATGTGTCATACTGTCCGACCGTGTCAAACCATCGGTAACCTCCTTTTCTTTTTAACTAAAAGAGAAGAAAGAAGAAGAAGAAGAAGAAGAAGAAGAAGAAGAAGAAGAAGAAAGTGGCGTAGTAACACGAGACACACACTACATGAAACAACTCTAACAGTACAATATAACACGCAGAGTAACAGCTTGTAACGTGAATTCCTTTTTCTTCTTCTTGTTCTTTGTGTGTGTGTGTGTGTGTGTGTGTGTGTGTGTGTGTGTGTGTGTGTGTGTGTGTGTGTGTGTGTGTGTGTGAAAACAATGAGTTCAAGAATGGAGACGTGGATGGCGTAAAGAACGGTTACTTATTTCACCACGGTTATGATGGCTACTGATCGAGCTGGCTGGTTTGTTGGGCTCACGCATGCACACACACACATATGCAAACGCACGCGCGCGTGCGCGCACACACACACACACACAAACACGCACGA
>CM065715.1:76166897-76169397 GCA_033310375.1 Conus canariensis
GCAGTGCACAAAGCAGCATAAGGCTACGTCTTTAGACATTGGGTAAATCTTGAGTTGGTATAGACATTTTTCCCCTGTTGTCCCAGTCCACTGCTGAGAGAGAGAGGGGAGAGAGAGAGAGAGAGAGAGAGAGAGAGAGAGAGAGAGAGAGAGAGGAGAGAGAGAGAGAGAGAGAAGACGACAGACAGACAGACAGACAGACAGACAGAGGCAGACACAGACACAGACACAGACACAGAGAGATAGAAACACAAGACTGGAAAACAGATAGGTGGACATGCAGACAGACAGAAACACAGATCGACAGACACGGACACAGACAGACACACGCACAGACACAGACAAGACACAGACACAGACACACACACACACAGATACACACGCACGCACGCACGCGCGCACGCGCGCCACACACACACACACACACACACGCACGCACGCACACACGCACCACACCACCACACACACACACACACACACACACACACACACACACACACACACGACACGCACGCACACACGCACCCACGCACGCACGTACGCACGCACACACACCACCACACGCACCACACACACACACAAACACACACACACACACACACACACACAAGAAAAAGAAGAAGAGACAAAGAGACTGAACTGCAATGCTTCATTTGAGGAAATACGCACACTCGGTTTCTTAATCAAAACCTGCATCTTGGTTTGATAGTTCCGAAGAACAACACAACATGACAGGACAATTCTGGCTAATGAATCAGGAACGGTGATGCCATCCACAGAAAGTGTTTCATGCAAAGGTAATCACTTGGACAGCTCTCCTGTCATCTCCGACGAATTGTGCTGCCAGCAACAGTACCTTGTTTCTTGAAATCAGGATGTTCTGACTGGATGACGGAAATGGATATTTTCAAACGTCAAGTTCTGAAAAAAAGAATGCGTTTTGTTGCAGCGTCAGGTTTGCTGCTGAACAGCATGTCACTCACGGTTCTTGACAGCTTCTCTGTCTTTGACCTCCTTCCCCTGACCCTCTCTATACTTTTCTCACTCACTCTCTGTCCCTGTAGCTTCTTTCTGTCTGTCTGTTTGTTTGTCTGTCTGTCTGTCTCTTTGTCTCTGTCTGTGTCTGTGTCTCTGTTTCCGCCTCCGTCTCTCTCTGCGTGTCTCTGTGTCTCCGTTTCGGTCCCCCCCCCCCCTCTCTCTCTCTCTCAATCTCTCTGTCTCTTACTCACTCTCTCTCTGACTCTCCTCTGTCTGTCTGTCTGTCTGTCTGTCTGTCTGTCTGTCTCTCTCTCTCTCTCTCTCTCTCTCTCTCTCTCTCTCTCTCTCTCTCTCTCTCTCTCTCTCTCTCTCTCTCTCTCCCTCAACATTGTTTCAGCACTTCATAAAAGTGTAACAGTAAACATAGTCGTCATTTTTTTTTAACCAAATCACAAATAGTGGAGGACGAAGGGAAGCACCAGGTCGGAAAGAGAGAACACGAATAAGAAGATTTATTCAGGTTAAGGCCATAGCCCATACTGAAGGGCTGGTACCCATAACATACATGGCAGCAATTATCATCATGAAAAAAGAAAGCAAGTACATAAATATCCTACAATGATATTAAGTGCACATTGCACGTAGCCTTTTTTGCGCTTCATAAATGTACATAGCAAGATGAAGAGAACGTCTTCATTTCTTAATGCTTGGAGTCAATTTACTCTGAAAACACAAGGGTCGGAATGATACTGTGGCTTCATGGATTGAATTCTAAGGTCTTGAAAAGCAGGACAGCAGAAAAGGAACTGGATTTCATCGTCCTTGACCAGACTGCATAAGCGGCATGTCAGTTCATTTGCATGGATGGTATTGTACCTGAAACGATTACAAGCAATATCACAAACACCAAATCTAAACTTACTTAGTGCGCTCTAAATATATCTATTCATATTCATTTTAATGTGTGGCTGTGTCATATTAGTTGTTTTAAAATGTCTGTATTGCGCAGATCTGTCACTACTATAGATATAATCATGCCAGTCCTGCCATCTGCAGTCAATTATTCTTTGTTTAAAACATTTCAAGAACCCTACGACATTGTCAACTCCCTGGTTATCCCAAACGTATCCAAAGCCATATGAATTTAAACATTGACGAACATTGGTAACTCATGTCTTCTTGCCATTACAATCCAGATTTTGCAATATCTTATAAGCTTTAAAAGATATTTAGATTTCATCCATTCTCGTTATTTTCAGCAAGTATTGAATATATTTCAAAAACAAATGAACATAAATCGGATATCGCCAAGGATCACCCTAAACTAAATTATCCGGTCTTCAGTTGTCTACATTTCATATTTTTCATAGCATACAGATGCACATTTTCCATTTCAACACTTTTCTCTAGTACCAAAATTTCTGCTCTACATTGTAAGATTGTAAGATTGGCTGCACCTGAGGGTCAAATAGCTTTGAGAAAACTGGAAATGCGTCACAATTCAGTTCATATGAAATATGAA
>CM065715.1:76174397-76186897 GCA_033310375.1 Conus canariensis
CCAAACACTTATACACTTTCGCAAACAAACAACACACAAACATACATAGTAAGCAGCGGGGTGAAGAGAGAAATGGGGGGGGGGGGGGGGAGTGTGGAGAGAAGCGGAGAGAGAAGCGGAGAGAGAGAGCGGAAGCGGGGGTATGGGGTGTGGGCGGGATAAGGAGGGGGGGGGGGGGGGGGGGAGAAAGAAAGAAAATACATGTAAAGTACAAATACAAACGGGGAACAAGAGTCAAATAGACTTGAATACACACAATACATCAAATAACGAAATGCAGTTAAGCGATATCATCAGTGTAAAATATGTCAAATAGCTTAAGAGAGAGAGAGAGAGAGAGAGAGAGAGAGAGAGAGAGAGAGAGAGAGAGAGAGAGACAGAGACAGAGAGAGAGACAGACAGACAGACAGAGAGAGAGAGAGAGAGAGAGAGAGAGAGAGATAGAGAGAGGTGGGGGGGGGGGGGGCAGTGTGAGGTAAAACTGAAGGAAGAAACCTATCAACAAGAAACATTAAAAGAGAAAAAAAAAGAAAAAAAAAAAAAAAAAAACGAGAGAGGGAAATGATTGCGACACGGTATTATAATAATCCAACAAGCGAAAGAACAGAGTAATCTCTATCTATTTGAACAACAAAAAAAGAAAACTTTTGCAGAAATGCCTTTTAGACTCGTTTCATAGGCACATGCAAAATATCCTTATGTCCTTTAATTCAGTTTCACCAATGCCATGCGGCGCAAACCAGACTAGAAACTCACGTTAGCACGCACGCACGCACGCACGCACGCGCACGCACACACACACACACACACACATGCAAAGAAACATACACACACACACAAATTCACACACACACACACACACACACACACACACACACACATACGCACACAAGCCCGCACGCACACACACACATACACACACGCGCGCGCGCGCGCGCGCGCGCGCACACACACACACACACATGCATACACACACATATGCACACACGCGCGCGCGCGCGCGTACACGTGAATGCTGATTTATTGAAACCAATTCATTGTCAGATTAACATTTAGTTGTGCTGACAAGCGAGTGCACAAACATACGCATACACACGCACATACACACGCACATACGCACGATCTGTCCAACATTAACGTCACAAATATTAACGTCGATTTGGCTGGAAGATAACCGTCTGGCTGACAGTAGGTGATTCGAGTTTTGTGTGAACCTAAAAATGACAGAACAACGTATGCAATAACAGTTAGCACACACCTACAAGAAAAGTAACAACAAAAAGTATGAAGAAATAAATAAGAAGTTAGGTATGACTCCAAACACTTTCTTTTAACTGGTGATGGCTCTGCAAACAAAGACCTTTCGTTTTTACCACTCACACATTCTGTAGGAAGGTCGTTTTTTTTATTTTCCTGAAACTAATAAACACAATAAGGAAGAAATCAAGTAGCCACACCATATGAAATATCTTATAGTTCTTTAACCATTTTGTCAGTTTAGCATTACTTGCTTTAATTCAGTTTCAAAATGGAGTGACTGACGGCGGAGAACGAAGCAAAATTTAGAAAGAGAGGGTGTTAGTTACCGCCAATGACATTGACAAACAAAGCACATGACAAGACACGATGCATTTCAACCTCTTGGGTCTTCTTCAGGCGAGAAAATAAATCACATTTAACATTTAAGACAGTAAAAACAAAGAACGAAAATGATCATCTGACTAAATCTCCCCACCACATGGACAACAACAGATGAGTCATTTTCGTTCTTTGTTTGTACTGTCTTAATGTTAAATGTGATTTATTTTCTCGCCTGAAGAAGACCAAGAGGTTGAAATGCATCGTGTCTTGTCATGTGCTTTGTTTGTCAATGTCATTGGCGAAACTAACACCCTCTCTTTCTAAAATTTTGCTTTAATTCAGTTTGCATTCATAATACAGCGCGCCCTGAACTAAAGCGCAAGCGAGTAGATCAATACATAATCGAACAATGATCAGTTTCACACACACACACACACACACACACACACACACACACACACACACACACACACACACACGAACGCGCGCGAGCGCGTGTACACATGCATGCACGCACGCGTGTACGCATGTATGCACGCGCGCGCAGAGAGAGAGAGAGAGAGAGAGAGAGAGAGAGAGTAGCAGCAGCAGCAGTAGTAGTAGTAGTAGTAGTAGTAGTAGATACATACATAGAAAGACACACAGACACACAGACAGACACACAGTCAGACCAAACACACAGACGAACAGACAGACACACAGACGGACGAATAGATGGATAGATCACTATCCAACTCATTCATTTTCTAACTAGGTACTAATTGACTACCTAAAGGACAGAGTGTCTGACTAACTGGCTGATTGACTGACTTACTGACTGGCGGACAGGCAAACTTATTGACTACCATTGAAAGCTAACGGCGTACCAAATCTCAGTAAAATATTAACCAACAAATAAACAAATACACGAAGTAACTGAACGAATGAAATCCTGTAAAAATCGCACATTTTTGACCGATGATGATATAGCAAGGTTAAAAAAAACAGTAAGAAAATCAGATAGACAAAACTCAAGGCAGTTACCATTCTGTTGAATCATAGATCAAGGCAAACATGTCGAGCATTTAAGTATTATTGGAGTGAGTGAGTGATTGTCGCGCCAGCAGGCAGCAAAAGTGTGTGTGGTGCAGTTTTGGATGGCTCCAGTTATCGCTCTATATTAAAAGTGGTATCAGTTTGTTCTTTTACAGTGGTGTAAATATATTTTTGAACTTTTCAATAACTTTTTCACAATTACGCTTTGAAGTTTTCGCTTCTGAAATTTTCATCCAATTTTTTTTACCATATTTCTTCACTGCGAAAGGTGTGTGAATAGTGATCATCTTTTGACCAAGACCTAGGCTACTGTGTCGGCCTTTGTTTCGTCCTTGTAGGCTGTTGTGACTGTGACTGTGAACACTACTCGTCAATGTGTTGTTTGTCTTGCCAGTGTGCATGCAGGCCATTGTGAACTTGTATTTTCTTTTGTTTCAATACTTCAACTTCAAGTGTTTTTTGAAAACTGAAAAACAACAACAACAACAAAACAACAACTACCTAGCCTTGTCTGCGTTTATACTACATACAGTCTACTGTGCATTGAGTATTTCCTGCTCAATAACTTCAAGTGGTTGAAACCTCCCATTACAAGTATTAGAACCAGCCAAAATCTTGTCTACCCCCACTCCCAACTATCCTACCACAGTGGATCTGTCCTTCTTCAAGAAAATTGGACAGCGAGTGCTGAACGACAGCAAGAGCTACCTCAGCAGAGAGGCCTATCAGCGCATCCGTTAGTTGGGGCTATCTCTGAAGCCCGCTCTGCACGGCGCTGTCGAGCTGGACGCCTCCACCGCCTTTGGCACAACCTGCCTCCAGCCGCCCCTGGCCAACGCAACGCGACCCCACCTACCACTGGCCTACCTGACACACCACCTCCCGACAGCAGTCCACCTACCACTGGCCTGCCTGACACACCACCTCTCGACAACAGTCCACCTCTGCTGCCAGTACTCACTCTCAGCCTGGCCATGCTAGCTGTTCTGGGCTGCCTGGCTTCTCAGCAGCCGCTGAATCTGTCACCACATCTCCAGCCTCCTCACTCTCTGTCACTCCGTCAGAGTGCCCTTGTGTCTCAACTCCTGCCTGCTCCCCACCCCTCTCCTCCACCATTTCATCTTCCTTCACTCCCATCGCCTTCCTCACCTGTGCATCTACCATCTTCATCTCTGCAAATGACGTCATCCACCCCTCTGCCATCCTCGTCTCCACCCTCGTCCTCTCCTCAACAGCTCAAATCCTCCCCCCTGCCACCGCTGACTTTTACTTCATCTCTGCCATCTTCACCTGTGTGTCCTGTCCCATCGGCGCTACCTTCGCAACCGCATGTGTCGCCTCATCCTCAGCCACTACCGTCCATGACTACGCCCCGGCCATCACCGTTTTCGCCATCTCCGTGCAGCCCCTGTGACACTCACTCCTGTTCTGTTCAATCATCATCATGTGACTCTGTGTTCCGTGACTCGCCTTCATTGCCTCAGTTTTCATCCTCTTTTTTTCACCAAGTCTGCCAGTCTTCAAAATCGTCAAAATGTCTCAAAGGAACCATCATCACCCATGTTTCATTCCGTCTGTAAACCTAACAAACTGAAAATTTGTCTGTTCAATGCTCAATCTGCATGTAAAGACGGCAAAGCTGATGTAACAGCTGATTTCATCTTGGATGAGCAAGTAGACATTGCATTTCTCACTGAAACATGACTGAACTCAGTGGGTCATGAAGCAGTCAAAATGTGTCTCACCCCGAGTGGCTACACGCTTGCCTCCTTCCCCCGCCCATCTCCAGGTGGGTATTGCCATTCTCTGTAAGGACTCCCTCCACCCTTTCCTGTCTTTCTCACAGTCTCTTCCTTTCTCTCGTCCTTCTTTCGAATACGTTGAAGTATCCTACCAATCCACCCCACACCCCATCACCTTCTCCTGAGTCTATCGACCTCCACCTAGCTCCGCCAACAAGCTCACCACATCCATGTTTCTGTCTGACTTTATCAACTACTCGATCACTACAGCCTCTTACCAGGAAACCTCCTCATCCTCGGTGACATTAATGTCCACTACGATAACCCTGACTCCTATGACACCAAACACATCTGCGGCTCTCTATCCAGCCACAACATGACACAACACATTTCTGAACCAACCCAACAAGCAGGTCACACACTAGACTGGATCATTTCTCGTGATCACGCCAATCCAGATTCTTGCATCTGTTTAGTTCTTTCAACTAGTACAACGTCTGCCCTGCCATCCGACCACTCTGCAATTCTCTGCTTTCTCGACATCTCCCCTCCTACTCGTACCAGGCACACCGTAACTCGCCGTAACCTCAAATCTATCAATCTCTCTACTTTTTCATCCAATGCTTCCTGCCTTCTTTCTATAAAGTCACACAACCTCGCTGAACAGTTTCACACTTCTCTCTGCCATCTCCTTGACACTCACGCCCCAGCTAGAACTCGTCTTTTACCCAATCGCCCTCCTGCCCCCTGGCTAACTCCAGAGATTGCCCATGCTAAGCGTGCCCGTCGCAGAGCTGAGCACCGCTGGCGCAAATCCAAACTCACCATTCACAAGCAACTCTTCCACACTGCAAGAACATGAGTATCCACCCTTATCGCATCTGCCAAAACCAGCTACTTTCAAAACAAAATCGTGACCTCTTCTTCCTCTAAAGGACTCTTCACAACTATGAATCATCTTCTTGGCACACAAAAAGCCCACCTCTCCCAACAACACACTCTCATGAAGAACTCCCAACTGTATTCTCCAACTACGTCACTACCAAAATACAAACTCTGTGAAAAGCTTGACGCAACACCTTGTCAACCCTGTCCACCCGACCCACCCTTCTCTGGTTCACCCCTTAGCACTTTCACCCCAGTCTCACAGGAAGAACTTCTCAATACAATCAGATCCTTGTCTCTCAAAACTTGTGAACTTGATCCTCTTCCAGCTTCTCTATACTCCGACTGTCTTCCTACTCTCCTCCCATTTATCACTGACATTATCAACACATCCCTGGAAACTAGAACTATCCCTGATTCTTTTAAGTCTGCCATTGTCCGCCATCTCCTCAAGAAACACAGCCTTAATCCAAACGAAATGAAAAATTACCGACCTCTCTCTAACCTCTCTTTCCTGTCAAAACTCTTAGAAAAAGCCGTCCTCAGTCAGCTGAACTCTCACCTCTCCGCCAACAATCTCTTCCATCCTTTTCAGTCAGTCTATCGCCAGTTCCACTGCACTGAAACAGCCCTGCTCCACATTCTCAATGACCTCCTCCTTGCAACCGATTCTGGTAAAGTCTCTCTTCTTACTCTCCTTGACCTGTCTGCAGCCTTTGATACCATTAGCCATACTATTCTCCTCACCAGATTCCAGCACACTTTTGGTATCTCTGACACGGCCCTCTCTTGGTTCACCTCTTACCTCTCAGGCAGAAAACAGACTGTACTCATCAATGGCACTCGTTCTAGGCCTGCAAATCTGACCTGTGGTGTCCGACAAGGATCTGTCCTTGGCCCTGTTCTCTTCACTCTTTACACCTCTCCCCTGTCAACCATCATCAAATCCCGCTCCCTTAAAACACCACTTCTACGCTGATGACACCCAATCAGTCTTGACAGTGACTCACCCGATAATATTCAGACTCTCTTGACTCGCACATCTGACTGTTACTCTGACGTTAAGAACTGGACGAAAAACAATAAACTTCAGTTCAATGATGACAAGACAGAAGCAGTTCTGATCAGCACACGTCAAAAGCTCTCTCAACTGTTCCCCCCTCTTTTTCTCTTCAACTATGCAACACATCCATTCCAATTTCCGACTCCGCTAATCACCTTGATTCTACCCTTTCCATGCAAAATTTTGTGACCCAAACTGCCAAATCTTGCTTCTACCACCTTCGTCGTATCAGCCTGATCAGAAAATATCTTTCTACCGAAGCAATTGTCAAACTTGTCCTCTGTTTCATTATGTCTCGAATCGACTACTGCAACTCACTCCTTTCTGGTGTCAATGAATCCTCTATTCACACCCTACAACGCATTCAAAACAATGCCGCACGCCTTGCACTCAAGAAGAAAAAGACTGACCACATTTCCCCTTTTCTGTCACAATTTCACTGGCTTCCTGTATCAAAACGCATACACTATAAACTTGACACCATTTGTTACAAGTTCCTCAACAATGCAGCCCCTGACTGCCTAACCAATCTACTCAATAACTACAAACCCTCACGCACCCTCCGCTCTTCCTCTGATCCTCTTGCTTTCCGGATTCCACGTACCAAGCTCAGTACCTTTGGCCCACGTGCCTTCTCTGTTTCTGGCCCACTCTCCGGGAACAAACTTCCACTCGTCAACTGCCTACTTTCTCTTCTTTTAAGACTGCTCTTAAAACTCACCTCTTTTATTCTTCCTAATAGTCCTCTCCACGATCCCTACTACTTCCACTGCAGCCTGTACTCACTCGGCGTGGGAACCTGCGATGCAAATTTTTTTTTTTTTTTTTTTTTTCGTGGCATCAGTTATCGGATCAATGGAGCACCTAAGGCGGTGATTTTTTTTTTCTTTTCTCTTTTTTTTTCCCCTAAGGCCGAAATCCACCTCTTCATTTTTTGGTGCTTCACACTGTCCTCTTCATCTGCCAAAAAAAACCAAAAAGCAAAAAAAAAAAAAAAAAAGTAATTTCCACAACTAGTTTTCTTTCTTTTTTTTTTCTTTTCCTTTTTTTTTTTTTTTCTCCAAGCAGTCCCTTTCTCACCATGCGTAGTCTGTATGTACTCTTACAAATGGACATAGTCTTGCTGATTTTAATGTTTTGGTGTTTGATACAAAATGTCTGGGTTTATTAATGTTCTGATGTGTGGTGTACTGGCACTCTCACACTGATCATGCGCTGCTTATACAAAGAGAACAACAATAAATGAAACAAAGGACTTAATACTTAATTATGTTCTTTCTTTTTTTTTCTTTTTTTTTTTTCCTCAGATTTTCCCAAAGAGAGAGAGAGAGAGAGAGAGAGAGAGAGAGAGAGAGAGAGAAGAGAGAGAGAGAGAGATAGAAAGAGAGACAGACAGACAGACGGACAGAGGCGGCATCATAGAGTGGTAAGTAGAGTTTGTTCCAAATCGTCCCACCAGTTGGCTATTCCCCGAAGAGGCCAGCCTTGCAGCGAAACGAAAGGGTCAACAAGGAAGGCATGAGGAAAGCCAAGAAGCGTGACAATAGCCGTGGAAGGTTGGGTGTTTGTTTGCTTTTTGTTTGTTTGTTTTCCACTTCCCCCTCTTCCCCACTGTCGATCCCACCCTCCCTCCCTTCCCTCAATCTCCGGTCTCCCCCTCCCCAATCCCACATCTCTCCCCCACTCCCCTCCCTTCCCTTCTTTGACGAGCTTTAGTACTTGGGATAATAATCTTGGGTTATACAAGGACTGGCGTTTGGAATGATCGTTTTGTTACAATTAATTCTTTATGCAAAAACAGGCAGCGATGCAAATATTTGTACATAACTATTTTTTTGTGTGTGGATGGTTTGGTTAGCCATAAGACATGCATGTAGGTGTACGTGTGTGTATGTGTGTGTGTGTGTGTGTGTGTGTGTGTGTGCGTGTGTGTGTGTGTGTGTGTGTGTGTGTGTGTGTGTGCGTGTGTGTGTGTGTGTGTGTGTGTGTGTGTGTGTTTCCCAGGAGATATTTGTTTGGTTTGTTTTTATTTCTGAATGTATTCCTGTACTAACTTCCAAGCTGTCTGTCAAAACAATGTACAAAACATACACTTGCCAGACACATACCAAACGAAGACCACAGAGTCAATCTGAATTGTTTTCATTCAGCATGTGTCTTTTCCACACTATGGAGAGAAGCGGACATAAAAGCGACAGAAAACAAGGACAATGAAGAAAAGGAGGGAGGCTATAACAACCAACAAACAAAAAATACACAGCGACAGAAAAAAGCATAAGATTACACACACACACACACACACACACACACACACACACACACACACACACACACACACGCACGCACGCACGCAGGCACGCAGGCACGCACGCAGGCACACACACACGCACGCACGCATGCACACACACACACACACACACACACACACACAAGATGGCGGCTACATGTGTCAACTGAAGAAGTGGCCTGCTGAAAATTTGTTAAATCTTTAAAAAAAAATGAACAGGGTGTCAACAGGGAAAGCCTGGACTCGGGGACCGTCAGCCTTGGCGACACTGATTTGGGGCTCCAACAGCCGTGATCTCAGGAAGTCTCTGGGGAAAGGCAGTCAACCAAGGCTGAAGGGAGCAGGGCGCTTCGTTGCCTTCAACGCAACGGCCTTCAGGTCCACCAGGCATCAGTGCTCATCTGATTCAACAGGACAATCTTCCAATTCCAGGCAAGTAACGCATGAAATTTCCGAGCTCAATACAACCATCCAAAGCTTGTGCACTCGGATTTCCGTTTTGGAAGATCTAATAAAAAATCAAAGTGAACGGCCTGATCTGACACAAAGCAAAATGACGACAATGGCCAGTGTCAGCACGCAGACCGAACAGCATATCTATACCTCTTATGCTGAAGTCGTCAGCTCCGGGTTGTCTCCCTCACCCGTAGAGCAGCCCAAGAGAGGCCTTCAAAAAACGAAGACCACCAAAAACCGGAAAAACAACAGAAACGATTGTCTGGAGAAACCAGATATAGAACAACAAAGTGACGTCAGTGAACCACACGTCAAAGCAAACTTATCAGTACGTCAGGGCTCAAATTCGAAGAAGAAAGAGAAAAAAATCAGAACCTGACCTCCCTAGTGTGTTGGTGTTGCAAGACTCGGTGATCAACAAAGTAAATGGCAAGCGACTTGGCGACTCGTACGGATTCAAAGCAGACCAACGCAAAACTAGCAGAATCAAAGATGTGAAGGAAACCTTCAACACTGCACATCAAGGTCAAGAAACACTTGTCATTCACTGTGGCATTAACGATCTAAAGCACTCACCTCCTACTAAATGCAGTGAAGATCTTACAAAGTGTGTCAGAAATATTACAAAAGAAAACCCTGGACTCTAAAGTAATTATAAGTAAAGCAGCACCAGTCAAAGATCCTCAATTAAACATCAAGAGAGATCTCTTCAATGCGCTTGTTACGTCAGAGCTAAATGAAGACGCCAACATCAGTCTCATCAGCCATAACAACCTGCATCCAGACTCCTGGCATCTCCGTGACGGCCTGCACCCTACCAATCTTGGTGCCAGCGTCCTGGCTAGGAACATCGGCCGTCACATCAGGGGTCTGCTTTGGAAGAAACCCCGGAGAACGGCGAGGCAATCACAGTATCAACCACCTCAGTACTACGAGCCGTTTCTGGAGCGACCCTACTACAACCGCGCCTCTTGGAGTAACAGATTTAGTGTCTTATATGATTGGTGAAACAAGAACTTATAAATCTTCAGCATCCACTTCATCCTGACTGTAATACCACCACTTGTGTAACAAACAAAGTATATGTAGTGTACTACTCTACACATGATTTAATTATCCATTTTGACACTGTAAATGTGAACAATTAGATTAGATTTAGATCTAATCTCGAGATCTTTATTTTAGTTGGTTTAAAGAAAGTTAAATTTCCATGTTAAATAATGTTTCTTTTAAGGTTTTCCAGTGGAACTGTCGATCCATCTCAACTTGTCTTGATCAGCTAACTCAACACCTTGCCGAAGAAAAATATAATGTATTGGCTTTGCAGTCTCTCAATGTGAAGAGAAATAGGTTACCTAAACTCAGTGGCTACTATTTTCCACCCATCACTCAGCAAGGAGCCACAGAAGATAAAACCAACGTTGCTATTTACATAAAAGGAGAGAAATATTACCCATGTACTAGTCCTGTTCCACCAGACTTACTAGATGCCTATTCCTGTGCAGTCAGGGTCCGATTAAACACTGACACCACATTCACTGTAGTGTCGATATACTTACCTCGAGGGCCTAATGAGATAAATACCGAATGGCTTCGATCACTACACCTAAAATCAGATCACAATAGCAAGTTCATAATAACTGGTGATTTTAATGCTCATTCGCCATTCTGGGATAAAGATTGTCAATTAATTACTAGCAGTCGTTTCGTTGAGAACATTGTTGACTCGCCTTTATATCTTTTAAATGACGGGAGAATAACACGTGTTCCCGATAATCCCAATCACAAGCCCAGTGCAATAGATTTAACCTTAACATCTCCAGATCTAGCACCTGTATGTGATGGCAGACCTTAAATGACACTCTGAACAGTGATCTATCCCCATTATCACCACTTTTAAATCTATAAGGCCTGAACCAAAAGACATGTCGCAAGAAAAAGTACCAAAATAAACTATAAATTAACTAATTGGGACAGCTTCACAAACTTACTTAAATCGTTTAACGTCGACAAAAATGAATTCAACTACCTAACTGTTGATGAATTGTATTGTAAATTTCAAAACGCCATGCTATCAGCTGCAAATCAGTCAATACCCAGAATAAAACTAATCAAGCCAAACGTAAATAAACACACAGGGAATGTCTGGTGGAACGAAAATTGCGAACAAGCTAAAAAGGAGAAAAACGTAAAACTAAGAGCGTACTTACGAAGTAAAGGAGAAGAACGTAATTCAAAACTGCTTGAGAAAAAAAAGGCAAAAAATCATTTTAACAAAGTGACGGCACAAGCTAAACGACAATACTGGTCAAACTTTTGTAGAAATGAAGTAAATAGTTTCAAAGATTATCAAAAGGTGTGGGCAAATCTAAGAATAATGAAAAATGGAGTATCTTTACCAACATGTCCGATCAAGCTCCCAACTCTGATTTCCCCTCCAACTCAGAGAAAGCTGAAGCATTCGCCAACATATTTTCAAAAAATAGCAGCACAGACAGTCTAACAGCAGAAAAGAAACAACACAGAGAGCAAGAAGAAAGAAAAGCCATTTACAACGACCCTGACCCTGTAATAGACCATTACCTGAATGTTCCCATAACATTACAAGAAGTGGAAGAATGTCTCAGTAATCTAGGAAATAAAAAGACATCAGTAGGCTTAGATGGCATTTCAAATGAAATGTTACATCACATCCCTCGGAATGTAAAACATTTCATATCCCTTTTTATTAAAAGATGTTGGAATGAGGGAAATCTGCCTTCCGTATGGAAACATTCTATAATTATTCCCATTCACAAACAGGGAAAACCCCGATCTGATATAAACAGCTACCGACCGATCGCCCTAACGTCTCATATGTGCAAACTGATGGAAAAAAATTGTTCTAAACAGGTTAACATATTTTTGTAACAAACACCAAGTAATTCCAATTAACCAAGCTGGTTTTCAAAAAGGAAGATCATCAGTAGAACACTTAGTTAAGCTAACGACTCAAGTTAAACAACAATTTGCGAGACGGAAAAACATCCTCGCAACTTTCTTTGATATAAAAAAAGCATATGAACAAGTATGGCACAAACGGCTCATGTATAAACTCAAAAACATTAGTATAAGTGGAACAATGTATAACTATATCACAGTTTTTTTTGGAAAATAGAGTGATTCAAACAAGAATAGAGCATACATATTCTAGCACTAGATCATTAGAAATGGGACTTCCACAGGGATCAGTACTATCTCCGATTTTATTCAATATTTTAATCTGCAGATATAACAAAAGGATTATCAAAAGATGTAATATTAGCACAATTCGCCGATGACTTATGTTTGTGGATGAAGGTCACTATGAAAAGAAAGACTCCATTAAGATCTGTCAATTACATAAAAATAAAATATCAACATGAACTAAACAAAATCAATGACTTTTTACATGAAAATGGACTTTCACTTT
>CM065715.1:76201897-76216897 GCA_033310375.1 Conus canariensis
TTAGATCCATAATTTATTAGAGGGATTCCAGTTAGGACTCGCAGTAACGCAATTTTCTTTCTTGCCTTTTCCACGAGATGATTTATATGTTTACACCAAAATAATTTATAGTGAAAAATAACGCCTAGAAATTTTACTTGCTTACTTGGGAAAATGAAAGAATCACCTATCTGTACTTTTACAGCGTCCCTACCTTCAAAATCGATATTTTTCTTTGTAAATATAATAAAAACCGATTTGTCCGTTGATAAGTTAAAACCGTTTGAATTTAAATAATTAACAAGTTTACTGACCGCAAATTGAAACTGTTCAACAATTTTATTACGCTTGATTTTGTTTTTTGTAAAATTACAATTTACATTTTTCCACATTGCAATATCATCTGCATAAGCAGCTAAAGTTGCCCCTTTCGTGTCAATCTGATTAAGATCATAAAGCATCAATGAGAAGAGGATTGGAGAAATGACACTTCCTTGAGGGACACCCATGTTAACATATCTTGTACTTGACAGCACACCATTTAGTTTTACTTGTAGCGTTCTTCCAGATAAAAATGATTGTAAAAACATGTGGAAACGACCTTTAATCCCAATTTCATGAGCCTTGGACAATAATTTACAATGCCAAACAGAATCGTACGCTCTATGAATATCAAAAAACGTGGCTAAAGTAGAGTGTCGCTTAGCCACACGCACACACACACACACACACACACACACACACACACACACACACACACACACACACACGCACACACACACACACACACACACACACACACACACACACACACACACACACACACACACACACAAATGCGCGTTGTTTCGAATACTTCTATTTCACTTATGACTATCATTGATCGATTCAGATCTACATGTCTTTGGTTTTGCTTTGTACGTCATAAGTTTGATGTTTGACGTTTATAAAAAAAAAAAAAATCGTGGCATGCTCACAGTGTGCAATGATTCTGTTTAGGGAACACGGATAAGGGAAAAAGTGCCAGGAACTTTGGGAAACACAAAACCCGTAACTGTCCCGAGCAGTTTAATTGGTTACAACACGAGATGATGATAGAGTCCTCCAGAAAGTTGTCTGCATTTCGACTGACCGACCTATGTCAGAATGCAACATCTAACATCTAAAATTTAACATGTTCTTTTGTGTTTAGTGACTGGTGATCTCGCCTCGTGTGTCCTGAACTTTCGATCTAATATTCGATAAGTAACTAACAGTGAGATTCAGAGAGTGAGATTGAGACAAAGGATTGAAATTGGATGTGAAATTTCTGAGAAGGACACGTTCTTGTTTCGTGACAATTGCGACAGTCACTGATTATCTACTTGTCAATCTTCTGCTGTAATTATAGACTGAACGTCTTACCAGATTCGACTTTCTCTCTCTCTCTCTCTGCGGATCGATTCAGTGAGAATTCAGAACTGAAACTCTTGTGCACCTGTCTTCAATCAGCACCCGGCTTACTGATGCATCAAGAAACAGGAGTAATAACACAGGTACAAATAATCTGTGAGAAGCTAGTGAATTTCACCCTGTGAATTATTATGTCTTTGGTTTTGAGTCGTGTATATTCAGTTCTGTCGCACGTCTGTGTGTCTATTGTTTATTTGATTAATTATCTCTCTCTCTCTCTCTCTCTCTCTCTCTCTCTCTCTCTCTCTCTCTCTCTCTCTCTCTCTCTGCTTAGAGGCCTTTCGTCCGCTAGTTCGGACTCGTCGATTGGACATGGCTGATTGTGTTGGTCCTCCCTTGGCATGAAATGGAGCTATACCATTGTGCAGATATGAAATATTCTCACCACTAAGCTTCAATGGTACCCCAAAACAGACAGGAAAGGTTAGCACACACACACACACACACACACACACACGCGCGCGCGCGCGCGCGCGCGCGCGCGAGCATGTGTGTGTGTGTGTGTGTGTGTGTGTGTGTGTGTGTGTGTGTGTGTGTGTGTGTGTGCGCGCGCTTTAAATAAGAATTATAATTTTATCATGTTTTTTTTTGTAATATGCGCTTTGGGCTCTCGCGAGGTAAAGCGCTCTATAAATATCCTTTTACATTACATTACATTACACACACACACACACACACACACACACACACACACACACACACACGCACACACGCACATGCACACGCGCACGCACGCAGAGAGAGAGAGAGAGAGAGAGAGAGAGAGAGAGAGAGAGAGAGAGAGAGAATGACAATGACAATGAATACACTTTAATGTCATCAGCAAAACCTGCTATTTGACATGGGGAACACTGCTTGAACAAAAAGAAGAAAAACTAAATTAAAGAGAATCTGAAAGCAAATAGAAATTAGTAAACATCATAAATAGCAAGCGACCAGCAGGCCTAGTCAGTCAGTTGAGAGGACAATAGGACTTAATAAGAAAGAACATTAATTCTACTTAAGTATTGAAAAGCTTCCTTTTTCGAAGAATATTTGCTTCTGCGATAAATTCAGCAATAGATGTTAAGTTGTGAGAAATACTCTTGGTTCTTGCGTTTTAATAGTGACTTACAGCCAGAAAAGTATTTATCGGTTGTAACGCGAACATGGCATAGGGATTCATTAGCACGCTTTCGAACAAGGACCCTTGGTCTATATGCTAGAGAAAGATGGTATGGTATATCTAATAATGAACCTAATTGTATCTGTCTAATTTGTATAAATAATAAAATCGGAAATGAAATGAGGCAGGGAACAGGAAACGATAAACAGTAAACAAGTGGGGTATTTTTTGCTCCCATAAGAAAACCTAACACAGAGTAACTTTTATTCAAGACTGGCACAGCCTTTTAAACTTGAATAAAAGTCAGACAAAATACGATAAGACGCAAACAATCTCTAATTTATGGGGGGCATAAAAAATACCCCACTTGTTTACTGTTAAAAAAAATAATATAGAAGATGAATTTCACTTTTTCTTTCAGTGTGATGTGTATGAAAAGGTACGGGGAAAATGTGATGTCTTTAAATCAGTATTAGCAGAACGCGACTTAGTCACTCTGTTACAAGAGAGAGAGAGAGAGAGAGAGAGAGGAGAGAGAGAGAGAGAGAGAGAGAGAGAGAGAGAGCTTTCGCACGAACACTCGGGCAAAACAATTTTACCCTTTAATCCATTTAAAGCCAGCGAGATTTCAGGAATTGCTCAAACACCCACGATGATATTAAACGCCATCTTCGATCTGGTGTCATACCCATCAAAGGGGATTAACTCTTAGCATTACTAATCTTCGTTAGGACCAGTTTGAGATTAAATTTCAATCTGAAAATTTACAGAGCGGAAAGATAATTTTTTCTCCAAGATTTGCAATGATGATATCAATTCGACGCATGGGAAATTATGATCGACGTTTACAGATATGCTAAGAATAGGAATAACTTATAATTGCCTGCTAACCTTTGTTTTGACGATAAACTTGATGAGAGAGAGAGAGAGAGAGAGAGAGAGAGGAGAGAGAGAGAGAGAGAGAGAGAGAGAGAGACGTTATTTGAGGGTAGGAAATAAGCTCAAGTGGCTTTGTCGTTTGTTGCTCTACTCATAGCGGAAAATCAGTCTCATAGTGGGGGATCAGTCAACAATTTCAAGCGCACTTTCTCCTTCCCTTTCTGCCACTTGCAGATAAAAAGGCTGACGACATATGGCAATTTCATTGAAACTGTCGTCCGATGGACATAGTGCTGAACTACAGAGGAGGACTCTAACTCAGAGCTTACTCCACAACACAGCTGTTAGAATCATTGATGAAGGTTGTGCTGCAGATGTTGAGTTAGAACAGGCACCATTAAACGATTGAATGCTACCGAAATAACTGAGTAGCAATGCTGTGACTCCTCTTTCCGGGTGCCCCATGTCACCCCCGAATGGATTGTTCCATGTGTGCTTGAGATGCAGCCTGCTGTGTTGCTGAGCAGCGTGGGACTAAAACCCTTTCGCTGCCTAAGAATTAAGCTTAAAGTTAAATCCTATTTGCCAGGGGTTTTCCCCCCCAAAATCGAGTATATATTTTCAAAAATTTCTGCTGACTTTCTCACTGCCGAAAACGAGATTACCAACTATCAATACAATCCAGAGACTTCACCTCTTTGAAAATATCCTCTGTTTTGTTGTAAGCAGTGTAAATATAAAACGAGGAATATTCCGGACTTCCCCATGACGAATATACTCGACGGCCATGGCAGCGAAGAGTACACGTCCTTGCCGTCGAGTTATCTCAAATCACGGCATGTTGAATTATCGTCAAATTAGGCACGGAACAGGTTTTAATACTACTAAGGGAGCTTGGAAGTTGAAATAACAAAACAAATGATAAGAAACTCATTTTGTGCCATAATGGAAATGCTGAACTCTTCACACATGGTGTGCAGTTTCCTTTCAGCCTAGGGCCTCTTTCGCTTTATGCAGTAGTGAGTGATGAGGGATGGCATCAATCCACCAATGACCGTCTTGTTGCTGGAGTAAATATATGTAGAAGAGAATGGCGGTCAGCAATTGTGTGTTCCTGAAGATCGTCTTTAAAGGCATTTTTGGTTTCACCCCAAAGAGTTGTGTTTGTTTTCCACTCTCTCTGAAGCCTGGTTGTTTACTGTTTTAAGGTTGTAGTGTTATGATCCATCGGGTGTCTGTCATTATTGTGTGTGTGTGGTGCGTGCGTGCGCGCGCGCGGTGTGTGTGTGTGTGTGTGTGTGTATGTGTGTGTGATCATAGTCACTGTCTTTAATCAACGCCTCGTGCATGAAGTTTCTTATGCAGACAGAGACTGACCTCGACCCACGCGAACGATCCAGTCAACATGCCGTGATAATTAATTGACTGGAAGCTGAGGGCCAGGCCATTAGACACCTATCCTCCGGCACCGCCAGTGATGGAAACCCTGGTCATTAACGTTAGAATCCGCTGAGCATGGTATGGAAGTCTGTGATTGCTTCTTGATTATTAGGAAGATGGTATACTAGTTAGCTGTGTTTATGGTTGTCTGGACCCTGTTCACAAACCCCACATTTTCCTGTTCCTCATCTTCCCGCTTCTTTACTTCCAGCCTCCTTTACCTCAGCTTGTTTTGATTAGGATAGACACGAATCCGTAGAGAGAAATCCACAAATATTTGGGGACAAATTCTTAATTTACATTCCTACAACCACACCCACACACACACACACACACACACACACACACACACACACACACACACACTTCTTCTTGGGAAATTAATCTGTAGCTAAATCCCATCTTAAAAAGTATCCCTCTTCCAGTTGCAGATCCTCCCAACAAAGTGTCCATATAATCAATGTGATCTCTTCAGGGGAGGAAATAAAACAAAACAAAACAAAACACTAAGAAACAAAACAAACAAACAAACAAAAGAGGAAGGCGCGCACTTGTTTAAGAAATAACTGAAAAGGTATCCATTGACAGATAAATCGAACTCCGTGACAAACCTGCCTGAGGCTATGAAAAAGGAAAAAAAAAAGAAGAAAGAAAAAAAAAGAAGAAAAAAAACCGCACAAATGTGAGCTGGCAAGTCTTTGAAACCGGAAGTCCAGTCTGCTGGAATGGAAGCGCTGACAAGGTCTCTATTTGATCGTCTGGTGTAAGACCAATATGAATTGCATGGGAACAATGACCTGAATGTCTGGTGTAAGACCAATATAGAATTGCATGGGAACAATGACCCTGAATGTCTGGTGTAGACACATAGAATTGCTGGGAACAATGACCAAATAGAATTGCATGGGAACAATGACCCTGAATGTCTGGTGTAAGACCAACATAGAATTGCATGGGAACAATGACCCTGAATGTCTGGTGTAAGACCAACATAGAATTGCATGGGAACAATGACCCTGAATGTCTGTCTGTAGCTGCTGCTTCATTACTGAGCTGGCCTGTCCGTCAGCTGATGTGTTCATCACCTGTGATGGGATAATGCTTACAACTCTACTATCTCTTCAGTTCAATTCCATTTACTGTCCTCGTCTAAAAGGAAACTTCTTTTGCAGTCACGATTTAATATACAGCAATATTTCAAAGCACGCACACCGCATGCAACAACCCCCCCCCCCCCCCACCTCCACACACACACACACACACCCGCGCATAGGTGCACGCACGCACGCACGCAAGCACGCACGCACGCACGCACACACGCACGCACGCACGCACGCACGCACACACACACACAAACAAACACACACACACTCTCATGCATTTACGATTGAAGATCCTCACAAGAAAGTGCCAGATAATCAGTCAAATCTCCTCATCAGAAGAAAAACAACAACAAAAGGTAAGACGGTGCCTTCAAACTAAGAGATAACGTAAAACGTGTCTAAAGACAGATAAAACGAACTCCGGCACTGAACTGGCTTGGGCGATCCAAGAAGTCAGCAGGTACTAGCGCATGCTGACACACACACTCGCAGCAGGCAACTGTATGCAATTGGAGGTCCAGTCTGCTAGGTTCAATATACGTGCCAAACTCTTTCACGGCATCATCTGTGCTATTGCACTTGCTTTTACCGATATGACCGTGTATGTTACAGTGACCAACCACTAGTTATGTGTAGGATCAACACAAGAACGATGGGAAACAGAAAGAAAGTGAGACGAAGACCCAGTTGCTTTCACAAACAACTGGGCCAAACCCTTTGTGACGGAAGGGAAAGTGAGAGGTGTATGTGGAAATATATGTAGTCTGTCTCCTTGTGCGCTCAGAAGGCGTGTATGTTGTTTGTATAACTAATAACTGCACTCCCTCTCACTCACACCTTGCGACAACAGACCAGTCAGGTATGGAGGAGTTTACACATTTAGTGCACCATGAGGATGAGGGGGAAAAGGACTTTCCTTATAATACTATGTTATAATAGTTTCCACTACACTAGGGATGTCACATCAACTATGGGTGAACAAATAAATCAATCTCCCTCAGGTGACACTAGGCAGATTCCATCCACCTGCTGGTTCAAAAAGAATACATAAACACTTTTCAGCAGAAGACTGTCCCATACACAAAATGTAGAAGACAGTTATATATATATTCCTGCTGTCAAAGACACCAATATACTGTCAATCTTTCAGGTATATTAGCTATTACTAATTAGACTAATAGGCCTCTCTCAATGGGAGAACATCAGCAGATTCCACAACTCCCACAGGCCTTTACACAACACATGAAAAATCCTGACACTTCACCCAATCAGAAATACATCAATTTTCCCAAAACATGTCATCATACATTACAAGCGAGCTCCAGACTTGTCCTGAAAAATAATGTCCTGAAAATAATGATAATTTTCCTGAAACATAAAATAGTTTACAGGACAAATACAAGTTGCTGACACAAAAGCAACTTGCGAATCAGTCTTTGACCAGTTCTGGAAAAGGCGCTGTCAGGGAAAATACCTGTGCACAAATACTTTAAAGAAATATATATTCCGACCTTATTCCCGCCGTGAAGAGGGAAGGAAGCGTGGCGGTAGTCCGTACCGCAGAAGAGAACACACCACGATACAAAGTCCAATCTCATGTGCTGCGCACAGAGGAGAAAACAGGTCACTGAGTCATAAGTAGCCCACTCCTGCGACTAGGCACCAAGGGGAGGGGGTGGGGGGTGTAGCTCGACATCTTCTCACTGAGGCGTAGTGAAGGAAGCTGGCCTGGTGGTACACAGCTCTCAAAAGAAGAAGGACCGCCAAACTGGGTCAGGCGACTGCAGAGGAGAAAACGTTGGCTGCTACCGCTCAGGGAAGTGGGAGGCAGCTCAGAGACAGCCCGCAGAGCTCACCAGGGTGGATCCTCGTCCCGGTCAAGGTCTCACATCAGAGCATGATAAACTAATCCCTTCTAGGCGGGGGTTAAAGAAAAATCATGCTGTGGTCAGCCAGCGACAGTGCGTCTGACAGCGGCAGTGGTCGGGGCTCGTCTGTTCGAAAACTGAAAAGAGTTCACTGACCGAACAAACTATAAGGGAGGTAATCCTAGTCGCCTTACATCGTTATACAAGCGGCCGATGCGCCGATCGTGCCTGTGACACCCTTTTTGTTCTAGATATAGGAATGGAAGGGTAAAATCTACCCTTCCCCACCACACACAGTAATAAATCCACTGCATTCATAAATCATTATCTGCTAATAGAATTGACACTCTTACACCCTATACAAACACTAATTCCCAAATGCCCATTTCCCAGTCCTGTTGCTTTTCTACTGTTGATACTATTTTTGCACTTTCATATATTCACAGTCAACGTGAATGACTGTATATCACATTGTAGAACACTGGCCTGGTGGGCCAGATGCAGCCAAGGGACTGAGAATTTGGCCTGCCCATGGTTTGAATTTGAGACTAAAAAAAGCTGTTTCCCCCTGCATCCTTATGAGACACTGGAAGGGGGGAGGGGGGAGGGGGGGGGGGCAACTTCTGCTGCTATAAAGAGACAATATATAACAATTTCAAGCCAGTTTCATCTTAAAAAGTAGTTGGAATGCCAGCCTGTTGCACGTGATAAGAACTTAACAAAGTATGTTATCCATAGAAAAGCTGTGGAAATCCCACATCAAAAAGGTAAAAAAAAATATAATCCATGTATTGAAATGAATTTGCCATTCTGCAGTGATCCATTCTGGGGAGAAGTCTGTTACCTGAGATAAGTCATTACCTGAGAGAAGTAATACCAAAGCAATGCATCTGACGAGACTTGATTTCAGGGCTAGTTCCTGGCATAAAAATCTTAGTACTTAGAGTATGAAAGTTCAGTTAGACTCTCATTTTCTAAACGGCAGGGCAGACTTTAATCCGGGGATCCTCCTCAGACGGCACCTAAGACCTCATGGTGAAAGCTGCCTGGAGTTTTGCTGTCTTCACCTGTCAGCGGAACATTGTCTTGTCTGCCTTTCAGACTCTGGGAAAAGGCCCAGCGATGGTGGGGGAAGACCCATGGACCGTGGGGAAAGTCCTCTTGACAGTAGGAAAGATTGGAACCCGGGATCCTCTTTAGGGACACGTAAGACCTCATAGAGAAAGCTTGGCGATGTCTGGAGTCATGCTGTCTTCACCTGTCAGGGGAACAGCAACGAGTGAGACTGGCATGTGCACTGCAATTGCTTGACGGTGGCGTTTTTCGCCATTGGTCTCTGGAGTCATGAAACATGGGCTGGTACACCCATGGGGACGCCCCCGTGGAGGTTCTCTCGTGTCACACCCAGAGACCATTACACAATGGCATCTGCCAGGGACCAATAATGTTCCTTGACATCTGAACGTACGTGATTGCACGCTATGTGAACACAGTGCAGGTTTCCAAGGGTAGTGCAGGATAGCTCCCAGCTGGTTGCTTCGGTAGCTGAAGACAGTTCTTCTCTGGGTCCCCATTCGGGTGTATCTTTTTCTTGTTCTTCATGAAATCTCTCTCTTTTCTCTCTCTCTCTCTCTCTCTCTCTCTCTCTCTCTCTCTCTCTCTCTCTCTCTCATGGATATATAACGGCCTTCAAATGGAAGTAGTAAATTCTTACAAATACCTAGGGTTGTTTTTTAGTACCAGATTATCGTTCTCTAGGGCTCTGGAAGACATGGCGACTAAAGCCAAGAAAGGTGTTATCGATATATTCAAAACTTTATGGAAGATGGGTGACTTTTCGGCCAAGATTTTTCTAAAGTTATTTGATGCTCAAATAAAACCTATCCTTCTATATGGCTCTGAAATTTGGGGACTGACCGGATCTTCTACAATAGAAAAAGTGCACATGTTTGCTTTGAAAAAGCTGTTGAATGTTAGCCCAAGGACACCAAATGACATGGTATACGGCGAGACTGGACGTTATCCTTTATACATATTTTCTTACTTATCATGCATTAAGTATTGGCTAAGACTTACAAGAATGGATCGATCAAGACTTCCGCGTAAATCATATGATATGCTTTTGATATTGTGTGATCAAGGTAAAGTATGTTGGGCGTCACGGGTTCGGGATACTTTGTTCAAATTTGGATTCGGTTTTGTTTGGGAGCATCAAGGCGTAGAAAACATGCGCGGATTCCTGAGCTCATTCAAGCAAAGACTGGTTGACTGTCATAGTCAAAACTGGCAAGAACACATTCAAAAAAGCAGTAGATTTAGTATTTACCGTTCTTTTAAATCTTCTCTGTCGCTGGAATCTTATTTCACAGTTGTTAAAAATAAACACATCAGAGATGTTTTGATAAGGTTTAGAATAGGTGCCTCTGAATTACGTATTCATAAAATGAGATACGCTCCCGTTCATCAAAATGACTTGAAATGTCCTCTGTGTGATGCTGGCCTCGAAGATGAAATGCATGCTTTGTTTTACTGCAGGTCTTTGAATGATTTACGGGAGAAGTACATTCCATCTCAGTATACAAAGCATCCCACTGACAGAACCCTGGAAAAGTTAATGCAAGACGATGAGCATCTCCATGATTTAGGACGTTTTATTTACTACTCTAACAAACGTCGTGTATCACAGGTGTAATCATATTATTAGCTAATATCGTATGTAACTGTTTGTTTGCTGTTACAATTTGCATGGTACTATTTGGAAACAGCCATACAGTGTGTGTGTGTGTGTGTGTGTGTGTGTGTGTGTGTGTGTGTGTATGTGTGTGTGTGTGTGTGTGTGTGCGCGGTGTGTGGTGTGTGCGTGTGTGCGTGCGTGTGTGTGTGCATTAATACAAAGGAGCTTACATGTAAAATTGTAATGGGTCGGATGACCTTCTACAATAAATCATCTTGAGTCTTGAGTCTTGAGTCTCTCTCTCTCTCTCTCTCTCTCTCTCTCTCTCTCTCTCTCTTCTCTCTCTCTTCTCTCTCTCTCTCTCGTTTCTCCACCGGGACGCCATTCCCAATCGATATTCCGTCTAGCGTACACCATCGACAGAAGAAAGGCACGACATGAAAAAAAAGCCTGCTATGGCTAACAATCGCTTTTCCTTTACTGTAATAATCTTCTACATCGCCATCCTTCCACGTGGCCTCCCCCTTGTCTGTGGGGCGAGAGGAAGTTTGATCATCATCTATTGAACTTCCAGAAGAGGAGGTGGACTTTTGAGGAGGAGGCTGAGACTGTCAGCCTTTGAGCCTGTTCCAAGCCTTTTACTGTCACTGACAAGCTGCCTTTTATCTTACGATCACGACCTGACCTGGGGTATGTGAGGATAGCGTTTTGTGTGAGACTGCAATCTGAAGTGTGGCAGGACTTCATTCAGAATGTGGCGATGCTAACAGCGACTGAAACTAAATGTTGCTGAGTGCAGCTTCGGAAACACTAGAAAACGCCAATCAAGAAGGACCTACTTGCTTTGTTTAGAAAGTAAGTTAATGTAGGAAGTACTCCATTATGGTCATTTTTTAAGGCAACAGTCGATGTCAATCATTCCGGGACTGTGTGAGAAGCTGAAACATAATGAATGTAGGAAGTTACACCATGAACAAAACAAATGAACTAAAATGGAATAAATAAATAATGAAAAAATGAATAAGTAAATGTATGAAAAAATAATACATGAATAAATACATAAACAAATAAGTAAATGAACAAATAAATAAATAAACAAATAAATAAATAAATTATCAAAGGATGTAAATACTTTGTGTGTGCAAGTGAAATATGGAATGGCAATGAAGATGGCGAAGGATGGTGGTAGTCTATGTGGGGATAGGGGAACGAGCGATATGTCCGAGATGGATCTCTCTCTCTCTCTCTCTCTCTCTCTCTCTCTCTCTCTCTCTCTCTCTCTCTCTCTCTCTCTCTCTCCGTCTCATCGTTATAACTTACTGTATGATTTGTACACACAGAAATGTTTACAAAGTATCCTTTTTCGCGGTATTCACCCCTCTTCCCATTCCATTCCCCTGCCCTAAACAGTATGGTTGATTTTTCTATCTAGGTACATGTTGGTAGCCTTCAGAATAAATCATTTTAGGCTTCGATATTCTTTTTTTTTTTTAACTTTTTTTAAAATTTGCATTCAGTAACATGAAACACAAACATAAAAAGGAAAAAACAAAAGGGCATTGTCCATCCACAGTCGAGAAATAATTGTTTTAACAGCCAGAGGTAAGAGAGAGAGAGGAGAGAGAGAGAGAGAGAGAGAGAGAGAGAGAGAGAGAGAGGAGAGAGAGTGGTGGATGGATGTTATCAATGGCGTTTTCATTCAATGTTCTATCTAGAGAAACATCTTAAAGAGGCCTCGAATACATCAACAACATCAGGCTTCGATATTCTGTCTGTTAATCTAGCGGGTGTTTTAGTGAGCGGTAGACGCTCTGTCATAGTCGCAGGGTTCAAGCTGGATATTGTCATTTTGTTATTTGCTCAGCACTATTCCACAGCATGTCACTATTTGTACGGCGGAATTCAACAGAAAGTCATGTACCGTGTACGTGCAATGGACAAAAGACAGTAATAATAATAATAATAATGAATACTTATATAGCGCCTATTCTCGGCTAGAGACCAAGCTCTAAGCGCTTTACAATCAACGCTCGCTTACACAACGGGCTGCCTACCTGGGTAGTGCCGACAGACAACAATCGCCCAAGAGCACTGACAACTCTGACGGAGTATTTACCGTATGTTGATTGGCCCTCAGTGAGAACCGTCACTTCCTGCCCAGCACGTGACCGACAAGACTTCTTGCAGAATGTACAGGATGCATGGTGAAGGTTTCATGTTTTGTTTCTCTTTGGTTTTGTAGTCTGTAGTTTGCAACGGAAAAGCTAGGTGCCCATTGATGCAACGGCTGCCAACAGTAGCGATTTGTATGTGAAACTGAATCCTCCTCCTGGTTTTCAAAATATGTCCTTGCACTCACAGAATTGCCCCCAGTTTCGTAACTTTTCCCATCACTAGTTAATACGGACAGCAGGAGATGAACGAGAATAGACGACTTCAAGAGAACCTTTGATAGAGAACGAACAGTTTGCTGTTTCTGTTGCTAGCAATGCAGTCCAGTCAGTAATGCATGATAATGCCACACATACACAAGCATATGTGTGGTGTGTGTGTGTGTATGTGGTGTGTGTGCGTGTGTGTGTGTGAAACGCGCCATGTTTTGTTTCGTGCTTCGTTTGTCCACGTTGTTCGGTGGAGTCATAATAATTTCTCTTGAAGTTTGTTTAGCTCTCCCCCTGCAGTCGCCGCACTTTGCAATTTATTAATAATGAGAAAGGAGATGACAAAACAAAAGAGGGAAGGACAAAAGGAAAAGCTACGTGGCCCATAAGACTCCAACTTTCAACATGCGATTGTCACTGGACACATATTTCATTTCCTCTGTGTGTGTGTGTGTGTGTGTGTGTGTGTGTGTGTGTGTGTGTGTGTGTGTGTGTGTGTGTGTGTGTGCGCGCGCGCACTTGCGTGCGTGCGTGCGTGTGTCCGTGCGTGCGTGCTTGCGTGCGTTCATGCGTGCGTGGGTGCGTGCGTGAGTGTGCGTGCGTGTGTGTGTGTGTGTGTGTGTGTGTGTGTGTGTGTGTGTGTGTGTGTGTGTGTGTGTGTGCGTGTGCGTGGACACTCACCAAGGTAAATGAAGAGAAAAAGAGTGGTGCATGAGCTGAATTTTCATTCTTGAGAACTCAGAGATTCAGAGAACAGCCGTGGGAATCACTACAGGTCCGATCCTTCCTGTTTCCAAGTCGACATCCCCCCGATGACTTTAGAAAAAAAAGCGAAGACAGTACGTGCCCTTTTCAGTCCCCACACGTAAAACACAGACCAATGTATGAACAGCATAAGTTCCCTGCTCTGGATTCCTGATCTCTCTGTTGTTGACCTCATTGACTGGAAATCGCCAGACGAAACCTCTACCATCACGTCCTCTTTGTGTCTGGTCTATGGCTAGTTGCCCGCTCTCTCCATACTTCCTCTTTCCTTTTGTGCGAGCGTCCATTCACAGAGGTCCTGGTCTCTTTTCACTGAAAAAAAGGGTATTGACCGGGAGTCGATGTGGTGAAGAGGGGAAAGGAACGTGTACTGGGCGACTATCCCATGAAATGATACTCCTGCTTATGGAATAGTTTTAAAGCGAAGTGACAGCAGGCGGAAACAAAAACAGTTTTAAAAGAAATTTGGAGTAAACCCGACAGTTCACAGGGCCAAACAAATTACAAGACAAAATATGACGAACTTCGACCTCTTACGTCTTCTTCAGGTAAGATAAATAACATCCAGGGCAATGAAAATGAAGAACGAACAATCACTTATCTTCTCAAATTCATCGCAAGATTAAGATTTTTGGTTCTACTCATGAGTTCGTGAGAGGAGCTCTGGGTGGAAATATGATGCCTATATGTTGAAACCAAGCACAGCGTATCCATTGATCGTTCACAATATAATCAATCGAGGTGTTGTGTTGGACGGCAAACTCTTGTTTGTGATTTGTGAATAAAAGAAAAAAAAAGAAAAAAAAACCGTTTCTGCCTATTCCTTCATTGATCTCCAGAAAAGCACGTGCCATCTGAAAATAAAAGCAAGGCAACACATAAAACCTATTCAGTGAACGAGTAAATGAATGAATCTGAAATAAATGTTAGCGAACCGCCCAGAGAAACGTGGACAAACGAGTCACAAGACAAAACACAACGCGTTTCGACCTCTTAGGTCTTCTTCAGGTGAGAAACAAACGAATAAAATAACGAAAATTCACTTAGCTTTGATCGCGTGAGATCGCTTCAGAGTTCAGCGCAAGGAAGAAGGCGTTGAATGAATAAATGAATGGTTAAAAGTACAGAATTAGGTACAGAAAACAACAACAATAACAACTAAAGCACAACTTTTTTTTTGATTGAATGCTACAATACTCTCATCGAATGCTGAACGGGCCGGAATGGACGATGATTACAATGTATGAATAAACAGATCAATAAAAAAAAAATCAGTAGAGACATCGTTATATTGATAATAAAACTACCAACATATTTTTATGTAGAATCATGCATTAAACGGCATTTAAATAAA
>CM065715.1:76229397-76239397 GCA_033310375.1 Conus canariensis
CAAGTGGGAGGAAGGCAAAGAGCAAAGGCTCAATTCTGACGAAGTGTCATTGGTATTACAAGGATTTGATGAAGGGAAAACACTGAGGAAGAAGAGTTCTGATGCCATTTCAAAATTTATAGCACTGGAATGTGCCCAGACACATTATGTCTGTCCGGTCGACGTGAAGAAGAAAATGCAAGAGAATGCAAGATAAGGGATAAAAGAAACATTAGAGGAAGAAGGAGAAGAAGACCAGTGTTACATACGGTGCATACACGCATGCGCGCGAATGCGCGCGGGCGTGTGTGTGTGTGTTGTGTGTGTGTGTGTGTGTGTGTGTGTGTGTGTGTGTGTATGTGTGTATGTGTGTGTGTGTGCGTGCGCGCGCGCGCGCGCGCGTGTGTGTGTGTGTGTGTGTGTGTGTGTGTGAGAGAAGAGAGAGAGAGAGAGAGGGAGAGATCTGTAATTTGTCAGGTCACAGCTCCACGGAAGTGGTGAGGGGTAGTGGGTTGCAATCCTAAATAATATTACATTCTGTGGACTTATCTGACAAAAACTAACAAACAGAACAAAACCACAACAAATATATGACATAAAACAATCCCACCAAAAAATTATCGTTACGGCTTGCAGGCCAGTGATGCATTAACCAATTATACTGCAAACCTTGTTTATACGTGGGTTTTATTCTTTATTTCCAAATACGAGTTCACAGAAACAAAATTCAAGAATTCACAATCTCCAATGGGGAGGAAACTCACTAACATATAACTCCTGGTCAGATACCGGTATTTCGAAACCTGATTGTTTCTCCTCAGTGACCGCGGAAAGTTGTAACTTGACTCCTCTGCCTTTTCGGTTTTAACTCACTTAGGACGGACAGTTCTGTCCCTTGTTTTTCCCTGTGGACGGGCCATTTGTTAGGGTTAGTAAAAAAAAATCACCAAAAATACAAAACAAGAGATAACTCAACAAAATTTTCAGGAAGTGTTATTCATAAACTGTGTTAATAGAATACAAAAGAATAAACTTCTCACTTTCATACGATTTCTTACGCTTGAGGGTGAAAAAAATGTCCAGTTTTTTCAGTGCATCACAACACTCTTGCACAGTCACTGGGTCCATGGCTTCACATTCAGCAGAAAAAGTCAGTAAATACATAAATGAGTTGACAAAAAGGTAGATACACTCCAGGAAACTAAATAAGATAGATAAGTCACATGCCTGCTATGCACAAGCTAACTTGGAATAATGCAAAAATGGGGGCGTGGCACTCAGCTGACACACGAAGGCCCAGAAGTACCAGAAAAAGGAGGCACTGTCGGAAAAAACTCGAATCTTCGCGCCAGCACGTAAAGGAAAGCCAATGAACTCTTGCTCACTCAAATCCCCAGTCTTTCACGGCACACAAACGCTCCACTCGCGTGGCGAAGTGGCCCACACTCACCTTCATCATCACTGAGCTCCACAGACGAGTCAGTGTCAATTTCCTCTTCTCCTCGAAATTCTTCACTGGAATCACTTTCATCAGCTTCATCATCCTCTTCTTCAATGTCTGAACCTTCCGTTTGTAGCATTTCAATAACTTCAGTAATGCTAAAACGTTGCCGACGGGCTCGACTTTGCTCCGACACATTCGCAGAAAACCTTGTTTGAGACGTCATGTTTCTATACAGATTAGTAAGTCATGTGGGTTGGTCTGGTCAATCAGCCACTGAGGCAAAGTGGGTGACGGGGTGCTGCGACACCACGAGAGAAGAATGCTATCCCATTGGAGATTGTCTCCCCCTTGGAGACTATAAGCTTACTGAAGGCTCATTTTGAGAAGCATTTATTATTCCCCATTCACCCACTCAAGCACATACTGTTAGTTAGGCAGAGTTATCTACCACTGCAGATATGAATGCTTTTCTCCCCTTATTTCTGCAATCTAAGACATAAGAGCAAGCTTTGTTTATAATTGAATATTTCTTGCAGTCATTGCAACACCAAGCTGCTCTGTATGTTGCTGTAATGGTGCTCGGTACTTATCCTTGGAATTTATTAGTTTATTATAATTATATATATATATATAATTATATATATATATATATATATATATATATATATATATATATATATATATACAATTCCTGCTATAAGCAAAACGATATTGCAGTTAAGGGAAGTATTATCTCTGAAGACTGCGTAGCAACAAAAAGTTATGCCAGGGGAAGAATGATCGAGGGAACAATAAAAGGGCGTGCTGCGTGGAAAACATGATTCGTATGTACGATCTCTCTCTCTCTCTCTCTCTCTCTCTCTCTTCTCTCCTCTCTCTCTCTCTCTCTCCTCTCTCCATCGTTTGGCTACATATATTCTCTTCATCCTGCGCTCCTCCTCCTCCTCTGCCTTCTCCTCCTCCTCCTCCTCCTTCTTTTTCTTCTTTTTCTTCTTCTTCTAGTACTACAACTAATGCTGCTACAACTACTTCTATTACTACTACTACTACTACGACGACGACGACGACGACGACAACGACGACGACTGTGACTACTACTACTACTATTGCCGCTGCTTCTACTGCTACTGCTACTGCTACAACCAATAAAACAGCAAAAAACAACACACACACACACACACACACACACACACACACACACACACACACACACACACACACACACAGCGCAGTACGCACGCACGCGCGCACTTGAAAGGGAAAAGAAAAGAGGTTAAAAATAAAAACTGAAGACAGTGTACACTCATTTATGGAAATAAATAATACACACATAAGTCTAGTATACATTCGTGATTCTGAGGGATATGTGTGCGTGCGTGCGTGCGTGTGTGCGTGCGTGCATACGCGTTTGCGTGCGTGCGTGCGGGCGTGTGTGCACGCACGTTTGTGTATGTGTGCGTGTTATGATCTCTCTCTCTCTCTCTCTCTCTCTCTCTCTCTCTCTCTCTCTCTCTCTCTCTCTCTCTCTCTCTCCGTCACACATTGGACATCGATCCAAGAAGAAGTCGTATCAGACTGGCCATCAGGATTCCCGAACCATCTGATAAGATGGAGCTCCATGGCCCCTCATCTCTCCCCTCATTTCTCCCTCATCCCTACCACAGCATGCGATAAAAGCGAGTGCATTACCCCTCATCCCTCCCCTCATTTCTCCCTCATCCCTACCAGCATGCGATAAAGAGAAGTTCCCTGCCCTTTCATCTGTCCAATTGTTTCTTCCCTCATCTCTCCTGCAAATGAAAATGTGATCATGTTGAAAACACATGTATACCCGGCCAGACATTCCCTCACACTTTGACATTTTCTGTCTGATAACAGATGAACTAAATCACTGGAGCAGGAAGGCGGTAAGATGACATAACTGCACACACCAGGAAACATGAAGAACGACGACTTTCAAACGATGATAACTGATGAGCGAAAAAAAATCTATTTTAATGTGGCAACAACTAATTATTACGGAAAAAAATAATCATGTTCTCGTGAAAACGGCTGGTTATTTCGAAAAAGTACTTTTCACTCAAAAACAATCATTTAAAATAAGTCGAATTTGAAAAGATAATTGATTGCTCGTTTTTCGTTTTCATTGTCCTTAATATGGTTTATCTTGCCTGCAGATATACTTAAGAGTATGAAACGCTTCGTGTTTTGTCTTGTAGTTTCTTTATCCCTGTTGTTTGGCGAACTTGCTAATAACATTCTTTTTGAAATGAAGGAAAAGTTCTTTTCACGTTAAATCTGCTTATCATTTGAGGGCAGTTACTTTTCTACGCAAGAGCACGGGCCACAGTTTGGACAACAGTGAATTTTGCGTAAGAACGTGTGATCACCATGGGATAACAATAGTTTTTGCATGAAAAAAGGGAAGGCCCCACGGGAAAACAAAAAAACAACAACAACAACAAAAACGTATTTTCTGCATACAAGCATGCAGTCTTCACAACCCCCCCCCCCCCCCCTCCCCAAGTGATTTTGACATCAAAAGCCGACATGATCTCGGAGAAACGTCTATTTTAAGACGTAAAGCTCACCTGCTTTCACAATAAAATAACTACTTTCAGTAGCTACATTTTACGTAAAAACAGCTAAACACCACGTAGAAAGCTCAAAAGAAACCCTTCTCTTCGTCACCCAATTATCGTTGTCTAATTATTTCTGTAATATGGCATGTTCATATTATTCAACAGGCTTATGGTTATCCCACATAGAATTTTGATACTCTCACTCTCTCACTCGCTGTCTGTCTGTCTGTCTGTCTGTCTGTCTCTGTCTCTCTGTCTCTGTCTTTCTCTCTCTCTCTCTCTCTCTCTCTCTCTCTCTCTCTCTCTCTCTCTCTCCTCTCTCTCTGTGTGTGACCCAGGCCAGTCCGTTCGTGTAAATGAATAAATGAATGAATGAATAAATGAATACGTAAATTAATCGACAAATAAACACATGAACACCACATAATAAAAATAAATAAATAAATAAACAAATAAGTAAATAGATAAAGAAAGAAAGACATAAATACGTAAACAAATATTTCCATAGATAAATAAAAAAACAAACATCTAACTGAAAAACAGAATTGATTAATTCAGATAAATCTCTCTCCTCTCTCTCTCTCTCCTCTCTCTCTCTCTCTCTCTCTCTCTCTCTCTCTCTCTCTCTCTCTCTCTCTCTCCCCCACCTTTTTTTTCTTCTCTGTCCGTCTGTCTGTCTACCTCAGATCGCAGTCAACATGAATATGAATTATGTTGCCTTTCAGTCGGGTTCAATGTGCACTCGTCTCTCTCTCTCTCTCTCTCTCTCTCTCTCTCTCTCTCTCTCTCTCTCTCTCTCTCTCTCTCTCTCTCTGTACGTATGAAAGACTGGGAATCACATATCTGCTGGTGATTAAAATTCTACACGTTTTTATTCTGTGTGAAACGACATACATACTAGAGCGTAGGTTCACACCAGACGCGCGCGCGCGCGCGACGCACTACAACAAGCACAACACACACCAACACACACACCACACACACACGCACGACACGCACCACGCACGCACCACGCACGCACGCACGCACACAACACACCACCACGCACACGCTACAATGAGGTGAGAACACCACAGACAAAGCACGTTAACATAGATGAGGTGGGATGGGAAAACGACAGAAAGAAGGACAAAATGGACGCATAAGACGACTAAAGGAAGAAAAACAGACAGACAAACAGACAAACAGAGAGAGAGACAATCTAAGAAACATAGATGAAAGGATGACAGGTAATATACAAATAAAATGAGGTCTTAGGAGCAAAGGAAAATGGTAAGGCAACAAAGCAAAACACAACATAACGAAACAAATATCACTCTATAACAAATGAACAGAGAAAAGAAAATGTAAACCAATGATGAAATAAAAAGTAAAATTGAATAAAGAGTGACACATGCAAACTATACTTTATAAATGTTGACAAGAGTGAACGCTGCAAGAATTCCTTGTTTCCTAATATCCTTGGAGTAAAAACAAACGAACAAACAAACGAACAAACAAAGCATGAGTTTTACACACACACACACACACACACACACACACACACACACACACACACACACACACACACACGCACGCACCACACACACACACACATACACGCACACACACATACACACGCGCGCGCGCACAAGAGAGAGAGAGAGAGAGAGAGAGAGAGAGAGAGAGAGAGAGAGACAGAGAGACAGAGAGACAGAGAGACAGAGAGACAGAGACAGAGACAGAGAGAGAGAATGTGTGTGCATACGGGCGTGCGTGCGTGCGTGTGTGTGTGTGTGTGTGTGTGTGTGTGTGTGTGTGTGTGGGGGTGCGCGCGGTGTGTGTGTGTGTGTGTGTATGTATGTGTGTGTGCATATGTTCGTGCGTACGTGCGTTTGTGCGTTTGTGCGTGCGTGCGTGTGCGTGCTGTGTGTGTGCGTGTGCGTGTGCGTGTGTGTGTGTGTGTGCGTGGTGTGTGTGTGTGTGTGTGTGTGTGTGTGTGTGTGTGTGTGTGTGTTGTGCGGGGGGTGGGGGATGGGGGCGGAACCGATCGTGTGGGTGTAGTGAGACTGTTTACATGATGGCAGAGCTGTCATAATTGTTTTCAAGAAGAAATCGGCTCTATTTATGCATGACAAAAACAAAGTGAGGAATGAACAAACAAACAAACTAATAAATAACAGATAAATAAATGAATAATGAATAAAAACAGAATAGATATATAGATACATAAATGGAGAAATGAACATAAAGATGAATGGATAAATAAATAAATGAATAAGTAAATAGGTAAATAAATAAAAATATAATAATAAAAAAAACCTGAAAAAAGCATCTTCATAAAATCTTCGATCAAATATCTACCTCCTTTAGAACGTGAAAAATAAGTTATTGTTGAAACTCGTAACGAGATTAGCATGGCGTATGCTTTAAAGTACTTATGTCGAACGTCACAAAAATCCTAACATTGTCAGGGAATGTTTCATAGTAAAGTGGCTTATCGCAGGGTATGCATCAGGAAGTTTCCCACCTTAAGTCATATGCGTATGTGTAAGGAATGATTTATGTGTAAGCCTAATCGACACAAAACTGGTTCTTCTTTGCGGCTACCAGCAGCAGATGGCAAAACTCTTAAGCTTTGAGCGGTTCTGCAAGAAACAAATGCGTGTATTATCTGTTCGTGTGTTTGAGTCCTCTTGCAAGAGTTTTTGACCTTACTATGAAGTTTGGGTTTGATACATGTGTTGATGACAGATACATTAGACAACTCTGTATGTGTGGCTGTCTTGTCAAGATGACTGGTGCCTCATTCATCTAATACAATTATGACCGGGAAACGAAACACGAAGATTGTTGCAATCCTAGATTGCAGAGAGGCGTATTATTTTTGTAAAAGATCAAGACTTCATCGTGGTTGAGGTCAGCCAGCAATGGCCCTCCGGAGCAAAAATAAAAAAGGGGGTGGGGGGAGGGGGAGGCGGGCTGAGTGAATTCTTGTGAACATGAGGAGAGCTTTCTTCTCCAAATCTCTGACTGTATGCACCACAACTCGAAAAGTTTTCATTGCTTTCTGTCGTGACATGTTTAGGAACCGTGTCTGACCTTAAGTTAGTTGTATATTTAGTAAACACATAATACATACATAAAACATGAATACATACATACATACATGCATACATGCATGCATACATACATACATACATACATACATACATACATACATACATACATACATACATACATACGTGCGTACATCGTACATACTTACCTGTCATTCTACCTGCATACCTGCCAACCTACCAACCTAACGACCTATATACATGCATACACACATACATACAAACATACATAGATACATACATACATATCAGTTACTTTAATGCATCGACTTTTCAAATCAACAACAATGCACAGTAGTCCAGATTGCAGGCGCATCGATAAAAATTCTCTCTCTCTCTCTCTCTCTCTCTCTCTCTCTCTCTCTCTCTCTCTCTCTCTCTCTCTCTCTCCCCACGTCCTTCTTTCTCTCTCCGGCTGGCTCCAATTCTTTGTCTGTCAGTGCTTTAGTCAGCTTTATATATCTAATACTATTTAAAGCACATTTTGAAAGTCAACATCTGTCAGTTTCAAGGCTGGTTCATGAGGTGATTCCGCCTTGACCAAACTCGCCTAGACCCAATCATGACAGACATGCTCAAGTATTTTGCAATTTGTTTACATTTGGTTACGGGCAGTCCTAACATTGAAAGCCCTGAAACCACTCTTTTATGAACCATGCCTAGTGAACCTATTACTAGAACCAATCACTTTCGTGCTAAATCCGGCATCACTAAGAGAATAGCAAAGAGGCAAGTACTTTTGAAATTTGCTCTCATAGCATGTTTGTATGAATGTGTCAAATGGGTTTGAAACCTCGATGACGAATGCCACCGAGTTTCGATGGTCGATGAAGCATAGATCTGGTTTCAGCCTTGGTAGATCTTCAACACCGTTCATAGAGACAGGCCTATTTTGAAAAACATCCACAAAATCCATCACAATGCATTTCTGTAGCTCCTTTCTGATGATTTCCACGCATCTGTCGTGTCTTTGAGTATAGAGGCCCCTCAGTCGACGACATCCATTCAAGGCATGGGTATTTGTGTCAGAACGAAACCCGCACAAAGCACACTCTCTCCGGTAAGTATCAGGATAGTAGATGTTGTTCACTGCATTGGTCTCCAGCAGCTGTAGACGTCCCTTGCTGATGAACCTGGTTATTTGGTCATTGACGTTGGTGTTGGTGAGGTGTCCTATGGAGTGGGTCATTGCCGCATCCGGAATTGCATCCCGGGTGATTCTCCCTTGTTGTTGCAGCTGCCGAAAATGGTGTGTATCTTTGTCCATTTGCATTCTTTTGACTGCGCTGTACAATTGTTTAGAATTACTGTAGCGCATTTAAACTACCCCATCATCAGAAGCTGGGAGTACTACTCCGAAACTGTCGCTGTTTTCATCGAATTCCAGCTTAAGATCCAGCCGCACACACAGCTCATGGAGCTCAACGAAGGAAGAACGTGACCAGTTGACCTTGCTGCCTTTCCTTAACTTCCCTTCGGTGTCTGTGGCATATCCTCCAAAATTGCTGTCGTCTTGATCTGCGTGAGGCACTTTTCTCTTTTCCATGTGGAGATGGAAACTGTTGCGCGCTACCATTCTGACATGTTGGTCATCACTGTTCAGAACAGAGATCAGGAAGGAGATGCGTTTGGCATAGTACATAGTACTGGGTTTCAACAGACCAAGCCCGCCTTGTTTTTGGGGAAGGAAGATGTGCGCTCGATTGGAAGAAGAGTTTAGTTTGAGATGAATGCGAACAAAATCAACTATCTTATCTTCCAGAGTCTTCAGGAGTTTTTCTGTGAATTTTGAATTGCTGTAATAAAAGCTCAATTTTGAAGAACCCATGACGTTTACAGCATCAATTTTCTTGCACGGCGGTAAAGACGAAAGCGATTTTTTTTTTCTAGCATTCTTTCAAACACCTCGCTCGCCTGCGCCAGCTGCTCTTTCTCAGAAGTTCCAGTCAGATTTGTTTGAAATCCAAGATACTGGTATGGCTCATCTTTTCCGTACATCGGTATACCTTCCCCTTGCAGCGTCACGTGGACGTTCTCAGTCACATCTGTAGAAGCCCAGTTGTTTCCTGTACGTTGTCCATGGATGGTGGCACACTTTCTGTGTTTCACTTCCATTCCGGTGTAATGCAGGAAGGTTTCCGTCTTATTTATCATTTCTTGTAAGTTCTCCTCATAGCGAGCACTGGCACATACATCATCCATGTATGCCTGACATGGAGAAGGCATTGAAGCTGGTGTGAACGGCTGCTCCATCCGTCGAATCCACGGGTCCAACGCCTGAATGAACACAACAGCTGACCACGGGCAGCCTTGCACGATGCCACGATGCCTGGTAATCCTGAGCGTGGACGTGCCTCCCGTCTGCACCTGGAATGTAGAGTTGGTGACTGTATGCACCACAACTCGAAAATTTTCATAGCTTTCTTTCGTGACATGTTTAGGAACCGTGTCTGATCTTAAGTTAGTTTTATATTTAGTAAACACATAATACATACATAAAACATGAATACATACATGCATACATACTATACATACATACATACATACATACAATACATACATACATACATACATACATACATACATGGCTGCCACAAATTTGCCTTATTTCACATCTGGCTCACTTTTAAAGACATGTTTAGACTTTTATCGGAGATGATGGTTTTAAATGTATCTGGCTCGCTTTTAAAGACATGTTCAGACTTTTATCGGAGATGATGGTTTTAAATGTATCTGGCTCACTTTTAAAGACATGTTTAACTTTTATCGGAGATGATGGTTTTAAATGTTACCTGCTGATGGCCTGCGCTCATTAGAAGTTGAGACGTTAATGGAGATTTTTAATTTGCTTTGATATCGAATTAAATCGAACTAAATCAGAATGCTTGGAGCGTTTG
>CM065715.1:76249397-76261897 GCA_033310375.1 Conus canariensis
TCACAATACTATAGGCTTGCTCCCTATGTCTCGAAATTGTCTCAAACTCTGGGCGATACTTTAGAGTGATTCTTTATTCAGGAGCGATCGGGCCCCGGAGCTACTACACAGCGAGAGAGGGAGACAGAGAGAAAGAGAGATTGAGAGACAGAGAGAGATAGGGAGAGAGAGAGAAACAGAGAGAGAGAGAGACAGACAGAGAGACAGATACAAAGAGAGACAGACAGACAGACACACAGAGAGCGAGAAAATGGCAGACGGACGGACGGACGGAAGACAGACAGACAGAGAAAGGGAAGGGGGGGGGGGGGGGGGCAGGGAGGAAGAGAGCGCGATGATTGTTTTTCTTCCATTAACTTTTAATGAGTAGCCTGAAGAAATGCACACTTCACTGAACAAAATAAAAAGAAGCCCTTGTCAGATGACAGAACAAATGCATCGAACACACACACACACACACACACACACACGCACACGCACGCACGCACGCACGCACACACACACACACACCACGCACGCACACATACACACACACGCACGCACGCACGCACACACGTATACACACACACGCACATACACACATGCACACACACACATACAGAGAGAGAGAGAGAGAGAGAGAGAGAGAGAGAGAGAGAGAGAGAGAGAGAGAGAGAATCAACCCAAGTGCAGTGGCAGTTACATGGGACGAAAGAAAAAAAAAACCAGATCGTAACAAAGCGTCAAAAGCTGTAATTTTCACCAGTTATCATGGCCACACACAATAACGAAAACCGAGAAGTGATTGTGATTACGCCAACCAGACGCCAGTAGCCTGCACCAATAATGGAGAACTCCAAACATGCCACAGGCCGGACAGGATGTGACGATTCTCTGACAGGACCAGTCCATTCAGAGCAGCCGGTCAACGCTTGGTCAAGGTGGTCAGGGTTCAGTAACGTGGTGCCTATCAAGTGTCTGTTAGTCATTGTGTCCACTGTGTTATAGGGCACGCTAGTATATTCTGCTGTGCAAATAAGGACACGGCCGTGGCATGGGGCTGGCTGATCATATAGCCAACGAGCATGTCCAGCATAGGAAGTCTGTCCACATCATGGTAGCAGATCGTTGAAGAGAACACCGGTGAGGTCTGTGGAGACTGGGTGAGCAAACATCATGATAGTCCACATTGGGGTCATAACAGAGGCACACAATTTATTGGACTGGTCCGGACACAGGGAATGGGTGGCATTTTGTTGGACATACAAGACACCTAGTTTTGATATCTGAATTATACACGTTTTGCTAGTAGTGTAGGGAGAGGCAAGGATTCACTGATCTTAGAGGTGTTGATTCATATCATGCTAGGTTACTGAATAGTGTGTGTGTGTGTGTGTTGTGTGTGTGTGTGTGTGTGTGTGTGTGTGTGTGTGTATGGTGCGGGGAGGTGGGGGGGGGGCATGCACGCGGTATGTGTGTATGCGTGTATGTGTGTCTGATGTGAGTGAGTGTGTGTGTGTGTGTGTGTGTGTGTGTGTGTGTGTGTGTGTGTGTGGTGCGTGCGTGTGTGTGGTGCGTGCGTGTGTGTGTGGTGTGTGTGTGTGTGTGTGTGTGCGTGCGTGCGTGCGTGCGTGCGTGTGTGTGTGTGTGTGTGTGTGTGTGTGTGTGTGTGTGTGTGTGTGTGTGTGTGTGTGTGTTGTATGCCTATATCATAGAGGAAATTCCTTTTACGTTTGCTGCTGTCCTTTAACTCTTCCAAACGATGTGCGTTTTAGTTTTCCTGCTGTCTGAGGTGTGCCGGGTTCAAGAAATGTTCAGACCTCCCATAGTATTAGCATCAAAACACTGTATTATGAATTAAACAAGTAGATAAACGCGTACATTTAATGTTTAAAGACGAATGTCAAACCATTCTTATTCACACACAACCACACACACACACACACACACACACACACACTCACCACACACACCACACACGCACGCAGCACGCTCACACACCACACCCACGACCACAACCAGACCACCACACACCACCACACACACACAACACACACAACACACACACACACACACACACACACACACACACACACACACACACACACACACACACAACACACACACACACACACGCTAGCTCTGTCGTGATCATGTATGATGAGCATTTGATTATCGGCATCATTGTCCTCTTTGGATGGGTCAGCTGTGTAGGCTGTTTCTCTCTCCTTCCCCATTTATCTGTCTGTCTGTTTGTCTGTCTGTCTGTCAGTCTGTCTGCCTGTCTGTCTGTATTTCTCTCTCTCTCTCTCTCTCTTCTCTGTCTCTGTCTCTGTCTGTCTGCTGTCTGTCTGTCTGTCTTCTGTCTGCTCTCTCTCTCTCTCTCTCTCTCTCTCTCTCTCTCTCTCTCTCTCTCTCTCCACACTTTTTTCTCTTTTTTTCCTCGAGGTAATACAGGTATTTTTCATCTTTTCCATCTCATCAAGTGATCGATATCACCTTTATTCAATAGATACACGTACTGAGGAACGGGACAGGAATACAACAGTTCAAGATTTGTCCAGTAAAAGGAAGGATCCAGATAGAAAAAAAAAACCATGAAAGCCGATGAAAAACAAATAGTGTTCAGGAGATAAAGCACGAGAAAAAGAAGAAAATACACAGACAAACAGAGCATGGAGACGGAAGAGAGCCGATCACTTGGACAATGGAGAGAAAAATGATTACAAGAGCCAAAGAAGAAAACAAAAAAAAATGTTATCGTGTGAAAGAGATGTGCACTGCCGGAGAAAGAATCTCTCTCAATCTCTCTCTCTCTCTCTCTCTCTCTCTCTCTCTCTCTCTCTCTTCTCTCTCTCTCTCTCTCTCTCTCTCTCTCTCTCTCTCTCTCTCTCTGTGCGTGTATATTGCTCCACTTTTTGTTTCTTTGTCATCCCCCCCTCTCTGTCTCTCTGTCTCTGTCTCGTCTGCTGTCTGTCTGTCTGTCTGTCTGTCTGTCTGTCTGTCTGTCTTCTCTCTCTCCTCTCTCTCTCTCTCTCCTCCTCAGTTGATTTAGTTCGCCGTCAGATTTGTGTGGTGGAGAGAGAGAGAGAGAGAGAGAGAGAGAGAGAGAGAGAGAGAGAGAGAGAGAGAGAGAGAGAGAGAGAGATTCTTTCTCCGGCAGTGCACATCTCTTTCACACGATAACATTTTTTTGTTTTTTTTGTTTGGCTCTTGTAATCATTTTTCTCTCCATTGTCCAAGTGATCAGCTCTCTTCCGTCTCCATGCCCTGTTTATCTGTGTATTTTCTTCTTTTTCTCGTGCTTTATCTTCTGTACACTATTTGTTTTTCTTATCCGGTTTTATGTTTTTTTTTCTATCTGAATGAAGGGGAAAGTGAACATTTAACAGAATGAAAATATGTAGTAGGTTCAAACTAAAACTAACGATAACATACAACGTTTTCTTATACATTTCAGCCAGTCACAAAAAGCTCTTATTACTTTAAATCTTTTATACTAAAACAAAGAAAGATTACACATGTCTTCAGGTATGGTCAACGACATTAACAGACTCAGTTTGAATAGTGAAGGTTATCTATAACATTTGGGCTAGACTAACGTTTCACGCATATGTCTGAGTGCTGGGCAACAGGGAACAAAATGCACCTCATTTTCGTGGCTTTCAGTACGTAATGGACAAATGAGGTTATTACACTCAGACATTTTGTATTGCAAACGATGTGATACCAACTCAGAAACCCCCAGCCTAAATCTAGTAGTAATATATTTAAGATGCTTATGAATACTTATACAGTAAATAAGGTTTTTATATTAGACTGTAGGAGAATGGGAAGGAGAGAGAGAGAGGAGAGAGAGAGAGAAGAGAAGAGAACGAACGAAACGAACGAACGAAATTTTGTTTATTCAGGGATATGAGATAAGCATACAAGCGTGCTTTTTTGCACTCAGCCCTGAGGCTAAACAAAAATTCACAACAACAGTGCAGAAAGTAAATTGTCTATATATGTAACAAGTACAGCAAGAGAAGAAGAAGAAGAAGAAGAAGAAGAAGAAGAAAAGAAGAAGAAGAAGAAGAAGAAGAAGAGAAGAGAAGAAGAAGAAAGTATGAGAAACATAAATGCACAATATAGTCTACGCCAATTATTTACACGACTGACAAGGCCACAGGAGGTAATTCGGTGATCAATTTAAGAAAAGAATAAGACAGAACAAATGCTAGTTTAACCGTGAATTTTTTTTAAATAAAGATTGATCCAAGAGAGAGAAAGAGAGAAGAGAGAGAGAGAGAGAGAGAGAGAGAGAGAGGAGAGAGAGAGAGGAAAAAAAGTTGTGGAAGCGAGAGCTCCGTGATAACTTCAACATTGCCAGCAACGTCTTTGCACCCACCCTGACCCCAACAAGCCCTTACAGTGCACTGACCTCGCTCCAAGGAGTGGGAAAACTCTGAGGGACCCCCACCCCCCACCTCTCCCTGCCCATCCTACCCCTTCTCCATCCATCCATCTCTCTTCTCTTCACCCCTGTCCTCCCTCCTGCCACCCACTCTCCAGGTTAATGAAGAAACGGCTGCAGAGCCCCGGGTCTTCTTTATGGAACACGCATTTCTTCAGCCTCCCCATTAAAACTTGATCACCAATTGACATTTAAAAAGCCCCACACTCAAAATATGAAAAGAACAGCTCTCTGCTCTGGCTCTCTCTGTCTCTGTCTCCCTGTCTCTGTCTCTCTGTCTCTCTGTCTCTGTCTCTCTGTCTCTCTGTCTCTCTGTCTCTCTTTGTCTCGTCCTCTTCTCTCTGCTCTGTCTCTCTCTTCTCTGCCTCTCTCTCTCTCTCTTCTCTCTCTCTCTCTCTCTCTCTCTCTCTCTCTCTCTCTCTCCCTCACCAGCTAGGTTCGGTCCATTGCTTATCACAAACAGATGTATTTGATCAATTATGCTACTCATAAACATTATCATTATTATTACTATTACTGCTGCTACTGTTATTATTATCATTATTATTACTATCATTATCATTATTTATATCATTATCATTATTATTGTTATTGTTGTTATCATTATTATTATTATTGTTATCATCATCATCATTACTATTAAGACTACTACTATCATCATCATCATCATCATCATCATCGTCGTCATCGTTTTTATAATAATTGTATTATCATTATTATTATTATATATTATTGTTGTTGTGTTATCATTATCATTATTATTATTATTGTTGTTGTTGTTTTGCAGTTATTACCATAATCACTGTTGTTGTTGTATTTGTTGTTCTTGTTCTTGATATTAAGGTTCTTGTTCTTGTTCTCGCTGTTACGGTGATGATGATGATGATGGTGATGATGAGATGATGATGATGATGATGATGATGATGAAAAATGTAGAGAGGAGAAGAATAGAGAAGTACAGAGAGAGAGAGAGAGAGAGAGAGAGAGAGAGAGAGAGAGAGAGAGAGAGATCCCTCTGTGTTTGTCTGGCGATCCTATCATTTCCTCCTCTTACATTCTTTCTGTTCTGTCACCCGTTCTTTGCATTGTTGCTTTTGATCGTAGTTTTCTTTCTTTCGATTTAATTCACCCTCTGCCAGTCCATGAAGAGTCTCAATTTTGTGTCCAATGTTCTTTGCCTTGATATTCTATCCGTTTGAATGCAGCGGCAGGAGAAGACGAAACTGAATTCACAAAATTGTATGCAGAGAGAGAGAGAGAGAGAGAGAGAGAGAGAGAGAGAGAGAGAGAGAGAGACAGAGACAGAGACAGAGAGAGAGACAGAGACAGAGAGAGACAGAGACAGAGACAGAGAAGAGAGAGAGAGAGAGGGGGGGGGGGGCAAGACAACACGAAACGATTCGAAACATACTCAAAAGAGAAATCACTATGCCGCCAAAATGAAATCAAATTGCAAAATAAACACGACGCCTTTCGACCTCTTCGTTCTTCTGCAGGGCAAGACAAACAACATTCAAGACAATGGCAACGAAGAACAAACAATCACTTATAATATCTCCTCACAGTGGGCACACAATGGTGTTGGAATCACTCCAGCACCAATTTTAAGGTGAAGAGACTGCAGTTTGAAATCGAAACCAACTGAACAAAAAATACTCTGCCGCCAAACAAAAGAAACAACAACGACAACAACAACAACAACAACGACGACGACAATAATAATAATAATAATATGATATGATAATAATAATAATGATATGATATAATAATAATAATAATAATAATAATAATAATAATAAAATAATACTAATAATTCATTATGTCCGGCCAATCTAAGACGATGAGTGATCGAAAATCAAAACAAACTTAAAAGAAAAATTACTATGCCGCTGGTGGAAAGAAGCGAAGTGTCTGTGCTGCCTGAAGAAGTCCAAAGAGGTCGAAAAGCGTCGTGTTTGTCTTTTCTTTGTTTGTTTCTTCCGTTCGGCAGCATTTCCCCGAAGCTGGAGTATGGCTGTCTTAATGGCAGGATGAAAAACAGTCATACACACAAATCCAATCTCCGCTTCCTTTGTTGGGTAGATGGGATTAATCCTTGCCTGTCTATAAAGGGGGTGTCCGCAGGAGTATCCGCCCGCGTACGTAGAAGAAGAAGGAGAAGAAGTTCAGCAGCATAGTAATTTTTCTCTTCATTTTGTAACAATCCAAACGTTGTAACGTATCAGCAAACAATGCACGAGACAGCGAGATAGAACCTATTACTAAACAACACACTGCATAACCTACCGTTTTACAATCCAGCTCAACACAGAATAACACTGTGCAATGTATCACGAAGCAACACAACACAACAGAGACGTGACGTCACCACATCAGCAACACATCAGATTACAACGCGATGCAATGGATCACAAAGGAATACAACTCAATGCAAAACAGCACAACGTATCACAAAAGAACACAACACAACACAGCGCCTTATTCACATTACAAGCAACATAACACGAGAGAGAGAGAGAGAGAGAGAGAGAGAGAGAGAGAGAGAGAGAGAGAGAGAGAGAATGGGAGAGAGAGAGAGAGAGAGAAGAGAAGACAGACAGACAGACAGACAGACAGACAAAGACAGACAGTCAGACAGACGGACAAGACAGAAGACAGACAGACAGGCAGACAAGCACACACACACACACACACACACACACACACACACACACACACACACACACACACACACACACACATACACACACACACACACACACACACACACACAAGAGAAGAGAGAGAGAGAGAGAGAGAGAGAGAGAGAGAGAGAGAGAGAGTTTCAAAAGCAGTGCCTCAGAAAACATCACAACACGATGTAACGTATCATAAAGCAGCACAAACTCACTACAAGACATAACGTATAATAAAAAGAGACGCGATACAGTACAGTGTGACGCATCGTACAGCAACTTGGCATCATCATAGAAAGTGGCTACCTTATGTAACGTGAAGACCACGACAACGAATATAGCTCGGCGTAAAGTATAGACTAACACAAGAACAAAAATGTTACATCAGAAGGATATGTTTGACTTTAAAACTTCAGGGAACGTGGCTTTGAACTAAAAAGAAGAATAGTAGCAAGAGTGATTTGCCCTCCATTATCTCATGTACATGAAATGGAGACAGTGAACAAGAAGAGCATGAGTCATACGATATCAGTCTTTGTCCAGCATCATCTTTCCATTTTGTGGCATCTAACATTTTGTCCTTTGAAGGCGAAAGAAATGATAGCTGACATTATGCGTTATTTCTGTGTGGACAGTAAACACACAAATTCATTCTGATATTGTCATCACCGGGAAAAGAAATATGAGGAGAAGAGTGATAAGGGAAAGCAATAAACAACACGTGAGCTAAAGAAACCAAAGCATTACTGCTGCTGAGACACAGACGCTTTCCCATAAATGTATGCCAAGAGTTCTCTCTCTCTCTCTCTCTCTCTCTCTCTCTCCTCTCTCCTCTCTCTCTCTCTCTGACTGTCCGTCTACATCTGGAAAAATAGTTACGGGAAGGAAACAGGTGAAAACAATGTGTGCAGCGTTTGTCTCCACCATATAATTTCGAGGGTTGACTGCCAGAACCCAGTATCTAATATATATATATATATATATTATATATATATGATTATATATATATATATATAATATATTATATTATATATATATATATATTATTTTATAAAGCAAAGACGTCGGACAGAAATCACGGATAACACTACGATGCGCAATAAAAGAAGCGTAGTGTGTCGTCCAATCGCATGATGTCATATTACAATGGAACGCCTTCTGATTATCTTCACCATCATCATTGATCGTCATTAAAGATGAAAAAGCCTCATTCGTGGCGCCTCACTTTGTATTACTCGTCTCAGCTTCGATGGGCAGGTCATGCAGCTCGCATGCCAGACCACCGGCTACCCAAGTGACTCTTCTACGGTGAGCTGAAACAAGGCAAGCGTTCCCATGGAGGTTAGAAAAAAAAAAACGCTTTAAAGATACTCTCAAACATCCTTGAAAGCGTTTTTGCATATTTAACATCATCCCTGACACCTGGGAGCAAACTGCTATGGACCGAGCTAGATGGCGCCACTCTATCCACGAAGGTGCCAGTCTGTGTGAAGAAAAGAGGACAGCTGCAGTGCGACAAAAGAGACAGACGAGGAAAGCCCGTGCCAGCAAGTAAGGGCAGATCTCCCACATTGCCTGTCCAAGCTGTCGCCGGATATTCCGTACACGCGTCGGCTTGATCAGCCACATGCGTATCCTCAAATCACCTCAACCCCCACCCTCACCCTCAACCCCAAGATGACTGAAGTGGTTCTGGTCGACTCGACGGACGAACAACATACCTTTACCGTGACTTTGGTTTAAAGGGTGCGGATTAGAGAGTTCATTCGGGAATCATCGACATGAAAGGTGGCATTTCAAAGGGAATACACACTCACACTGAGTCCAAGACTAAGTGGTTATTGTCCTCATGAGGCAGCTTACAAGATGTTTCCTTCAGGAGCTGGATTGGATTAGGCGCTGTTGAAGATCACAAAAGTGAAATGACAACCTAGCAGTGTCTCTTCTGTTCGGTTGTCTCATGACAATTTATTTTTTTAAGAACTACTGGCTTGCCCACAGTCTGAAACTGGGTAAATCACAGTACGTGTATTTATGGGGATTGCAGAAATAGCAGTTCGTTTAGTAAAAGTAAGTATGCACGTGGCGACAGGGCAAAACAAACAAACAAACAAACAAACCGCGCACGCACACACACACACACACACACACACACACACACACACACACACACACACACACACACACACCACACACACACTCACTCATTAGATACCAAGCTCCCTCTCTGAAGTGACGGATGAGGTGCTAGGCTTACCATGAAAGCATCAGCCCCACCAGAATTTCCGTTCCCCTTTAAGCGAATAAAAGGCGTGTTGCTATGTGGGAAATGGGCAGTTTTCGGAGCACATAATGGTAGAGACTTGACACATCCTCTCTTGGCTACAGCAAGCTGACCGAGATAAACAGAAGACGTGGAAATACATTTCTTATTCACCACATCCTCTGTTCATTCCCTTCGTTCCCCATTATTTCATAACTTACGCCTCCACTTTAAGTTCGTCACTTGCTATGATTATTTCCCCAGGCCTTGTCGTCCATGTCTGTTCATGCTAACCCCTTCTGCCAGCACGTTTCTTCATTGGCTACCAGTTTCAGACAGAAGCGAGAGCAAACTTCCAGTTACCACATTTACTATTGTTTCAAATATTAATTCAAATCCTTCCAGTACACACCCCGATGCATCACTCTGAACTGGCATCCGATATGCAAGTGTTCTAAATCCTGAGGACATTTACAATAGAATTTACAAATCAAGTGGTCATCCTTGCTCCGTTTTCATGGCGATTTCATTTCTAATGCCTTTCCAATCTTTGTGCTCCTGTTGGTTTCGTGTCAGACCCATTTGTATCGGCAATATCGTGGGGTTTGTCCTGAATGTATATGGTGACAGTCTCTGGAGGTGAAAGCTCACTTAAGCTGGAACCACTCCTAAGCAATTGTGGTTGTCAGTGGGACGCTTCATAGGTGGTGTCTCGAGTGCCTTCGGTCTCAACAGCCTCTGCTAAACACCACTGAATGACTCAGCAGTGTTTCAGTGTTTCTTCTCCCTCTTGACTATCTGATACTAAAAGTGTCTCGTACACACTTGGCACAGTGGCTCAACAGGGGATATCTCTTTGCAGCAGTGTGTGGAGAACCCAGAGGGAGTGGCTTGGGAGTAAATTCAAATAAAAACGCCGGCAGTTTCATCGAGTAAAGACAGGGGAAAATGTACACAAAATTCCATTACTGGATGGAGGGATTGCCATGAAAATATTAGCTCTGCCAGTATTTGGAATCACCACTAGCAATTTGCCATATAGGAAATGGACAGTTTACAGAGGATATAACAGCAGTAAATTGACACTTCCTCCCACGGTAACGGCTAAGTCAACCACTAAAAGGAAAGACTTGGAATTACACTTTGTGCCCCTTCAGCCTTTTCCTTTGTACATTTCCCTCCCTCTCCAGTATCCCATGAATCCGTCCGTTTGCTAAACGTTCTGCAAGTGTTGCTTCCTCTCCCATTTTTCCCCATGTCTTTTCAAGCTAATGTATTACTCTGTTATTATCTCTCTTCAATGACTATGTTTAACAAACAGAGTCGAATGTAGCCTATTATCTAGAATTTCCTGGTGATTCTGAACTCCTTCAGGTGCACGTTTCGTGCAGCGCCTCCTCTTATTATCTGATATCCAAAGATATTTAGAGATTTGTAAAGAAAAAATCTCAAATTTCGTAGCTGGTTATCCCCTGACCTCGTTTTTTCATTTTCCCTCACAACGTTTGTGCTCGTAATGATTGTATGGACGTTCATCAATACTGGCAGTTTTAGACTGTCGTGGTGGAGCTTTTCAGAAGGGCAGCTCACTCCTGCTGACTCCACAGCTAAGCAATCATTGTCGTTAACAGAAAGCTTTATAGGTTATTTCGCATGTATGTTGAATCAGGCTAGGTACCACCAAGCACTTTTGCTAAAATAATTCAGCTGCAATACGGTATCTTATCACATGGGATTGCCTCATCAACATCTGAAATCGTTTGTGAACATTCGCCCCAGAAACACAGCAAGGCAAACATGAGTGTGCCTGCATATGGGAAGCCAGAAAGAACGCCTGGAGAGTAATGTTAGTGAAAGGCTGCAGAGACTGCAACATAGGGAAACAAAAACTGTAATTGTGGGTAGTGTTTACCTCCACTATACTATACATGATGCAATATCCAAAGTCATAGAAATTACAGTGAACACTATAACGTATAAAGAGTCCTATCACTTCATTTTCGCCATCATCATTGCTTCTCATTTAAACATCTTAAAGTATGTTGCTTTTCACGCTCTGCTCTTGTGGTTTTATATCTGTTCCACTCCATTTGTGTCATGAGTTCATGTCAAATCCTTTAATGCCGATACGTTCATGTGGACCATCACTGATGACACAGAGGGGGCACTCGTACACCGATGACATAACTAAACAATTACTGTCGTCATCAGGGAGCTTGAGAGATGTGTCCTAAGAAGACTGAATGCAATCAGGCACTGCTGAGCATCACAACATGACCCAGTAGTAGTACAGTGCTTTATCTGGTGGTCGGTTATGCTATGACGACATGGCATAAGCTGTAAGCCTTGAGACGTAACTTGTGTGAGGAACCCAAAAAAGAGTGGCTTAGGGCAATTTCGGTAAAGAGTAAATACGTGGCGAAAGGGGCGGGGGAGCACTCCAGACACTCCGTTCCCTCACTGAAGTGAAAAACGAGGCGCTTGGCTTGCCACGAAAACACCAGTCCAGCCAGTGTTCCCTTTCCCTTTTCAGCGAATGCAGGACGTGTTACGATATAGGCTCGTTTCTGAAAGATGTAATGGCAATGGTTTAACACCTCCTCGCTTGTAATGGCAAGTCAGCCAAAGATACGAAAAGCTTGGAATAACATTCCATAACAACACCCTCGCTCCCCTTTCCTTTATCCATCTCCTTCCTCCTTACTTAACCCACTTCTTCGAACCCAAAGTTCGTCTGCCTGCTAACATTCTTTTGTGTTCATCCTTCTATTCCACGTCTGTCCATGCTACTTTTTTCTGCCCAGGTCATCTGTTCCATCCCTGTTTTCATCATTTGTCAATTTCTTATATTCACATCACCATACATGTACGTACGAGCGCGCGAGCGTGCGAGCATGTGTGTGTGTGTGTGTGTGTGTGTGTGTGTGTGTGTGTGTGTGTGTGTGTGTGTGTGTGTGTGTGTGTGTGTGTGTGTGTGGTGTGTGTTGTGTGTGGTGTGTGTGTGTGTGTGTGTGTGTGTGTGTGTGTGTGTGTGTGTGTGTGTGTGTGTGTGTGTGTGTGTGTGTGTGTGTGTGTGTGTGTGTGTGTGTGTGTGTGTGTGTGTGTGTGTGTGTGTGTGTGTGTGTTT
>CM065715.1:76271897-76279397 GCA_033310375.1 Conus canariensis
AAAAAAAAGTTATGGATCAATCAAACAACACACACACCACACACACACACACACACACCACACAGCACACACACACACCCGCGGCGCTCACAGAAGAGAGAGAGAGAGAGAGAGAGAGAGAGCAAGAGCACGAGAGAGCACTAGCGCGAACAAGTCCAAGCCGCACCCGCATGCACGCCGCACGTACACACACACACACACACACACACACACACACACACACACACACACCACACATACACACACACACGAGCGCAGCACGTACGCAAGCGCATGCACACACGCCGCGCGCTCACACGTATATGTAAGGAGAACACGCAATATCGCTTTTAAAGACACATCACAGTTAAGTGAAAATACAGATCGCAGTATTAGCGTCCTGTTATTTGGATAACAATATCAGTGCGTGCTCGTGCGCGCGCGCGCGTGGGGTTGCGTGGTGTGGGTGTGTGGTGTGTGTGTGTGTGTGTGTGCGTGCGTGCGTGCTGGATGCGTGCGTGCGTGCGTGTGTGTGTGCGCGCGTGTGTGTGTGCGCGCGCTGTGTGTGTGTGTGTGTGTGATGTGTGTGTGGTGGTGGTGCGTGCGTGCGTGCGTGCGTGCGCATGCGCGTGCATGTGTGGTGTTTTAATACGAATCTTGCAGCACTGTTTCAGTGTTAGTTGCGTTAAACTGTGTCTGGATGCAGTTCAGGCTATGATGATGCGTTCTAGCCTCCATGGGACAAAAAATGGCACCACAGATGCACTGTCGCTGAGTTCTAGAGGAAGCGCGGCAGACTTAATGTCTAGACAGTTTATCAGTAATTCGAATGTAATATTACTCACCGCATACAATACCTGCAGACTCACCGGCAACCAGCATGATGGAAGAAGGAGTGTCATATGCATCATTTTATATTTGTGAGGTTTATTATCAGCGTTTTACTGTTGCACTAGAGCGAAGCGTTGTTAGTTTGCTCTTGCTTATTCTTACCAGCACATGTTCATCGTTCGTATGGTCACTAATAATGATGAGGAATCGAGAACAAGTATATGTAAAGTAGGTTTTATGGCCAAAGGTACCTTATTTTGAGGATCGCCCAAGGAGGAATAATCCACATCAGCACCCCCCCCCCCCTTTCTTCTGTGTCTCTCTGTCTCTATCACTGTCTCAGTCAGTTTGTCTATCTGTCTGTTTGTCTGCTCCCTCCCTCCCACCCGCTCTTAATGTCTGGCGTCTCTGTCTGTCTGTCTGTCTGTCTGTTCTCCCTGTCTCACACATACTCGCATACTCTCTCTCTCTCTCTTTCTCCTCTCTCTCTCTTCTCATCCTCAATCTCCCGTCTTCGGCACTGGAACTAATGGATAGAAGAATACTTCGAAGACTCCGTCGTCACGGGGAGACCAAACCAAGCTGATGGCAGACTAGTTTGCAGAGTCACTGGCCACAAACAGACCGGCGTGATGGCTGAAGAACAGTTTGAAGAATCACTGGTCAAGAATCTGGGTGACCAGTGTGAGCAGAGTGGCCGTGGTCCCTGAGAGTCCTCGGAGAGAACGGAGGATGCCGACGTCGACAAAGTCTCCACAAAGGAATTAGAATGATGACTGACAACCACGAAAACAACTGTTGCTGTGTTTTGTTTGTTTGTTGATGAAAGGCGTGCTGCTGTAATTGTTTGGGAGAATTACCTTCAGCTCCGTTCGATCTCTTGAAAGTGTGTGAGTGGTTGACTCGAGCCTCCTTCATGCAAAGACAATTGAAAACAGTTCTAAGTGCTGCCCTACCGAATGGTTACGGTGCGTGTTTAGGAAGATTGTGTGGTATGGCTCAAATGCTTTTGGGACTTCCGTTTTTCGGCCATCATCACCAACACACACACACACACACACACACACACACACACACACACACACACACACACGACACGCACGCACGCACGCACGCACCACCACACACCACACACACATCACATAGCACGCACACACACAACCACACACACACACACACACACACACACACACACACACACACTACCCGCGCGCGCGCGGGTATCACATGAGCAGGACTTGAACAACCGCACAATTTGACACTTGATTCATGATTCTCTGGCATTTTTTACTTTGCAAAACAACGCAGAACGAAGATGATACATGAAATGTACATTGGATAAAACTAGGAGAAACAAGTCAGAAACGACGTCTTTTAATGTTTCAGTACAAAAATTGTATTCGATTACATTTCAGAAATCTGCAACTAATGAAGAATTATACTCTTAGTAAAGAACATTCTGCACATTATTTCTAAAATGATAAACTTTTTGTGATGAATGTGTCTATTTCGTTTTTTTAGGCGATATATTGTTCAGATAACAAAAATGTTGTTTTAAATACCATAATTCCGGGAAGAAAACCGTCGATCACCGGTGATCGAAATTCAAGGGAAAGAAGTGAGGAGAGTTAATACGAAGTGACGTCAGAAAAACAAGAACAAAAACAGGAGTGTAAGTAAACAGACGAACTCAATGCCAATGGTTGAAATCAGGAGATAGGGAAGGATCAGAGGAGATGGATGATGGACGGAAAACATGAGGATGTAGAAGGGGAAGGTGGTGGGGGGGGGGGGAGTAAGAAATGTAATTTCAAGTCTCTCCTTTCTCTGGCTGACACTACCGTTACCAAAAGAGCAGGTGTCAAGTCCCTGCCATTACGTTCTCCGTAAACTGTCCATTTCCAACTTCGCAATACGCCCTGCATTCGATGAACGGATAAACCAACACTGGCATCGCTGATGGTGTTACAGCAGACTAGACACACCTCTCACTTGAATGAGGGAAGCTGCTCTACTTTTTTTTTCTGCTGTCCTTTCCTGCTGCCATCTTTGTGCCCCCCCCCCCCCCTTTCCCCCTGGAATTACTCCTAGTTACTCCTTCTGGGTTCCCCAAACACATCAGACTTGCCCTATTGAATCTGCGTGCTAGCAGCTCACAGGTGGTTTCTAACATCAAACTATTTTATAAGACAACTCATTAGATGCACCATTCCACTTTGGTAATGTTCAGCAGTACCAGGCCCAATCCAGTTTTTATAGGACGCGTCCATTAACCCACCCATTTTCCCGCTTCCCTTCAGGGACAACACTATCCTTGCTTGGTCATGGAGCTACATCAAGTGAGTGTCTCTCTCTGAAACATCACCACATACATCCGACAACGGCCTACATGAACAACCTATGCTGAAGGCTTTAGCTCAATCTGACGACAGAGGTATAGATGCCTGAAAGAAAACTCTGGACTGAAATCATCATAAGGCAGGGTTGAAGTGCAACAGACTTTCAGACATTTAATGACAATAATGATATAAATGATGAGGCTGAGGATGCTGGGATGCAGCTCCGTTTAAGTATAAAGTACATGGGGATTGGGTGCGTGGGGGGTGGGGCTGAATGCTATGCTTCCTTATTATTGTTCAATAAATTGTCCGCTGTGCCCTCAAGGGTGTGCCTCGTCGCTGTACTGCTGTGGATAAGACTCCGAGCAGGCTGCCTTAATCTGTCTGTCTCCTTTCCATCCAAACCGTACTTTCAGATAGAGACAGAGAGCCAAAACAGTAGAGTAGCTTCCACATACATTTCTCTGATAGTCCTAAGATCTCAGCTAAATCAGTGCTTTGTGTACTCTTTTTCATTTATTGTTCATTGCTCTTTCTGGCTTTTTCCTCTCATTTATTTGTATGGGAGCAGTATCTCAATGAGTCCTGTGTTCATGTGTAGCAAACATCCATGGTGTCAAAAATCACTCCCATCAACTCCGAAGAGTAGTGTGTTGAAAAACATATTTTAAAAAAAATGATACTAGTAAACACGGTATTCTATAACTCACGCACCTCTTATTCCAAATATGTATATGAGACACGTCATTGCAATTCTTTTTTTTTTCTTTTTTTTTTTTTTTGTGGGGGGGGGGGGGGGGGGGGCGTTTTGATTGTTGGTCTATTCAAAGTCACATTCCCAACTTATTGGAATGTGAAGGAAAAAAATAAGAAAAGGAGAAGAATCCGGTAGGGAGTTGTGAACAAATCATAATCTAAGTAAACTGAACACTTCACAAATACTGCTTTTCAAGACACGTTCATTTCTTCTCTCTTGTATTGATAATTAAAAGCCGGGCTATTTTCACTGTCAAAGTCTCTAAGATATATATTTTTTTCGTCAGTACGTTTATGACTTGGCAAAGATTCAACAAGAAACTGGGTGAGAAAAAGAGGGGGGGGGGGGGGGGGGGAGTACAGGGAAGAAAAAAAAATGAGAGTAAAAAACCAGGGAAATAGATACTAAATAATTTATACGTGTGTGTGTGTGTGTGGTGTGTGTGTGTGTGTGTGTGTGTGTGTGTGTGTGTTTACATAAGCATATATATGAATGTTGGAAATAAATGATTATGCTGCCTTCTGAAGCGTTATAATGCGTTAGGTTGTGTTGTATACTGGACGTAGGATCGAAGAAAATGCGTGGCATTCAGTTCCAGGAGAAATGTGGATGTTTAAATTTAAGGAAAATCATTTTTGACCTAAGAGGTCGAAACGCGTAGTGTTTTGTCTTGTGACTCGTTTGTCCACGTTTCTCTGGGCGGTTCGCTAACATTTATTTCAGATTCATTTTGAGCCAGTCACACAGTTCAATACTTACAGAACAACATCATACAATTAAAAGCACTGACTTTGATTCACGCTGAAAGGATAGATTACAATCATAAGAAACGAAAGCTGAAAATGAGTTCATCAACACAAATCTTGGACACTCGGTCACAAATTTAAATGAGTCGAGCATCAGACGGGAAGCGATACTGCTCACACAGGGCCAATCAACAGCCGGCAAATGGCTGAACAGGACGGTCAGCCGGCAAGGACACAGTGTCGTCTGTCAATGACTTTGTACACCATGTGCACACGGCACGCCACACACCACTGACCTCCGTCGTGCAAACTGTGACACAGCCAGGAATGAGGCTGAACAAATAGTGACACGGCTTTGTCCAACCCGGGCCGTCTGTCTACATCATTACAGCGTAGTGTTGTAGTGAACACCGGTGATTCAGATGGAGACCGTGCGTAAGCCAACATGATGAACATGTTACAGTGACCATATAGCCTTGGCATAATAGAGACATGTGAACTGGAGCATAGAACAAACTGGACAGCCGAAGAAACACTGGAAATAGTATATGTTTTCAGAGAGAGAAAGAGAGAGAGAGAGAGAGAGAGAGAGAGGAGAGAGAAGACAGACAGACAGACAGGCAGGCAGACAGACAGACAGACAGACAGACTTTTCTTTTACACTTATTGTATCTTTGAAACTATCTTGTAGAATATTTTAACTTTTAATGAGGATGTCTTCGGGTCAAAATTGGTGCAATACCAGCAGTATTGCTGGTGTCACGAAAATGTCATTATCAGAAAAGTCTTTGATTTTGTTTACTTTTGCTCCCCACTTTTGCAGGTGAACTACAGAGCAAGTGGTAGCACGGCACTGAATCAGAAGTAATTTTCCAGGACACAATACCTGGAACTAATTCAATCATGCATTCTCTCCCCTCCCTCCCCTCCCTCTCTCTCTCTCTCTCTCTCTCTCTCTCTCTCTCTCTCTCTCTCTCTCTCTCTCTCTCTCTCTCGTCTGTAGACTAACTGTAGCTAAGCTGTTATGTGAAGTATTAACGGTCTGCTGTCCGCTTGGTTAGGCACGATGCCAGCTTCCGGATTAAATGAAGCATTGCATAGTATGTTGCCTTTCATTCGTTGTGCTGGGCATCTGTTGACTCTCTCTCTCTCTCTGTCTCTCTCTCTCTCTCTCTGTCTCTGTCTCTCTCTGTCTCTCTGTCTCGTCTCTCTCTCTCTCTCTCTCTCTCTCTCTCTCTCTCTCTCTCAGTGTCTGTCTTACTGTCTGTCTGTCGGTCCGTCCATCCGTCCGTCCGCCCGCCTTTCTCTCCCTCCCTCTGTCTCGCTGTCTCTGTCTGTCTGTTTGTCTCCCTCCCATCCCCCACTCTCTCACTCTCTCTCTCTCTCTCTCTCTCTCTCTCTCTCTCTCTCTCTCTCTCTCTCCCTAGAGTGTTCTTTTTTTTTTCTAACTACAAACGGTCATGTTTACGATGAAATCAGACCTGCCATTTACCTGAGAGACAAATAACGCCGGCATTGCTGACAGGACGATTGAAGCTGGGAAACAGAAACTCGGTGCTGTTTGGGAGATGAAAGGCGCACAGCCAGTGGGATAGTTACGTGGTTGTCACAGACACTTGAATGGAATCATGAGCTTTGTTTGGTAGTTACAGGATTAACGCGTGAGATGACCCTGATTCCCCCCCCCCCCCCCCCTTTTCCCCCTTTTTCTTCTTCTGCTTATTTTCTCACACATGTTCACACCATCACCACCATTCGTTCATAATCCCCCCCTTCACTATCTCTTTGTGTCTGTCTGTCTGTCTGTCTCTGTATTAAAAATATAACGTACAGCGCGCCGTAGTATATTAACGCCATCTACTGTTAATGTTACTGGTCATTAATTAGCTAAGATTTACCGTCATTAAAAAAAGAAAATCACTCACCAAAACTGGTGTTATAGCAGTTTGCTGTCATAAACACTACAAAAAACAAGCAGCTTCAATGAATGGTACTCTGACGGCAATCACTTAGCATGAACAGTACTCACGTAACAAGCGGCTGATATGAACAGTGCCCACACGACAAACCGATCATATGAATAGGGCCCACATGACAAACAGCCAATATCGATAGTGCCCACACCCACACATCTGTCATACGCAATCTTCTCTACGCGAGGAGCTATTATAGGAAATATGGTATTGGCCCTTCTCCATTTTTTTTTTCTAACTTTCGCTTTCTAGATGTCAAGCAAAGGTTGGCTGCATTTCAGTTACACATGAAGAAATTCTAATTAGTGTCTGAAACAATAGAAAAAAAACAAAATCACAGTTTGAAAGTTTTGTTTTTTTTTTACTGGATTCCAATCAAGACAGCTTGCCAGTGGGGGGGAGAACAAATGAACACGCACAGTGGAAGAAGAAACAGGAGGAAGTAAAAACCAAATGTGAAGCAGCGGCTGATCTTCGTGCCAGAGAAATGAGACGAAAGACACGGCGAGGTGTGGAGTGGGGGGGGGGGGGGGGGGGGGGGGGGGGGGGGGGTAGGGGGGGGGGGGAAAATGTAATGCCAAATATTCTCTTTCTCTGCTTGACCTTTCTGTTACCTTGGACGGAGACGTCCCACCCCCCCCCCCCCCCCCCCCCCCCCCCCCCCCCCCCGCCATTTAATTTACATCCTCCGTCAACTGCCCAGATCCTACCTCGCAACACGCCCTGCCTTCATTGAATCAGGGAAGTGAATATTACTAGGGGTGATTTTCTTTTATTGCACTCTAGACGCCTCATCCTTCACGATGGTGGGAGAGAGTGTCGTTCACTGACACCCCCCCCCCCCCCCCTTCCCACTGTTGCACCCTGAAGACCTT
>CM065715.1:76284397-76286897 GCA_033310375.1 Conus canariensis
GTGTGTGTGTGTGTGTGTGTGTGTGTGTGTGTGTGTGTGTGTGTGTGTGTGTAATTTCCATGCCTGCAATGATTTTCTGTCAGTCATCGGTCTTGGCAAGTTGCCTGTGACATTTCTTCACCAGATATGGTGGTATCCTCCAGAGGATAATGATCACTCCTGCTGACGTTGTGACTAAGCAATTATTGTTGACAGTAACTGATTTACCAAGGTATGTCAGTGTGTCTTGCTCTAAAACAAGTACAACAGAACACCGCCAAATTCACATGTTAACAGTACATTGTTTTATATGCAGGATTTTCTCTTGAAGATTTTGAATTTAAATCCGTCACTCGACTACCGGCACTGATGCTCAACAGGGTAAATCTCAGTGTGACTTTAATGACTAGTTTTGAAATAATTTTTGCTCATAAGGACTCAAAGAAGCAAATAGAAGAAAAAAATAGCACAGTGAACAACGCTGTCATCTACTCGCATGAAGGTTAAGGCGTCTGGACTGCCATGAAAGTATCAGCCTTGACAGCATCCACTTTCCTGATGCAGAGAATGCAAGGCGCGTTGCGCGGTAGGAAATGGAGAGTTTATGGAGGATGGAATGGGAGGGACTTGGCACCATCTTCCAAGGCGATGGAAAGGTCAGCCAGAGAAGGAGAAGACTTGGCATTACCTTTGTCTTCTTCCCATTCCACCTCACCCCTTGTCTTCCCTCCACTCGTCGTCTCCTTCACTACCTCACGACTTCAACTGTTGACATAAAGTTCAGCTGGAAAATAGTCTGTTTCACATTAACTTGTAAACATGTGGATGACGCTTCTCCTGCTCCCAGAATCAACAATCCCATACGTCCATTCCATCACCTGCTCCTTCCCTCGTTCCATTCCCTGCTCTGTCTATTGCCTTTACATTTCTTAAATTCGAAATAAGAATCGTAGTTGTAGGTTGAAAACAACAATTGGGAAAAGAGAGAGGAGAGAGAGAGAGAGGAGAGAGAGAGAGAGAGAGAGAGAGAGAGGAGAGAGAGAGAGAGGAGGGGAGAGAGAGAGAGAGAATGCATAACAAATGAGATCCAGCGATCGTGTCTAGGAAAGCGATCGCTGATTCAATGCTGTGCTACCACTTGCTCTGTTGCACATCTGAAAAAAAAAAAAACGTGGAAGAAAAAGGAAAACAAATTAAAGAGTTTCCTGACAACGGCCTTATCGTGACACCTGCGACCCTGCTGAAATCGCACACATCCTGACTCTAACAATTCCTCATTTAAATTTAAGCCATCATTGTTAAAAAAGGTTTAAAAAGCTCTCTCTCTCTCTCTCTCTCTCTCTCTCTCTCTCTCTCTCTCTCTCTCTCTCTCTCTCAAAACGTTACATATTTCCCATGTTTCTTTAGCTGTCCGATTTGTTCTGCTCTCCAATTCACATCTCTCAATCATGCCACTGTCGTGTAGTCACTGTAACGTGTTCATCATGTTTGCTCACACACGGTCTCCATCGAAATATCATGTGTTCTCTTCACCACTAAACTCCCATAACGTGAACGGACGGGCTCAGGTTGGACATGCTCGTCTTGCTTTGTGTCCACCCCCTCTTTGCAGTGTCATTATTCACATGGCGATATGGGATGCAGTGTGCCTTGTGCACATGGCGGACAAAGTGATTGACAGACGACACCTCGTCCTTGCAGGCTGGCAATCCTTTTCAAGTATTTGCTGGCTGTGGACTGGCCCCATGTGAACATTGTCACTTCCTGTCTGGTGCATGAATCTTTCAATTGCCGCTTAGTGTCCAAGATTTGTGTAGACGACTTCATTTTCACTTTTTGGAGTTCGCTATTCCAACCCATCCGTTAAGGGTGGAACAAAAACGTTACGTGCTTATAACAGAATGATTTTTTCCAGTAAGTATTAGACTCTTTGACTGGTTCACCAAATATTTTCATTAAAGTCAAAACAATCCCCGTCCCCCTTTCTGCTGGAAGTGAAGGCCACAGGATTGTTTATCCTACATGATACATACAACAATGTAACGTCTTGCAAAATAACACAAGGCAACGTAATCTTGTGTTTGTACCCGATATATCTTGGAGAATTTACGAGTCGTCCTTGAACTAAGTAGAAGAATAAAGAAATGATCGTGTCATTGAAAGTAGTATTTGTGAATGTTGTGTACGTTGCCTACACATTGTTCAGTGCTCCCTCCGTCATTCTTCTCCTTTGACATCTATTTCTGTGACTGCAGGATTTTGGGAATGTGACTTTGAATAAAAAAGAACAGCAATAGATGTGACCTGTGATGTAGCGTCTCATTTACATCAGTCAGATATTCTGAATGTGAGGTGCATGAGTCACCAAGTGCATTGTGTACTCTTATCTTTTTTTCTTGTGTTTTTCAACACACTGCCCTTTAGAAATGATGGGAACGGTTATTCATATAATGGATTTTATTTCTTGTAACATATAATCACAGGACTCAAACAGATACTGCCAACGCAGAAATAAAATAAG
>CM065715.1:76291897-76294397 GCA_033310375.1 Conus canariensis
GAGAGAGAAGGAGTGTGTGCGCCTGCGCGCGCGCGCGCGCGCATGTGTGTGTGTGTGTGTGTGTGTGTATATATGTGTGTGTGTGTGTGTGTGTGTGTGTGTGTGTGTGTGTGTGTGCATTCGGTGCGTGCATGCGTATGCGTGCGCGCGTGCGCGCGTGTGTACGTGTGTGTGTGTGTGTGTGTGTGTGTGTGTGTGTGTGTGTGTGTGTGTGTGTGTGTGTGTGTGTGTGTAAGAGCGCCAGTACGCGTTGTGTTTTAACCTGCAATTTGTCCCTTTCGTAGGGAGGAATAGGGGTTTTCTTTTAAGTTTAGATCAAAGGAAGATCTGTTATGTCAGGAATTATTAGAAACATGCACGAACAGGATGCTACAAAACCTCGAAAACTAACCCCTATACATAAACAGGTGCAGAGGCGATATATTCTCAGGGAGAGTTCGGACAGTGAGCGAGTTGACTGTGGAAAAAGATCGGATACTTAGGGACAGATTGAACGTTTGTGACCTAGCTCTTCCTCTGTCTGAGAGGTAATCGGACTGGACAAGTTTTTTCCCCTTTCTTTAACAGTTCACAAACCAACAAAGTGCTAACATGTTCGTCTTGTTCTCTGAACAGCTGCACTAGCGATCTGGAACAAGTACATAACGCAAATATAGGCAAAAACCGAATTTGAGGTGTCTGCATATCAAGTCAGTCATGTCGATATTTAACGATCGACACTTTCAAACTCTTTTTAATGTCAACACCAGAACTCGTAAATCTGATACCTGATTGCCTGACGGCCTACTGTTACTATTTAAAAAAAAAGAGGCAGAAGCCTCTCATTTTCCGTGACATCAACACGCACGAAATCCTGAAGTGGAAATATAGAATGATGAAGAAGGAAAATATTGACAAGGTAAAAGAAAAAGAGAAAGAAGCAAGGAGAAAAAAAGGAAGACTGACAGATAGAAAAAAAGAAAGAAAGAGAGGGAGAAACATGTAGGATGGATGAATGAATGAATGAATGAATGAATGAATGAATGAATGGAAGGATGAAGGAATCAAAGGAAGGCAGAAAGAAAGACAGACAGACAGACAGACCGACAGACACACAGACAGACAGACAGAGAGACAGACAGACAGACAGATAGACTCACAGAAAGAAAGGAAAAAAACAGACAAATAACAAAGACTGTGTGGTCTAAACAGTTCCGTTTCATTCTAGAAATACTCAGTTCGTCAATGTCATGGCACTTGATCTTTCCCATCCCGATTGGGTTTTAAAAAATTCTTTCTTTTTTTCTTTTTCTTTATTAAAAAACAAACAAACAAGCATCATGAATCTCAGATGAAACAAAAAGGTTGACTTCCTTTGTCAAGCCATCCAGATACACTCACACAAAAATCATGCGTTAGAAAACACACACACACACACACACACACACACACACACACACACACACACACACACACACACACACACACACACACGCATGCACATACGCACACACACACGCACAGAGAGAGAGAGAGAGAGGAGAGGAGAGAGAGAGAGAGAGAGAGAGAGAGAGAAGATAAGTGTGCTTCTGCGACTTAATATTCCATAGAAATCCCGCTCAGACAGACGATACTGCTGGTCTGTGAGTACAGAAAGTTACAGTCTCCGAAAGACCCCGCGTATCCTGGCACCAATCTGGCATCTATTACATTCGTTGAAATAGGCATCTCTCCCGGCTACATCAACATGCAGCACCCCTGGACAAAGGGAAAAGGTGGGTGGTGGTGGTGGTGGTAGTGGCAGGGGTGGTGGGGTTGGAAAATAAAACAAACAAAAAGCAACCAACCAGCCAACCATACAAACTGACTAACTAACTAACTAACTAACTAACTAACTAACTAACTAACTAACTAACTAACTAACTAACTAACACTAACTAACTAACTAACTAACTAACTAACTAACTAACTAACTAAACTAACTAAACTAACTAACTAACTAACACTAACTACTAACTAACAAATAACAAATAAGCTAACAAAAGTGTGGAAGGACAGAAAGTTAGACAGAAGAGAGTATCAGAACGATTACAACAGACTGCACGTGAACTGAAAACAAGCAAATTGCAAATAAACAAGCAAACCAGAGTGAAAAGTAGTGTCTATCTAACATACAATGCTAATAAAACAGGCGAGTCGATTTTTGTCTAATATAATTGTATAATTTGTATTTTTGCATTGTGCTGGTAAGCGCTACCTTGGGGTTTGCTTTATTTGTTCAGCGTTGTATAAGCGCAACCTTGGAGTTTGCTTTATTTGTTCAGCGTTGTATAAGCGCAACCTTGGAGTTTGCTTTATTTGTTCAGCGTTGTATAAGCGCTACCTTGGAGTTTGCTTTATTTGTTCAGCGTTGTATAAGCGCTACCTTGGACTCTGCTTTATTTGTTCAGCGTGGTATTAGCGCTACCTTGGACTCTGCTTTATTTGTTCATTTGTATTTTAACTTGAAGAAAGCACAGGA
>CM065715.1:76296897-76299397 GCA_033310375.1 Conus canariensis
CCCTCTGCCTGTCCACAGTGCTCCTATTCTCTGAACCCAGCAAGTGGCGTGCAGTGAGGTCCCACCACCCTGACCGCCCTGACGACCCTTCAAGGAGACCCCGTCTTCCCAGTTCCCCAAAGACCCAGCCCAAGAGAGAGTCCTTGGCAAGCAGAACAAAGGATAGAATGTCTGAAGTCAGGGCTTCGTGTTGATGCTATGAGCACAGATATTATTGTATTGCCTTTCAAAAGCTTTCAGCACTCTCTAAAAACATTGAGGAATGGGGGTGTTTACATTATTTTGTGGGGTGGATAAGAGAACGGAATGGTGTATTTGGAAAAGCTGAAAGTGATTTCATTGACTGTAATGCACACATACTTGTTGCTTTGTAATTTGTGGAAACCTGTATGGCATTTTTTACGATCATGAAATGCTTCTGAGGTTATGACTGCTTTTCCATTGCAGCTGTATTTCCCCCACGAATGTTACAGATGTCAACAAAGCAGATATTTTCTTTCGTTCTTTCTTTTTATCATTTTATATTATTTGTAACCTGTGACAGAAAGTACTTTGAGTTTTGTGATTGAAACCAATACAAACTGTAGGTCTAAATTTATGGAATATGTGAAAGTGACCGAGACCGTTTTCTGTGTCCATTCCAGTTTTTAGCGACCTGTTGTTGTCAACATGCTACGTTATCTTCAATGTAACCCGAAGATACTGTAACACTAATACTCTCAATCCTTTTAAAATTCGTATTGTCTTTAAAAGGTCTTCATCATGCCAGCTTTGATAATTCTAGAACAGGACATCTTCATCGTTATTCATACAATTATGACATCGAACTAAATATCATGAGAAATGACTTTTCAGATGTGTTTAGCTCATATCGATGTGCAAAGGAAAATATTGTCAATGACATTGGGATAATTGTATCATCTCTGTGTTCTTTCCAACTCATCCTGAAAGCGGTTAAGCCCAAACAGTCTGAAACAGGTGCCGGTTTTGCTGTCAGCAGGAAACAGCAGAAATGGTAACCTTCCTGAGTCAATATACTTTGTACATCACTGCCCTGCCATTAAAATTTCACAATGGGTAAATGCCATCATGTTGTCTTAAAGCTGACAATGGCGTAGCTTGATAGATGCAAATACGTAGGCGATAGTTTCCAAACTCTATTGAGCTTAAGACAGTATTCTCATCTTCACCTCTGAACGTGATTGTGTGTGAACTTATTTGTTTGGCTTATTGACTGATTAATTGATTTGAACTTTTAAGTCTTGTCTTCAGTCTGTCATGTTCATCAGCGAAATGTCTGTTTCCTCAAAGACGGCCTGCAATATAATGGAAAGTAGTTCTATAGCATAAAGAAAAGCCCTGGAGAATAGCGAGGTAGCGGTTGCAAATACGCCTTAAGCACCATGACCTAATGTGAAAGGCATCCATCTCAAAAGGAAGTCAACGTGCATTTTAGCTGATGGGGCTTATACACTGTGTCCTGGTTTACAAAACAAGAAAACGAAACAAAACAAAACAAACAAACAAAACAAAACAAAACAAAACAAAAAAATAAAAAAGGAAGGAAAGAAAAAAAGATGAAGAAAAAATGAATGCAAGAAATATATGAAAATAAATAAACAGATAAGAAAAAAACTTCTGAACGGAGTTCATTCCCGAATATCTTCCCTGCCACTTAAGTCTCACAGAGCATATCTGCGCTGCCCATCAACATGACCTACAGGCGTGTTTGAAGACCACTCGATCGGCTTGTCATCTTGTTCCGAACAGCAGAGCAAGCCCCGAGTCCGCAAAGCATTCAGCCCTCCACTGTACACGGCTGCCTGATGGGCAATGCTGGAATGGTATATCTGCTGTCAGTCACAGCAAGAGACAAGTGCCGCTGTGGAAAAAGCATGTGCATCATGCTGTCTCCCCTCTGTCTCTCTCTAAGGCCTTGCCGGGACCCGAGAATAAGTAGTTGTTTTTTTTCTCCTTCCCAGGGAAAGCAGGGAAGGGGTTTGGATGGAAGACTGAACGGCAGGGGAGGAGAAGAGAAGGGAGGGGGAATTCTTCTGTACCAAAATAGAGCGGTGGCATAAACAGAAAAAAAGGGTAGCAGAATCTGAGAAAGAGTGGCTGTGAAATCTGAGTGAGTCCTCAGTGGATGCTACCCAATCCGTAACGTTCTGAGATGCGTGCGTTTGGAGTGTGCACAAAATAATTTGGTGTGTTTCACACACACACACACACACACACACACACACACACACACACACACACACACACACACACACACACACACACCACACACACACACCACCACCACCACCACCACCACCACCACCACCACCACCACCACCACACACACCACCACACACACACACACACACCACACACACACACACACACACACACACACACACACACAACACACACACACACACACCACACACACACATACACACACACACCACTCCACACACGCCGCTCGCGCGCACACACCACACCACACACAACA
>CM065715.1:76301897-76304397 GCA_033310375.1 Conus canariensis
AGCGTCTCTGTCTCTCTCTCTCTGCCTGCCTGCCTGTTTGTCTGTCTGTCTGTCTGTCTCTCTCTGTCTCTCTCTGTCTGTCTCTGTCTCTGTCTGTCTGTCTGTCTGTCTGTCTCTCTCTCTCTCTCTCTCTCTCTCTCTCTCTCTCTCTCCCTCCTCTCTCTTCTCTCTCTCTCTCTCTCTCTCTCTCTCTCTCTTAAATCGCCGTTCTGTCTTTCATTCCCCTTTTCTTCTATTTACACTATTTTCGTAAATTTTCCGAGTCTCCCATTCCTCCTACAACATCGCTCTTCCCCTCCGTACTTCCGCAAACCATCTTTTGTTATCATTTCTCCCTCTTGCAGGGGAACCAGCATGCTGATGAGATGTACAGCAAGATTTCTCTTGTTCTATGGGAGCACCTTCTGTCAGATTCGTCTTGGCAGCAAGGAAGGCCACAGAGCGCTTTGCTCTACTGGGTCACAGTGTAGCGCCAGGCTTTGGCTGACCATTTATCTGCCAGGTTTATGTCAAGAAAGCTCTTTGCTCTACTGGGTCACAGTCTAGCACCAGGCTTTGGCTGACGATTCATCTGCCAGGTTTATGTCAAGAAAGCTCTTTGCTCTACTGGGTCACAGTCTAGCACCAGGCTTTGGCTGACGATTCATCTGCCAGGTTTATGTCAAGAAAGCAAATTAAGTGTTTTGACTTGGCTTTTTGCATGGTAAATTTCTATGGAGAGATCCAACGTAAAGATTTGATTTTTTCTCTCTTCCCTTTTTCTCTTTTTCCTTTTGTCTCCCTTCTTTCTTTCTTTCTTTCTTTCTTTCTTTCTTTCTTTCTTTCTTTCTTCTTGTTCTTCTTCTTGTTCTTCTCTTTCTTCTTCACCACTATCACCACCACCACTGCTACCACTATGAAGTGTCTGTCGTGGATTATGCACATAAAAGAAGTATATATTACATTGCTGGCCTGTCTCGCGTTTCTTTGTGGATGTTTTCATTTTAGCATCTGACATGCACTAACATCATTAAAAATAATGAAATCCTAACAGGAATTATCTGTGGATTTGCTAATGATGTACTAGAGAAAAAAAGAAGCCATTTTGGTTTCTTTGGATCAGATTTGGATATTGTAAATTTCAACTTTCTTGTGCGTAGAGCAAATTCTCTCGTGGCTTTTTCTCTGTGTGATAGAGGTGAAATGATATTATACTAGAGACTTTGTTCAACAGTTGTAAACGCACACACGACGTGAAATTGGTAGTGAAATAGGCATGTTGCCATTTCCGCTGGTGTAAAATCTCTTTTGCGCAGGCGTCAAGAAAGTGGAAAAGCTGTCCTGGGAAAACTGAAGTACATGAGGAGCTCTTGCAAATATAGTGATCAACCAAATATCTGTACATTTCGGGTTTCGAAGTAGCAGATACTCTCGAGCTTAAAACCTATGTTTAGGTACAGACACAATGTATTGTGAAGCATTGTTAGACTGGAATATACTGTCTCGCTTGGCCACTTATCACTGTCACAAACTAAGAGGCTTCGGGATGCACACGGCAGTTGCTTGACGGTGGCGTTTTTTGCCGGTGGGCTCTGCAGTCATGGAATATGGGCTGGCACACCCACGGGAGCACTCCCGTGGAGGTTCTGTCGTGTCACATCCAGTGGTCATAACACAATGGCAGGTGCCAGGGAGCAATCATGCCCTTTCACGAGTTAAGGGAATATCCTGTGCGTGCCTGCACCCTATGTGACCACAGCGCAAGCTTCCAAAGGTGGTGCAGCATTACTCCCAGCTGGTTTGTTCGGCAGTTGAAAACAGCACTTCTCTGGGTCCTAACCGCACCTTTAAATGTATCTTTTTCCTGTATGGTTACTTATTGCAGGCACAAACCCAGAGAACTGTCGACAGTGTTTGGAAGATCTTGCCCTACAGCCTAATATCACGCCAATTTCTGTGCGATTTCAGCTGTTTGGGCTAACAGTCAACTCACCTGTTGAAACTTTTGAGTGTTGATTAAAAGGTTAGTCTCCTTTCGCTCTGTGTGCACTGAGCCTGCCCGTCTTTAGTTTCCCTTGCCAGTTGCTGGATCTCCTGTGTGGGTTAACAGGGGTATGGAAGGCATGGTGGGGAATCTGGGTAGGACTTTTAGTACGACAGTTGTCAGTGAATATCAGAACTGTGTTTCACTGTGTTACATGCTCTGGAAATAGTTTTCATCAGTCATATTTCAGATAGCAATAACATTTCAAGGTGTTACAACAAAGGGTAAATCTGTTCTCTGTCACAAGATGTCCTTGCCAAGAACTGTGGGTGATTTTTTACTGACCGACTGACTGAACGTCTGATTGACTGACTGGCTGGCTTACCGAATGATGTACTCGCTTATTTACAAACTCAACTCGCTTACTTACTTACTCATTTCATTAGTTACTTATTTACTCATTGATTGCTTACTTACTTACTTACTTACTTACTTACTTACTTACTTACTTACTTACTTACTTACTTACTTACCTGT
>CM065715.1:76314397-76316897 GCA_033310375.1 Conus canariensis
CCGCAGGACTATCAGCCTGCGTACGCGGAAAGAAAAGGAAAAAAAAATTAAGCTGTGACCTGAATCAGAAAGGTATGTGAACGACTGGACTGGTCGCCATTACATACACCATTTAACATAAATAAGAAAGAAAAAGAAAAACAAACGGCAATAGTTTCGAACATCTTCTCAGAGAGAGAGAGAGAGAGAGAGAGAGAGAGATGAGAGGAGAGAGAGAGAGAGAGAGAGAGAGAGAGAGAGAGAGAGAGAGAGAGACAGACAGACAGACAGACAGACAGACAGACAGACAGACAGAATACGAATACGAATACGAATATTTTTATTGAGGGTAAAATGGATAAGCTTACAGCTTTTTTACACCATGCCCTCAAGAACAAGAACAATAACAAACGATATCAAAATAAACATATACATGATACACGAAAAGGAAACAATGAACAAACTTATAACGACGAAACATGATTAACATAGTAACAAGGGTTAGGTCACAATTTAGGAATAATGTACATTCGGGAAAAAGAAAGAAAAAAAAGAAACGAAAATAAGCATGTGCGCTCGTGCACGGCTCAGAACACACACACACACACACACACACACACACACACACACACACACACACCACACACACACACACACACACACACACACACGTAAGCACGCACGCACACATGCGCGCACGCACGCGCGCGCACACACACACACACACACACACTCACACACACACACACGCACACACACGCACAAGCGTGTGCATGCATTTCCGCATACATAATCACTTCAGATGCTCGCCTCCTCCACACAAACACCATCGTATACCACCAAACTCTTACAGTATAAGCACATGATCAATTCAAGTCATATGAAAATGCATAAAAGGACCCATCAAGTTGAGGTTGTTGTATATTATGTTACTCAACATGTTTTGACTTAACACTGTTCTATCAAATGTGAGTGGTATGCCTTCCTAAATGACAAAACGCTTGATTTGCATTTAATGTGGTCTTGCATATCATTCCATAATTTGCTTCCAGAATAAATGAGAGAAGACATAAAAAGATTAGTTCTTGGGACAGGAATGCGGATATTACGTTTGTTACGAACATTATTGATGGGAAATTTGTTGTCGAGATAAGCAGGCGTTAATTTGTTCACAATTTTAAACATGAAAACAGCTTTGTTGTAGCGACATTTAAGACTGAAGGGGAGAATATCTAATTGTTTATAATCTACAGGGACAAGAGAAGAGGATTTAAGAAGAATTAGTTTGAGAGAGCGTCTGTATAAGCTGTCAAGAGGTTTTAAGCAATTTTGACTGGCCTGATCCCAACATGTTGATGCATAATCAATATCTGGCTGGATGTATGCACGAAAAAATAGCTTTCTGGTATGTTGATCAAGAAAATGTTTTATCCTATTCAACTGGAATGTTTCTTGGAAAGTCTTTTGCAAAGCATAGAAATATGTTTGGACCAGGATAGGTTATTGTCTATAGTAAGTCCTAGTAATTTGTAGAAACTTACTTCTTCTAATGCTTTATCACTAACTTTTAACTCCGGTAATTTATTCTTAATGTTCTGTCTTTTCTGTCTTGTTGTAACTAGCATGAATTTGGATTTATGAGGATGGATTGCCATATGATTTTCTTCCGTCCAGGAAACAAGCCTTAGTATATCATTTTGTAAGGAGGCGCATACTGCATCAGAGCTTTTATTTTCATTGTAAATGGTAGTGTCGTCTGCAAAAAGTTCGCAAGAGGATATCAAATGAAGTGGAAGGTCATTTATATAAATTGAAAACAATATAGGACCCAGAACCGATCCCTGGGGAACTCCATATTTGTTCGAAGCAACAGCAGATAAAGTGGAATCTTGAAAGACTGCTTGTCTTCTGTTATGAAGAAAAGATGCTATGAGTTTTAGGGAATTATCATTCAAACCGTACATAGTTAACTTTTTAGAGAGGATACTGTGATCAATGGTGTCGAACGCTTTCGCAAAATCAACAAAAATTGCACCAGTAAGTAAATCATTGTTTATATTTAAATGCCATTTCTCAATAAGATTAGTCAGCATAGTATGGCACGAATGATTCCTTCTAAATCCATTCTGATTTGGGTGAAATAAGTCATACTTTGTAAAATGGCACTGCAGATTGTGTTTGATATGTTTTTCAAGAGGTTTAGACAGAGCAGATAGTATAGATATGGGTCTATAATTAGAGGGGTCAGATGGATCACCAGACTTAAGAACAGGCAAAACTTTAGCGTCTTTGAAGGCTTGTGGATAGTAACATTTTTCAATACATAAGTTATAAATATATGTAACACAATCAGAGATAATGGGCGCCGATATCTTCAAAATTTTACTGTCTAACCCATCCAAACCACGGGAACTCGATGGTTTTAATATACTTAACTCCTTGTGCACTTCATGGACGCCTATGTATGGAAAATGGAGTTTGTCAACAATATTTTTTGACTCGCAGAAACATTTCAGTGGAT
>CM065715.1:76321897-76326897 GCA_033310375.1 Conus canariensis
AAGCAGCATACAATTTTCGATTATGAGAACAAGAGCCATTAAAGTAAACATGTGGTCAACAGTCGAATACCCCTTTTTGAAACCAGCTTGGTGATCACCAGTAATATTGTTTTCCTCAACCCACTCTTGCAATCTGTTATTTATTATCATTCCAAATATTTTACTGCTTATGTTACTAAGGCAGATACCCCTATAATTGTTTGGATTATTAGCGGAGAGAAAGAGAGAGAGAGAGAGAGAGGAGAGAGAGAGAGAGAGAGAAGAGAGAGAGAGAGAGAGAGAGAAATGTAGTTTCTCTCCACGAGGATCGCTGTTAGAAGTTAAAAAGTCTTTGAATGCTTTTGCAAATCATTCGCCATTTTCAAGACAGAACAACAGGAAGTCTGGGGTTTTTTTTTCTGTGTATTTCTGTGGAAAAGCATATGATGCTATACCCCAAGCACACAAATTTCAACATACAAAATATATCAGTCTGGTTCAAACTCAGTTTTCATCTTATGATATTCAATCAACACACACACGGCACACGCGCACGCGCGCGCGCGCGCGCGCGCCGCCACACAAACACACACACACAACACACACACACACACACACACACACAGCACACGTACACACGCACGCACGCACGACGCGCGGCACACACACCACACACACCACACACACACACACACACACACACACACACACACACACACACACACACACACACATACATACGGAGAGAGAGAGAGAGAGAGAGAGAGAGAGAGAGGAGAGAGATTGTATGGTTCAAGAGAGACTCAAGACTCACACTCAATGTGTGTTATGCATATTATGCCTTAGCAGGGGACGTGAACATGCAACTAAATGGAGATATATTGCAAAATCAAAATAAAGAAGCAAACCATAAATGTACATCTGAACATTTCTTATCTTACCTTTTTTTAAAATAGAAATCTAAAGACAGATTACGTATGTCTTCTGGAACGGCCGATGATAATAATATATTGTATTTAAACAGTGGAGAACGTCTATAATATTTTGCCTTATTTGCTGTTTTATGTATACGTCTGAGTGCTGGTCAATAGCGAACAAATTGTACATTATTTTCTTGGCATACAGTACATAAGGGACAAATTAAGTCGTTAAACATAAACGTTTTGTTTTGAAACAATGTAACGCTAGCTCAGATATGTCAAGCCTAAATCTAGTTGTGATATATTTCAGATCGAGAACTATATCTAAATGCACATAAGGGTTTAAACAGTGGTCACCGCAAAAAAACTTCTGTGCAAGCTGAACCTATCACTAGTAAGGATATGATTGGACCAAGGTTGCCACCGGCAGTCAATATATCTTTGTTGGAAAGAACTACACAGCCATGCTTACTTCCAACAGCTTGATTCGCCCGAGCAAAACCAAATCCATATGTAAACAAACGTAACGGAACATTTGTTGCCCAGTTTTTCTTCCCTCTTGCATGTGGGTCATATAGCATATCATAAGTATTACGTTGAATCTTGTAATTCTCCATTTGGACCACTTAAAGCCAATGGCGACTTAACGGCAGAGCTTGTATAGATTGGCTATCGATTTGTTTTGCCATCAACAAGATCATTCGGTGTTCGCCTGTCTACTCCTGAAAATTTCTTTGAATCAGATTCACAATGGACAACAGCAGTGTGCAGACTCCATATATCAGAGCCATACTGCACAATCAGCTGTATCTGAGAATCAAATAATTTCATGAATGAATTTAAGGAGTTGTTGTTTAGCATGTATAACCTTTTCAAATGATAAATCAACTCGTTTTAGTTCTGCTTGCAGGGTCTTTGCATGTAGCAGTAAAGATCAAGCGCAGAGAAAACAAATGTTCCCATGTATTTATACACGCTAACTCCAGGCATTGTAACACCATTATATAACCATTTTTCTCTCACACTCAAATGATCACCCTTCTGAAATGCTATAATATTGCTTTTTATCATATTTTCTTTAAGCTGAAGAGATGTAGCGGCTGTTCAATTGTGTATGCAACCATGTGACTATCCACAATGAAAATGACATCGTCAGCCGACAACAGAATAAATTATTCAATTGCATCAAGAGAAAATATAACACCATGTTTTCCATTGTAGATAACGTCTACCGGAAATTCAGTAATAAAAGAAAAAGAGGACAGAACTGGGCTGCACGCATCTCCTTACCGTCATCCTGATGTGCAGGCAATGTAATCAGTTAATTTAACACAGAACCACACCGAACCCAAGCTTTGATATTGTAATGCTTTCAGTGCATTTAGATAACTCACCTTTAATACCATTTTTAAAGAGAACTGGCCCGAGAAGATTTCGATGTGTGGCAGGAAAGGCTTTTTACCAAATCAATTAATGAAACATAAATTTCCGACTGTAACAATACTGTTTCTGTATGAGAGCTAGTAAGGAAAACATGTGATCGGAGAGAGAGAGAGAGAGAGAGAGAGAGAGAGAGAGAGAGAGAGAGAGAGAGAGAGAAGGAGACAGAGACGAGAGAGAGAGAGAGAGGAAGAGAGAGAGAGAGGGGGGGGGGCTTTAATACGTTTTAGGACAGACACTTTTCAAATGAATGCTCCCTTGTTCTATGAGAATGGCTGTTAGAAGTGGAAGACTTTGAAAGCTTTTGCAGACATCCACCATTTAGAAGAGAAACAACCCTACGAGCTGGGAGACGTTTTCGTGAATCCTCTGATTCAGCATTAATGGTATGCCCACGTACACGACCATTTAAACTCACAAAAATGCCTCAGTCTGGTTCTACTCCTGTTTGTGTCTTTGTTGTCCTCAGTAACACCATTAAAAATACATACTGGATTCTAAACACAACGCATGCAGGATGAGAGAGAGAGAGAGAGAGAGAGAGAGAGAGAGAGAGAGAGAGAGAGAGAGAGAGAGAGAGATCCCTTGAAAGTTGGAGAAAAGCAGAACCCCTATACCCAACTAGAAGGCCATAAAGAGAGAGACGCACGCATTTCTTTGTCAGGACCAGATAAAGATCTGTCTGCTTACGTCACACACCCAACTCTGAATAGAAAATACAAAGAAAGCTCGGAAAGACAAGCAGAAAAGTATGGTCTCGACACAGATGGGAGATGATATGATCACAGCGCGGAAAATTGAGACACGCATAGCATACATACACACTTCAATACCCTGATATTGTCAGAGACAAGTCCAACAAGTCATGCGTGATATTAGAAAGGAGATAACCATTCTATTTTCAATAAAGATTCGTGTAATGGGTGATGCGAACTGATTTTAAATTGTGGTCATTTGAGAAAAAAAAACAAGACTATTAGTGTACATTCCTACTCTTTTTTCCTTTCTGTTTTTTGTTTTTTGTTTGTTTGTTTTCCTTAAATCGAAACGTGCTAAACTTGCGAGGAAGGAACAACGAGTTTAGCATTCGCGGGGAACTGTACGGCAGCATAAAGTCTATAACGTTGACACACCTCCCTGCCACAGAAAACTGAGCTTGCTATAATCAGCCATGTTTTTGCAAAAGACTGGTTTACCGAAACAGAAGAGTAAAGAGGACAAATGAGGGTAAGTTTTATTTATGTATGTTCGTTTATCTATTTATTCATTTAAGAGTAATAATAATGATGCTGATGATGATGACAACAACGACAACAACAACCACAACAACAACAACAATAATAATAATAATGATAATAACAATAATGATAACAATAAGTTATTATTATTTTCATTAGTGTTGTTGTTGTTGTCATTATTAGTATTATCAATATTACTGTGATATGGAGTCTGTGCCAGTTTTCATTCTGCGGAAAAAAATCCCCATGTACGGAACGACCCAGCGGAGATTCGAACCCGCAACTCCAGGGAACACCAGGATCACAAGTCAAGCCTCAAGCAACTGAGCTATTTGCCCCCCCCCCCCCCCCTCCCCACCCCCGTCCCCTCCTCTCATTTCAATGACATTATGTAGTACCCTTGATATTTCACACGTGGAGAAACCCTTTTGTGGGCAAAGATTTACTGGAATTCAAGTTCCATGGTTGGCATGATCATCAGTTGCATTAGTAATCATTTGCCCATGGATGAACAAGACACGTCATTAAAACATAACTGTTCCTATTCCCACAGAAAAAAATCACAATGAATGCCCCCTATCCCCCCTCCCCCATTTGCTGTAATTAGAAAGCAAAAAGGGTCATAGGTGTGTTAGTTTCGATAGAACAAAATACAACACACACAGACACACAGACACACAACACACAACACACACACACACACACACACACACACACACACACACACACACACACACACACACACACGAAAAGAAAAAAAAGGAGGAAAGAACGAACGAACTAACGAAAGAAAGAAAGAAACGGAAAGAAAAGAAAGAATGAATGAACGAAGAATGAATGAATGAATGAATGAATGAATGAATGAATGAATGAATGAATGAATGAAAGGCATGACGACACGGCTTCAAACTGTCCCTTCATTAAGACAACGATGATAAAGAAATGACCTTGTCAGCTTCTAGCCATGAATGTTGTGACTTCCTCTTTAAAGTAAAACAGCCCGAGAACTAAATAATTCAAAAAGAGAACTAAATCTATAGTGCACGAGGATAACCATTAAGAGTAACAGAGTGAAATTTCCGGACATAATCGGAATCACTCAATGGGTTGTGGCTGCGTATGTTACTCTATGAATTGTTGGTTCGCATGCTGCATGGTATTTGAAAAACGGAATATATACATGCCTCCTTCTCGTCGTGAGACATGAGCACATACGCGCGCGCGCGCCACACACACACACACACACACACACACACACACACACACACACACACACACACACACACACACACACACACATGTATATTGATGAGATGGAGTAACTAAACTTACACCTGGCTGAAATTAAGCAAATCTACCAGAACCATGACCAGAATGACAAGATCTCTCTCTCTCTCTCTCTCTCTCTCTCTCTCTTTTTTTT
>CM065715.1:76331897-76336897 GCA_033310375.1 Conus canariensis
GTTTTCAATCGTAAAGAAAATGAATAAAACAAGAAAATAAAAGGCAGAATGTAAAAGAGCATGCAAAGTATAAGGAGAAACAGAGTGTTAGCAGAATGTAAGACGAGGCGTAATGCAGGAAGAGACAGAAAGTAAGGGGAAGCAGAATATAAGGGAATGCAGAATAAAGAATGAAAGTAAAGTGTAGAGAACAGTTTAAAAAAAACCTCCGAAAACGAGGTGACTGACCCTGTCCATATCTATATCAACTCTGCAGGCATCCAGTTTCCATATATTCTGTGGCAGCGTGCAAGGTGTAATGTTGCACGTGAGGAACGGGCGGAGGATAGAACAACACTAACTTGATTTCTCCTCGTGATCTTCATTTCAGCAAAAGCAACTGACTTGAATTCAAGGCTTTACATAGACACCGTCATGCCTGCTCCTATCTCTCCTCCCATCCCTACATGGGCCCCCTAAGACTGACTTTTTGTGTCTGGTAATATTTTTCTCCTAAAAATAAATAAATAAATATATATATAAACAAATAAACAAATAAATGACTAAGTGAATCAACGAATGAATTAATAAACACATAAATGAAATAAATACATCTTCAAACAAATAGATCAATAAATAAAAGAATGAATAAATAGATGCATATATAAATAAAACATACATACATACATACACAATTACATAAATACACATATACATAAATAAAAAAATAAATAAACACATACACAAAACAAACAAATCATACACAAGAATAATTAAAACACTGCACAAAACAAACAAACAAACAAATACATGAATAAATAAGTACATAATCACATAATAAATGAACAAACAAACAAATAAGAAGATAAACAAACGAATCCACTTCACTCCAATTTCTTTCCGGTCAGTTCATGCCGACTGTTCATCGTACTGGAGTCTCTCAGTGTGTTTTTTGCGTTCTGTTGCCTTGTTTCTCATTGGATTTCTGATACTGTTTCTCCTCTCTCAAACACACACACACACACACACACACACACACACACACACACACACACACACACACACATGCATGCACACACGCACGCACGCACGCATACACACACACACGCGCGCGCGCACACACACGCACACGCACCCACACACACACACACACACACACACACACACACACACACACACACGAGAAGAGAGAGAGAGAGAGAAGAGAGAGAGAGAGAGAGAGAGAGAGAGAGAGAGAGAGAGAGAGAGATCTTCTTTTCATTTTCTAGCCAGTCCTTCTTTTGCTCCCTCCCTTTCCGTTTTTCTTTATACTGTTTGTTTCCTTGCGTTATTGCCTTTTTTGTTTTTGGTTTAATTAGTGTTTTGTTTTCTTTACTTCTGTTCCATAAAGAAGTTTAATTTTCGGTCGCTTGTCCCGTTCCTCTATACATCATCCGTCTGAATGGACTGGCAGGATTACATGAAATTGAACTCACAAATTCACACACGAATACTCAGAGAGAGAGAGAGAGAGAGAGAGAGAGAGAGAGAGAGAGAGAGAGAGAGAGAGAGAGAGAGAGAGAGAGTAGAGAGAGAGAGAAATCAGATTTCATTTTTTTAATCCAGTGCGGCCAGTGGCCTATTTGAAGGAGAACGATCACATCCATAGAACAAAACAATAAAGAAAGAAAGAAATGGCAAAAAAACAAACAAAAAAAAAAACCCATTTATCGGAAACGAGAATAAAAGCATTTCTCTCATCTTAAACCCTTTTACACAATACACCCATATTCCAAATATTCTTATATATATATATATATATATATATATTATTTGAACTAAATGATAACTGTAATCAAAACCTACATGGGTGCCTGCACCATTTCTGTGGGATACAGTCCTCTGCGAAAGTCTTGAAGAACTAGACAAATACATTCAAAATCATTTCAGTTTCATCGCCCTGAATTCAAAATGAACGTACCACGTCTATGCTTTTTTTCCCCCCAGAAATTGTCTGTCAAGTTCGTATGGTGTAGGACTGTATTCACTCTATAAGGATATAACAGGTTCAAGCAGATAAACAGTCAGTATGGACAGACGGGAAAAAAGGAGAGAGAGAGAGAGAGAGGGGGGGGGGAGAGAGGGGAGAGAGAGAGAGAGAGAGAGAGAGAGAGAGAGAGAGAAGGGGGTGGGTGTGGGAGGAAGGGGAAGTTAGAGAGGGTTTGAGTCATAACTGAAAAAAAAAAAAGAAAAGAAGATCAAACAAGAAATACGAAGAAGAAAAGGTAGGAGGAATGGAAAGAAAGATATAAAAATAAATAAATAAATAAAGAACGATAGAAAGAAGAAGAAGAACAAGAACAAGAAGAACAAGAGCAAGAACAAGAACAAGAAGAGCAAGAAGAAGAAGATTAAGAAGAAGGGAGGGGGAAGGAGAAGGAGGAGGAGAAGAAGGAGGAAGACGAGGAGGAGCAGAATGGCAGATAGACAGACAGACGGACGGACGGACGGAGAGAAAGAAAAAGAGAAAGAAAGAAAGAAAAAAGAAAAGAAAAGAAAGAAAGAAAAAGAGCGTTTCAAAGCTGATGGAGTTGATTTCAGGGGATGATGCAGGAGAAGGCAGAAGAGGAAGCTTTTTTTTTGTTTGTTTTTTGTTTGTTTTTGCATTTTGGTAGGGTATTTTCCCTTTTTGAATGAACTTAACCGCACCAAGATAAATCAGGTCACGGTCATTCCTTTCTCCGTACACTGCCTATCTCTCACCTAAAGGAGCGCGCTTTGCACGTTTTCACACAATGGGGAAACTGGACACCTAGAGAACTCATTCGTTTTTGGACAGCTCAGTCACGTTCTGCGAAGTTCGGTAAGGTAAGCTACATTCGAGTTCTGTATATATTTGTTTTTCGTTCCGTCTCTTTTTACCTTCTGCCTCCTGCTTAATTCTCTTTATCCGCTCTATTCTTGTATTGGCTTCCTATGCCAGTCATTCCAGTTTGCCTCTATGCAGCTACACTCTGTCTTTTGTTTGTTTATTTGTTTGTTTTTCTACTGTGCTAGCATTAACACTTCACAAATGCCAGCTCTTATCACTGCTGCTGAGTCACTTGGTGTTGTTAGATGATGGCTATTCTTTTTTCAACATACGCTGTCTTTTTATGTCTTTGGGGACTATCACTGGGCAGATTTGTGACACCTGCTAGACACACCAACTCCACGACAAAATAATGATCATTGTATGAGACTTAGCACGTGGTGTCTTATGCATTTTGAATTTTAAAAAAAGCACCACACAACACAACTGAAGTGACTCTGCTGATGTGCGTTGCCTTTTCTAGTGAATTGCCTCAAGACGACTGATTATGGGAAACTCCCATGAACTACTGTTGCAGAGGTTCAACAGCCAATGCAGAGTGTAGCAGTATATGGGGTAGATGGAAGTAAATCCACCTCAGGGAAGCGAATATGGCAAGAGGAGAGGGGAAAAGCATCAAGTGAACAGCAACTTCCCTCAGTGAAGTGAAGGGTGAGGTGTCTAGACTTGCCATGAAAAGTCAGTCCTGTGAGAGTTGTTGTTGTTGTTGTTGTTATTGTTTGTTGTTGTTGTTGTTGTTGTTGTTTTTACAACAGTAATGAGGATCTTCCTTGAGAACTTGGCAAACTTCAAGAAAATCCCAATTCTTTGAACGCAGGACATGATGCGAGGCTGAGCACAGGTAATGTATGGAGGATGTAATGTACGGGACTAAACACCACCTGCCATCGTCTAACTCCCCCGTCCTTTTCCCCCTTATCTCAGTGGTGACTAGTATGTGGTATCTTGTGTACATTGGATCAGAAAGGTGCCCCTGTACAACACCAGAATTACATGACAGTAGTGCAGTGTGCCATCGGTTTGGTTGCCTCATGAAGATTTAGTTTTGGAAACTGTCTTAAAACAACTAGCACAGAGATGTAACAGGGGAAATCTGAGTGTAGCAGCATTTGACAAAGCCAGAAGGAGTGGTCTGGTGGTAATTTCAGTAAATGGCATGGGGATGCTACAGCAGCTGCAAGCAGGGAAACAGGCATCATCAGATAAGGTGTCTGGCTTGCTGTGAAAGCATCATTCGTGGCAACGTTCCCGTTCCCAATTCACTGAATGCAGGCCATGTCGCAAGGTAGAAAACGGGCCGCTTAAGGGGGATGTAACTGCGGGGACTTGACTCCGCTTCCCTTGGTAACGGCAAGGTCAGCCAATGAAAGGAAAGGCTTGGAATTACATTCCTTATCCACCACCCTCCACCGTCTCCTCCCCCCCCCCTCCCCCACCGTCTTTTGCCACCCCTCGTATCTTCCCCTATCCCACGGCTTCAACAGTTAATGTTAAAGGTTATGGTTAACATTTTTTTTCCTTCTCATTTCTTCCAGGTCTGTTCATTCTAAAGTCTGTCTTCACTGGCAGCGTGTCTTAATGATTGAACACGAACTTTACACTGTGACTTTTCCTGTTGCTTCTGACACTAATCTGATTTCTTTCAGATAAACACTTCAGATGAGGTGGCACTCTCCGTTGGAGACGCTCGCCCATGCTGACAATGAAGTGATTGTTGTCAACAGGAGGCCTACACGGTGGTATCTTGTGTATGCTTGATAAAAAGGTGCCACTGAACACCACTTAAATGAGCTGGTAGTAGCAGAGCGTCTTATCTGTTGGGTTGTGTCATAAAGATTTAGTATTGAACACTGTCTTAAAACATTCGGCACAGAGACTCAGCAGAGAACATGTGAGAACAGTTGTATTTGACGAAGTCAGAAGGAGCGGCCTGGGGGTGATGCCAGGAAATGGCACAGAGATACTAACGCCGAAAGGGGACGGGAAATATCAAGTTCCTAAATGAAGTGAAAAATAAGATGTCTGATGTCCAATCACCCAGGGGTTGCTTTCTCCTCTATTTCTCTCTCTCTCTCTCTCTCTCTCTCTCTCTCTCTCTCTCTCCTCTCTCTCTCTCTCTCTCTCTCTCTCTCTCTTGTCCTTGCGACTTTTCATTACTTTTTTGTGTGTG
>CM065715.1:76341897-76346897 GCA_033310375.1 Conus canariensis
GACGGTTCAGTTGTTGGCCTGCGCTTGTTTTTTCCCCACTATTAGATTGTTCGTCTATGTATTTGTCTGACTTTATTCAAGTTTAAAAGGCTGTGCCAGTCTTGAATAAAAGTTACTCTGTGTTAGGTTTTCTTATGGGAGCAAAAAATACCCCACTTGTTTACTGTTTATTATAAAAAGGCCATGGCTGTGATAACGGAAACGTGGGATTTTCACACCTTAATCCTGTAACTACCAAACTAAGCTGATGAGTCAGTGCAGAGTCTCTCTCTCTCTCTCTCTCTCTCTCTCTCTCTCGTGTGTGTGTGTGTGTGTGTGTTTGCGTACACCAACACACACACACAGGCACACACGCACGCGCACGTACAAACATACACACAAACATGTAACTAGGCATGGGCATATAGACAAAGAGACAGACAGACAAACAGGCTCTTTCTCTCTCTCTTTCTCAATGTATCTCTCTCTCTCTCTCTGCTTCTCTCTCTCTCTCTCTCACACACACGCACACACGCAAGCACGCACACACACACACAACACACACCACACACACACACACACGCACGCACACACAACAGAGAGAGAGAGAGAGAGAGAGAGAGAGAGATGGGAAACCCGGAAAGGGTGGTGGTAGCGTTTTGGGATGGGAATGAAGAACAGAGAATGGAGAAGGGGAGAGAGTGTTTGCACTGTTGTGGCATAAGAGAAATCTGCTGTAAAATTGGACTGTCAGAGCAATCAGGAAGATTGCCCCTTCCTCCTGTCAATCCATCCCCTACTCTCTCATCTACCTCCACCTCTGTCTGTCTGTCTGTCTGTCTCTCTTTCTGTTTCTCTCTCTCTCTCTCTCTCTCTCTCTCTCTCTCTCTGACGCATACATCATTGCGATTTAAGTATTCAATCTCGCTGAAAGCGTTTAGGAGTATTGGTTGACACAGACGAATGTACAAAATGCTTCTTACTTGAGAGAGAGAGAGAGAGAGAGAGAGAGAGAGAGAGAGAGAGAGAGAGAGAGAGAGAGAGAGAGAGAAGGAACGGAGGAGGAGAAGTAAAAAAAAAAAGGGAAAAACAGAAACACAAATATGGAAAGAAGAAGAATGCGAAGAAGAAGAAGAAGAATGCGAAGATGAATGCGAAGAATGCGAAGAAGAATGCGAAGAATGCGAAGAAGAAGAAGAAGAAGAAGAAGAAGAAGAAGAAGAAGAATGCGAAGAATGCGAAGAAGAAGAAGAATGCGAAGAAGAAGAAGAAGAAGAAGAAGAAGAAGAAGAAGAAGAAGAAGAAGAAGAAGAAGAAGAAGAAGAAGAAGAAAGAAGAAGAAGAAGAAGAAGAAGAAGAAGAAGAAGAAGAAGAATGCGAAAGAAGAAGAAGAAGAAGAAAAAAGAAGAAGAAGAAGAAGAAGAAGAAGAAGAAGAAGAAAAGTGAAAGATAAACTGAAGTGAAGCACATTTTTGTCCAGAAGATATACTGCTAAGACTGACAGCATTACACCAAATCCCCACCTCTCCAAAGCAGTTGTTTTTCAGATTTTTCATTCCCTTGAACCATTCTACCATACCCCCATTACACCTAGACGCAATTATGCTAACATGCTGATTACTGCTGCTAAGACCAAAAAAAAAAAAAAGAAGAAAACTATAGGAAATTAGCAAACAAATGTAAGCCAAAATGAAAATCTACTAATAAAGGAAATTTTGGTGCATGCACGACCCAGATGCTATAAACACCAAGAACATTAATTTTATATGTACAATTAGGGATGTAATATTCTCCTTTGGGAATTTTTTTCAACAATGAACGTTTTGAGTGTCGTTCTTCCCCAAAGATGAGAAACAGAATCTTTCGGAATAGGCAGAACAATAAACGTTTGTGGCGTAACTCTTCCTCCCTTAAGGGTACAAGAATTCGAAGAGCCTCCCTTTGTCGTAATCGTTCAAAGACGAGCAAACGACATATGCGCTGATACATATATCTTGTCCTATTTTTACCTTCTGGTTCCGCCAGTGACGAGGCCAAAGTACAGAAAATGGTTTGGTGCGAAAACCTTGTTTGAAGTATTTGCATATAAAAGATTGGTTACTTCTGTCCAGCCACTCTTGTCCACACCTCAGGAAAGACACGTTCGAAGTGTTGTCAATATCAACACCGGAACGCATTCATCAAATCGCTGGTCGATGGCCTGGAAGTGATTGCTGGCATTGGAGAATACATGAATGAATGAATGAATGAATGAATGAATGAACGAACGAACGAACGAACGAATGAATGATGAATGAATGAATGAATGAATGAATGAATGAATGAATGAAGATTTATTCATTAAGGCCTTTGCCCCTCATGAAGGGGATACAAAATAGAAAATATGAAACACAGTATCATTTGCAACATTAGAGATCACTAGATTCTGTCCGTCATGACATCATTACAGAACGCAACTGAAATGCTTTGTATCAATAAATCAATACATTTCTCACAATTCTGTCGTTTCTAGAAGCTAAAAGCATACTGAAGCGAACCTCATTAGGATGATTGTAATATGTTTGTGGTATATATCGTGTTCTTAAATCAGGACAACACAAAACAAACTGCAATTCATTTTCATTTCCCTTTTTGCAAAGAGGACAACGTAAATCTGAAGAGTGGTTTCACTGGAGAATCTGTTCATTTGAAGCTCTTACTTTCTTTTCTTCTTTCTGGGGAATCAGTACGATAACAAATGATTGAAAATGCCATGTGTCTATGCGTAAGTGTGTGTGTGTGTGTGTGTGTGTGTGTGGCGTGTGTGTGTGTGTGTGTGTGTGTGTGTGTGTGTGTGTGTGTGTGTTGTGTGCGCGTGTGTGTGGAGTGTGTGTGTGTGTGTGTGTGTGTGCATGTGTGTGTGTGTGTGTGTGTGTGTGTGTGTGCATGTGTGTGTGTGTGTGTGTGTGTGTGCATATTTCTATACATCTATCTATCTATCTATCTATCTATCTATCTATCTATCTATCTATCTATCATAATGCCCGTTGATGTCCTTGGCTCCACACCTTGTGAACTAAACTGTAGTGAAAAACAGACAGCAAAATACAAGAATAAAAACAACAGACTTTTCATGTCTCCATACTTATATTTTTCACAAATTTTGGCTGGTTAACAACAGCTTCAGTAAGTCATGGTACTTTGACATGAAAAGACTCTTCTTTTTATAAGTGTGAGTGTGAGTGTAAGTGTGTGTGGGTGGGGGGTGGGGTGGGGGTGGTCAACCTTTACCGTGCTTCCTGGGTCTTCAATAACCCAGTGACTCAATAAAAACGTCATATCATATGAGGGGATAGAGCTATGCTCACGAATTGTTAGGAGTTTGTCAACGATCTTAATAGCCGTTGGTCACAGAAATCTCATGTATGGGCATAACGAATTATCAGCGTAATTAGTCGCGGTTCCCAAAGGACCCTTACATTTTAATGGGTCGCTTATGACCCATGCCATCGGGTGAGAAATAAGCTGCTGAACCGCTCTTTCTCAGGTGTGGGTCTTACAAGACCCGCGTAATCTGGATAGAAATAAGCACGGAAAAGCCTGTAAATTTGTGAGTCTTGGGCGACCCGCACGATCGGGTCCGTGTAGTCAAAAAACGTCACCCGGTGAAGGTTAAAGAATCGCCGTAACTGTCCTCATAGTCTCTCTCTCTCTCTCTCTCTCTCTCTCTCTCTCTTTTGCTCGCTCGCTCGCTCTCGCTCTCTCTCAAGACGTCCGTCCGCACAGCGCCTCACCTACACCCACACCCACATCCCTGGTGTAGGAGACACCAGTGCCCCTGCCCCCCAAAACCCAGCAAGCAGCCTGCAGTGAGTTCTTACCACCCAGACTATCCTGTCGACCCGTTTAACTGGCCCCTTCATCTCTTAGTTCCCCCAGAGACCCAAGGGAGAGTCCTTGGCAACAGAACAATGGATGGAACGTCTGAATTCAGGGCTTTTTTGTTGTTGTTCTTTTTTTTTTGTTAGCATCAAACATTGTCGAGATGACACCACCGTGCATGGAACACAGAGAGAGAGAGAGAGAGAGAGAGAGAGAGAGAGAGAGAGAGAGAGAGAGAGAGAGACAGAGACAGAGACAGAGACAGAGAGGAGACAGAGAGAGACAGAGAGAGGCTCTTGATCGGGTCTTTTGTTATAGCTGGAGTGGCTTGGCTGGCTCAGTGATTTTTTTTTTCCTTTTCGCATGGAGAGGCTTCGTGATTTCTTTGGCATGAAATTCAACCTGGATGAAGCAGCTAACCTGTCTCACTGCTTCAGTAGTGTGTGTATTGTTTTCCTTGGTGGGAAGAACTGTTCTGTTATTCATGAAGGCCTTTAGAGGGGGCATCTGTTATTAATTCCAGAGATCTGCTCATGACTGCTTTCAAGACGACATCCATTGCCAACACAAACAGCACTGGAGAAATTGCACAGCCCATTACTGTACCAATTTCCAGATTGATCCAATCCGTTATGTATTGTTTTGCAAAGAACTTAATTGAGAAGCCATTGAAGTACTTCTTTAGCATTTCCCTGATGATCTTTGGGACATGATACATCTCGATGGCCAGTTAAATCATCTTGTGTGGAACTGATCCATGACATAGCATTTGCCAGATCGAGCCACGCCACATAGAGGTCATTTTTCTCTGCCGTAGCTCTTTGAATTGCTTCCGAAATCATACGGGCATGTTCTGCACAGCCAGAGACGCCTGGGATGCCTCATTTGTGGACTGACACATCCAAGTACTCATTTCGTGTCGGGTATATAGCTAGTCTGAGTGCCATGACATTCAAAAGTGATACCAGTCTAAAGTGATTGATGTCACTCGAGTTTTGCTCTTTGGAATTGTATACTCCATCAGCTAGTATATATATATATATATATATATATATATATATATATATATATATATATATATATATATATATATATATATCCTTTGGTGGCCGGTCGTTAAATTCCTCCATGCTGATCTTATCATTTTATGGAGTCACTCA
>CM065715.1:76369397-76371897 GCA_033310375.1 Conus canariensis
TGTGTGCGCGCGCGCGCGCGCGCGCCCGCGCGCCCCGATTTCATAATATGTTAACCCTCTAGAGTGAAAGAACAAGCCGACAACAACATTTGACAGAATCCCCAAACCACACCAGGATTTGAACCAGACAACCCTGATTTCCTGAACACGCACCGAAACAATTAGGAAAGTCAGTACTTCAGCCTGGGTTTGTTATCCCAATTTTTGTTTGTTTGTGTTTTTTTTGGTGAAGGAGGGACGGACGGATAACCATTCACATACTTTCACAAGTTCAAGCTGAGTTGAAGGTAATTCCCCAAACAATTATGGCAACACACTTGTTATCAACAAACAAACGAAGCACAGCAAGGTTCTTGTCCGTGGGGTCCGTCACCCCATGGGGCATTTCCTTGGCATCGTTATCCTGCGTTCTCTTTGCTGATTCTCAGAGACCACGGCCTCTCTGCCAGCTTCTGTGAGCAGTGATTTTTCAAACTATTGAGCTATTTAACAATCCGCTCCGGACTGCACGTGATCAATGTCTCGGCAAAGTGTTCGTCGTCCATCAGCGAAGTGTGGTCTACTGGTGACGACTGATGCTTCAAAGTGTTCTCCCCTTAGCATTAGCCCTGAGGACGAGGAGAAGAAGAGTAAGGAGGAGGAAAGGGAAGGAGAATGTGAGTGTGTGTGTTGGTGTGTGTGTGTGTGGTGTGTGTGTGTGTGTGTGTGTGTGTGTGTGTGTGTGTGTGTGTGTGAAAGAGAGAGAGAGAGAACAAACCAACCAACAAACAAAAAAGTAGTTAAGTGCATTAGTCCTATTTAGTAGATGCTCCAAATATCCATTAATGAAAAAAACAGATATAATTTATATATATATAATATATATATATATATATATATATATATATATATATATATAACTCAGTCAACCAGATAACCGATGAAATAATCGATTTAAATCATTAGGCGAAGGAAAGCGACTTTTATTAACTTCAAACTCAATTTTGACAAATTCTTCTTTGATTGGATATCAGTCCAACCACGTGTACCAAAACAAAATGGAATCATATGAACGATTACGATGCACATCAGAATCGGACACCATCTTCTGGCTATCATTGTACTAATAACGTTTTGCTCTAGATGAACAGATCGAAGCAGACGTAGCCCTGTGATAACATTGAACTGATGCCTTTCGGCACTCTGTCTTGTACTCTGTCAGCACCTGTTCACCGGTGAGTCTGCAGGTATTGATGATAGCAATACCGACTTTACAAGGTGTGTAAAATGTATCAGAATGAGACTGGATTAAACTCTTCCGCGCATCAATGAATTAGCAGTGTTTCTTTTCTATTCTGTTCTTGAACGAGAACGAGTTGCATTTGATAAATTTGTTGTTGTTCTTCTTCTTCTTCTTATTGTTGTTGTTACTGTTGTTGTTGTTACTGCTGCCGCTGTTGCTACTGTTGTTGTTGTTGTTGCTGTTGTTGTTGTTGTTGCTGTTGTTGGTATTGCTACTGTTGTTGTCGTTGTGATTGCTGTTGTTGCCGTTGCGGTCGTTGCTGTTGCTGTTGTGGGATGCATCGTTCCGCATTATCAGTCTTGAAAACATCCATGTTAGATTATTGGCTGTCTGTTCTCATCCCTTTTCAAAAAAACAACAACACGGTGCTGTTAAAATTGTATTGGGGCACACACACACACACACACACACACACACACACACGCGCGCGCACACACACTCACGCACGCACGCACGCACGCGCGCACAACACACACACACACACACACACACCCTAAACCACGCGTACTGACTGACAATATAAGACAGCATTACGATGACACCGTATGGAAGAATCATATGGCAGAGCTTGGTTTTTTTACTGATTCGACTTGCGCATAATTTGAAAAATAAACAAAAAGAACTATGGAACAGGCATGGCTTATTTATTATACGCTGCTTTCCCAACAAAAACTTTCTTAAAGCGCACCGATAAAAAAAAAACCGCAAAAGTAATGAGAACAGTATGTCCAAATATTTCTGTGTGTACTAAAGACATGTCACTGTCTTAAAACAACCTCCCTCATATTTGAATAGTCCATCGACTTAAATTCTATAACAATTAGTCTAACTTCGATTAACTGTCAGTTCCATCAGTGTGAATTTCCTGCTCAAAACTTTCCAATCGCGTTTGTAAATCTGCAATTGTCTCTAACATGAAGATCACAGTAGCTGAAAAAGGAACTGTATAGTTTTAAAAGCTTCAGGCTACAATACAGTAACGTGCTGCCCTTCATTGATCACTTCGATTTCCAATTCGTTAATTAAGAAGAGGACAGAGACATGGGGAAGGGAGAGAGAGAGAGAGAGAGAGAGAAGAGAGAGAGAGAGAGAGAGAGAGAGAGAGAGAGAGAGAGAGAGAGGAGAGAGAGAGAGGTGGGCTAGGAGGGACTTTGGAGGCGAGACGCCGGAGACTGTATTCGTGCTGATGCGGCACAAGAGGAATCTGCTGTAAAAACT
>CM065715.1:76376897-76379397 GCA_033310375.1 Conus canariensis
ATGGATCCAGCAATGTGCGTGGAGAGCAATGTTTCAGGAGCTCCTTCTGTGGCTGATATACCGAATCACTGAGGACACCTGTGTTGCAAGAGCCCTTCATCCTGGGTTGACGCTGGCCCTAATCCTGCCGTAGCTGACGTCAGGCGACAGCGACCACTCACTGCGTGTCACACGACGCCCCTCCCCCTCCCCCCCTGCACAAACTCACGTGCACACAGAGACAATCATGCGCCCAGCACGCAACATCACACCTGACTCCTTCCTTTCAATATAACAAACCAGAATACAATTTTGAATTGCCACCCTTCCCTCCCCTGTCAAAAAAGAAGTTTTCTTTTTCTTTTTTTTCCATTTTTATATTTGAGCCACGTTCATGTGGTGCGAGGGGGTTGTAATATAACCTTTTTTCTTCTTATTCCAAGATGTTGTTCAACAAGACGTCCCTGTCATACAAAGTGTTTAGAGTGTTCTCGCAAGAAAAATATATATCTAGTTCACCATGGCCTCAATTCATTCGGTCATTTCACATACTGTTTTCACGTCACCAGAGTGCCTTACATAAACAAGCAAACCATTCTGGGTTCTCATACCCCAGTTTCTCTTTAGATTTTCCAGTGCGGGGGGGGGGGGGGGGACTTCTCTTTGTTTCCAGTCACCGAAAACAATACATTCTTTCCATGAAGACAACCATCACATCAAACTTCCAAATCAAAGTTTCTCTCGACAGCAGACATTCGAAAGCATCTCAAGGGCTGCGAGAGGCTACGTCCATGTGATAATTCCAACACACAGGGTGCTAGCCTCTAGGATCAATGATAATCGAGCCTACAAAAAAAAAAAAAGTTTCGAATTCATCTCTCTCTCTCCTCTCTCTCTCTCTCTCTCTCTCTCTCTCTCTCTCTCTCTCTCTCTCTCTCTCTCTCAAACTTCTTCGTCCTTTTCTTCTCCTCTTAACTTTTTTTTCCTAACTGCCTGTTTCTCTCTCCTCTTAGCCAGTCTGCTGCTTCCGCCGAAATGACAGGCAATCTCTTTTTTTCCCAAGTGTACAAATCGCTATAAAAAAATAAAAATAAATAAAAACTGATCATTCAGGAGCAAGCGCCCTGTAAAGGTGAGTTTTCAATCCCTCATGGTAAAGTTCTCCCCAAAACACACACGCAGATCTGCAAAGGACCCCCCCCCCCCCCCCCCCCCCCCCCCAAGGAGAGCAAGGAGGTGTTCCAAGAATGAAGGTGTTCTTCACCACAACTAAGAGGAAAGCTCTCGCTTAATAGTGTAATGACTTTAGGCTGAAATTTTTGGTCAGGACAGATAGATAGATACATAGATAGATAGATGAATGAAGGAATAATGAATGAATGAATGAGTATATAAACAAACAAATGAAATAAATAAATAAATAAACAGATGATAAGCAAATAAATCAAATAAATAAATAATCAAATAAACAGATGAGTAAACAACTAACTAATTAGCTAACTATCTAATAATTAACTAACTAATTAACTTACTAACTAACTAACTAATAAACAACCCGAACTACCTAACTACACAAATAGAAGAAACAAGTAAACGACACATCAATTTTTAGGTAAAAAATATACCACGTCAGCTACAGTCTATTCTTTTAAAAGGAACATTATCACAGACTAAACTGAAGAACTCAAAAGGTTTCAATGATTTTAAGAAGGGTTAATTGAAAAAAAAAACAGTTGTGTACTCAAGTATTCTGTATGTAATATGTCCAGTATTATGTCCTGATACGTTTTGAATACTTAATGAGAAGAGAGAGAGAGAGAGAGAGAGAGAGAGAGAGAGAGAGAGAGAGAGAGAGAGAGAGAGAGAGAGAGAGAGGCGTCTAAAAGGGAAAAGAAATAAAGCTTTTGAAGAAAATCAAGAATGCATAAAAGTTTTTTTAATACCATGCCTGCAATCATCCGCTGCACACCCTCTCAAAAACGTAACCAAAAAAGGCTGCTTTCATACACTTGTAACATATGGGAGAGAGAGAGAGAGAGAGAGAGAGAGAGAGAGAGAGAGAGAGAGAGAGAGAGAGAGAGAGCTCAGCAAAACAGCTTGAACAGGGAAGATTGTTTTTAATTCCAAAATGTGCATTGAACGTGTTCTCGAGTGTCCCCCCCCCCCCCCCCAAAAAAAAAAAAACAAACAAAAAAAAAAAAACATTTTTAGTCACGCGGAAGAGTGTGACTTATTCAATACATCGTTTTTATCGAAAGTCAAAAATGAGGAGTATCTGTGATTGTAGACACAATATTTTCATCTTCAAATTCAGGATTCAGTTGGTTGATCGATTGATCGATTGACATGAATTCAAGATCTTGTCACCAGCCTGCCATGTTTAGCAAATCTGATACCCTGCGAATTTTTGGTGCTTTTCCCAAGACTTCCTGCCATTCCCAAAGAAAGCAAATCAGCAGCGTACAAGAGGATCAGAAGAGTGACGCGAGTTTTGTCGTAAACACATCTCAAGCACCATGGT
>CM065715.1:76384397-76386897 GCA_033310375.1 Conus canariensis
TGATGAGATCTCTAAGCATGAACTTTTAAAATGTATACGTTTTGTCGTTACAAGAATAGCTGCTTGAAGTTAGGAAACTATGGAAGTTTGTTGACAATATCTGAGCTTCACCAGAGAACACAAAATACCAGTCTGGAGATAATTTCCGTGATTTTCTGTGGGTTAGCATTTGCAGAAATATGTGATGCACGCAGCCGTATAAACACGCTAGCCTATTGCATCAGGCTGATTCTTTGGTCCACAGATGGACCTGTCCAAATAAAGCTCAGTGGCTTCCTCAACACACGTACAGAGAGAGAGAGAGAGAGAGAGAGAGAGAGAGAGAGAGAGAGAGAGAGAGAGAGAGAGAGAGGAGAGAGAGAGAGAGAGAGATCAGACATCAGTCAGCTACACAGAGAAGAAAGAAACACAACAAAACGAGAACAAACAAAAAACAAAACAAAAAAAAAGGAAAGAAAGGAAAAAAGGAAATATTCCTTTAACAGTGAGAAAGGGTAGTAGACAGACAGGCTCGGCCAAACAGATTATAATGACAGGAAGGGAGGCAAAGGGTGGGAGATTTGGTTAAAAGAGAGAGGGGGGTGGGGACAGAGAGAGAGAGAGAGAGAGAGAGAGAGAGAGGAGAGAGAGAGAGAGAGAGAGAGAGAGAGGAGTACAGAGTAGCGGTGTTGTTTTATGTCTATCCTAGAACAGTAGAGAAAACTGTTGACGTGGGCAAACTTTGCTGGTAATAAGAAATAAAATAAAAATAAGAAAAGAAAAAAGAGTGAAGGCACGGAAACAGGAAAAGAAAGAAATGGGAAGAAACTAAGGGAGAGACAGGCGAAAGGGTTGTGTGTTGAAGTGAAGAGGTATGACTTCCGTCATTTTATAGTGTTGAATGATACTAAGCTATGGATTTACCCCCCAGCCATGTGACCTTTGAAGAGGATCAGACAATGAAAGAGATATATAGCTGTTCCGTGGGGTTTAGTCATATTTTTTTTAATTATTAATGTTGGCCTACTGCGTCACAAAAAAAAAAAAAAAAAAAAAAAAACGCGTGCGTCTTCGTCATTTCTGCTTGCTCTCTTTAGCAGTCTGTTTGGAAAGTTCACCGTGTTCTGCTGTTTTTCTTCTTGCTTTTGTTCTCTGAAAGTTGTCAGTCGGTGGTTATTTCTCCTTGTCAATGTCTACGTCTGCTGCTTTTCTCTCTCTGGGAAAATTGAAGACTGATCTTGAGTACAGAGTTTCCTTTTCTTGCTCTTTCCCGTCTGCCTTCCCATTGTCTTGTACCGTGGATCAATGAGTTCGGCGGGGGGGGGGGGGGGGGGGGGGGGGGGGGACGTGAATAATAATGCAAATTAAAATATCATGTTCACCATTAAACCTCGCATGTAATCCGTATTTCCAGGTATGAGTTGTGACAGTGGTAGGAGTTGTCACTGTTTTACTTTGGTTAATATAAGTAAAGCATATAAGTAAATAAATAAATAGATAATATGTTATCCAAGACAGAAAATAAGAGCACGGCGCTGAACTGGAGCAGTAGGTATAACTCGTGTAGAGCACTTTGAATTTCAGAGAGAGAGAGAGAGAGGAGAGAGAGGAGAGAGAGAGAGAGAGAGAGAGAGGAGAGAGAGAGAGAGAGAGAGATCTGAGAGAGAGATCGGTGATTTTAAAGAGTTTTGTTTTTTATCAAATGGATGAGTGCACTGTTGTTATGGAAATAACTGTAGACATTTAAAAAAAAAAAACCTCTGGAAGTTTAAACAAACCATTTTGCCTTCACAAGTGAATAAAACCAAACGGTCTGCGAAGAGTCTATGTGCATGTTTGTGCATCAACGTCTAATGGTATATCTCGTGCTTGTAACCATATAAACAAACACGTTGTATTAACATATTTATTTTCCAGACTGTCCCGCCTTCGTATTCTAGCAGAACGGCTTGCTCACAACAGAGAATGGAACATGGCTGGTACTTTAAGCCCTTCCTAACTGTGATGTCAGAACTATTCAGGTTATTCCCCTAATGTATTGAGAGTAATGGGACATTTTTCGCCTATGAAAAGCTGAACGCAATTGGTGCTTAGTCTATATCACAAATGGTTTAAAATGCTTCTTCAAGAGTGCTTTCTGCCTCTATGCACTCATTTCACATAGTCTTAGCTCGGTTTCTAACTCTGGAATCACTTGGTAAAATGGCAGGTCTGTTAAAGGAAGCAGAAGTTTTAATCTTTTGAGCTCTATACACTTTTTGTCTAAAATGTTCACGATAGTACAATGCCAGTGACGTTTCGTCTACCCCCATCCACTTAATGGCGTGTTTGGGTGAGGAGACGGAAGAGGGGGGGGGGGGATTGGGGATGGGAGGGGGGGGGGGGCACTTAGACAATAGGAGACGCATCTCACAAGGGACAACCTAGGTGGGGAGGAAGATGGTTGGATGGTTTACTCGAGAAGTCTTAGCCAATAACCATCTGTCTGTATGTCACTATTACCTTGAAGATGAAATTAGAC
>CM065715.1:76389397-76396897 GCA_033310375.1 Conus canariensis
GAACAGTTTTCAATATTCAGAAGCAAATGGTCTGTATATGTTGAGAACCAATCTGTAGCTTTAGCGATTTGGACACTCGTATATGATCGAAGCCATTGGGATGACGTTTCACGGCAAGACAATAATCAAAAGGTATTCTGGTCTTGTCACTAATGAACAAGTAAGCCAAATTATTAACTGGCATATGGCATCATATCAAGATCTGCTGACATCAGTTTCGAAAAGAAAATAACACTGGAATAGCCACGTTACAAGACCCAGTGGACTTGAAACAAACAAACAAACAAACAAAACATAATCCAGGGAACTGTTGAGGGAGGTACAGGTGAGAAGAGGACACACACCACACACACACCACACACACAACAAACAAACACGCACACACCATGCGCGCGCGCGCGCGTACGTGCGCACCAACCACAACACACACACACACACACAGCAGCGCGCGCGCACACACCACACACATTCAGCACGCATCAAGCACACACACACACACACACACACACACACACCACACACACACACACACACACACACACACACACACACACACACACACACATCAGGCGATTTCTCTTATTTGGGGGCTACTTGATGTTTAATCTCCGTTTTTACTTCATCATGTTTCATCACTTTCTGTTCTCTGCTCTCAGACGCTAGGTGGTATGAGTGTATTCAAAATCTGTTTCCTTCTTCTACTCACTGATTCCACGGACAAAGCGTATGTAGTGTTTATGTCATACTATATGTACTTCTTTTGTTGCATTGTGGTAGTGCCATGCGCTTGCTCATGTGTGTGTGTGCGTGTGTGTGTGTGTGTGTGTGTGTGTGTGTGTACGTACATGAGTGCGTGCGTGGCGCGCGCGCGCGCGCGCGCGCGCGCGTGTGTGTGTGTGTGTGGTGTGTGTGTGTGTGTGTGTGGTGTGTGTGTGTGTGTGTGTGTGTGTGTGTGTCGTGGGGTGTGTGTGTGTATGTATGTGTGTGTGTGTGTTTGCGCGCGTTTGTTGTGTTGTGTGTGTGTGTGTGTGTGTGTGTGTGTTGTGTGTTGTGTGTGTGTGTGTGTGTGTTGTGTGTGTTGTGTGTGTGTGTGTGTGTGTGGTGTGTGTGTGTGTGTGTGTGTGTGTGTGGTGTGTGTTGTGTGTGTGTGTTGTGATGGTATCGAAGAAGTGGAAGGGAAATGTAATACAAGCTCGGACTGTGCTGCAGTCACCGCCGGAGGAGGGGCAAGTACAGGTTTTACCTCAATTTCAAGGGTAAATTGGGGTTTCGCCAGTTGTTATAAGGGGCTTGTAATGTCAGATGTGTGCCTACTTTACCATCAAAACTAATCTATTTAGAGAGACTTCAAGAACAACCTTCAAAACAACAACGTCACAAAGGCAGTGAGACCCAGGGACGCACTGTCCTCGAATGCCCAGCAAACCCGCTGGGAGCAATCCTGCACCGCCCTTGGAAGTCTGCGCTGTGTTCACATTGGAGGCAGAGACACAACAGTGCATTCCATTTAAAGGTCAAGGGACATAACTGCTCCCTGGAAGATGTCATTGTATAACGGACACTGGATGTGACACGACAGAACCTCCACGGGACCGTTCCCATATTTCATGACTGCAGAGTCCAACGGCTAAAAACGCCACCGTCCAGCAAGTGTCTTGTGCATCTCGCAGCCTGGCGGTTGCTTGAAGGTGGCGTTTATTTGTAAAGAAGATAATCAGACAGAAGCAAAGTTAGATCAGCCCCATGATGACAAAGACAGCAACTGTTTCACTCAGGAATCAGACATTATAAAATGACGGACAGGGTATTCTATGAACCCCCCATCAAACGGAACAAAAGGGATTATTCCTGCATGCAGGTACCATTACTAATGAGCAGGCTGAATTCTATAAAGTCGGATGTACCTTCGCACTTATTTTGTAGCTTGAATTAGTATGTGTAAATCATGTGAGCTCCAACAATGACTCAATATGAGTAGACTGGTCTTTGAATACATATATGGCATGGCAGAGTATGCGTAAATCAATGTGCATATGGGGGACTTATAACTTGACAACTTGACTCAGTATATGTAAACTAGAGTCTCATGTGTGAATAGTACCTTGACTCAGTGTGTGTAAATTAGTATTCTGAAATGTAACGTGTGGCATGAATTAACATATCTAATTCAGTGGTTTAGTGTATGACTTGTAGTCTTAGTGAGTTATTTTCAAGTCAGTGTTCTAATATGTGATGTAAAGCATGACTTAGCGTATCTGAATCGATGTTCTAGTGCGTGAATCATAGCATGACTTAATCAATATATGTAAACCAGTGTTCTAATTTGCAACTAAAAGCATGACAGAATGTGTGAAAATCAGTGATCTGATGTTTGTCTATATGTGACGTGTAGCATGATTCACTATGTGTAAATCTGTGCACTGGTGTAGGACTTGTAGGTCGATACAATACGTGTATATCGATGTTCTAATATGTGACTTCTTGCGTGACGCAGTCAGTGTAACCCGGTGTTCGAATGTGTGAGCATGCATGAGTCAGTATGTGTAAGTCTGTGTTAAATTAAACAATGATCTTTGTTCATGAGTTCATTGTGTGTAAATTAGTGTTTTAACGTGTACACTGTAGCGTGAATCGGTGCAATTGTAGCATGCATGTCTATATAAGGAAAGTGTTGTAACATGTGACGTTATCCGTGTGCCATGTCCACCGATTAATCTAAATTTCGATTGATTTTTTTTTTCTTTTTCTGTTTCTTACTTTTATATCATGGCTATTTCTTCATCGTTATTTTTTCAAGAGATCTGTATTGCCCATACAGTCTCTAAGCTACATATTTTGTTTGCTTGTTTCTTTTTGTTTGTGTGTTTGTTTCGTGTTCGTTTTAGTTTTAGTTTTCGTTTTCGTTTGTTTTTCTCTGTAGTACAAAAATATCCATTCCTTTCCTATTCCAAGAATATGATCCCCCCCCACCTGTTTCCCGTCGGTCCATTGGCCCCTCCTCTCTATCCCCACCATCGTCACCACCACTACCATATCTCCCCCTCCTTCCTTCTTTCTTTTTTCACTTCCATGAATTCCAGAAGACCACCGCTGTGTTTGCATCCGACGTCCAAAGAAAAAAAAAGACTCCTTTGTTTGTTTCTCTTTGCCAGCTTCTTACATGTTTCCTGATTTTTTTTTTTTTTCGACTTCTGTAAATATCTTTGTCTTTTCTTGCAATGCACTTCAGTTTTCTAACTTCTGTACTCTCTCTCTCTTCTCTCTCTCTCTCTCTCTCTCTGTCTCTCTCTTCTCTCTCTCTTCTCTCTCTCTCTTCTCTCTCTCCTCTCTCTCTCCACACACATACACACACATAGGTATATACATACACACAGAGGAGTACACAGGCACGCACGCACGCACGCACGTATGCACGCTCGAGCGCGCGCGAGTACAACCCAACACACACACACACACACACGCACGCGCGTGCGCGCACGCACGCACGCACGCACACACACACACACACACACACACACACACACACACACACACACACACAATACACACACACACACGCACGCGGTGAGGAGAGGGGGTGTGGGTGGGGTGTAGAGCAATGCCTAATTCTTCCTGCTGACCTGTTTTCATACCGGATCTGGCCTCGGTGGTCGTCTGGGCTTGAAACATCAAAACCTGGCTTGACCTTCCTGAGTATTCAGTTTCTGAAATGAAAGCTTTGTCCCATAGCATTAACACAGAATCGTTTGACGTGTTGACTGCAAAAAGTAACAGGATAGGAAGACACAGAGCGTGTTAGAGTGTAGAGTTCATAGCGCAATGTTGACCGTTGAACTTCAAATGAAGGAGCAAATCACATGGGTGACCATCTCTTGAATCCGTGTTGTATATTTGGATGTCTAATGCTAAGTTTCACACATCGTCATCATCATCATCATTCATCATCATCATCAATCATCATCAGCAGCAGCGAGTAGCAGCAGTACAACAACAACAAACACGACAATAATGACAATGATAATGATATTGATAATGACAATAATATGATAATGATATATAGTAGTATAGTAGTAGTAGTAGTATAGTAGTAGTAGTTGTTGTTGTTGTTGTAGTAGCAGCAGCAGCAGCAGCAGCAGCAGAGTAGTAGTAGTAGTAGTAGTAGTAGTAGTAGTAGTAGTAACAATGATTATGTTACATCATTAAGTTTTACGATTATATTATGAGCATCCAAACGTCTCACATTCTTCAGACAATCGGTTTTAATCGCTGTACAAACAAAACAAAACAAAATAAAATCATCCCTCAATCTCCTATACCCCCCCCCCCCCCCCATGCCACTTTCGCTCTCCTTATCTCTCTCCAGTCCTGCATGTGCGAGCTCGCAAGCACGCACGCACGCACGCACGCGCGCACACTCACGCACATTCTCTCTCTCTCTCTCTCTCTCTCTCTCTCTCTCTCTCACACACACACACACACACACATTCTCTCTCTCTCTCTCACATTCTTCTCCTTCTCTTCTCACACACACACACAACACACACACACACCACACCACACACACACACCAACACACACACACCACACACACACACACACACACACACAACACACACACACACACACACACACACACACACACACACACACACACAACACACACACACACACACACACACACACACACACACACACACACACCCCACACACACACACACCACATGCGGACAAAAATATTTTCTCACAAAGTCCTGAAAACGGACAGATAATTTTCTCAACGAGATACAACTGCAGCGGTTTCTTCCATCTGAAGACAACCCTCACAGATTTGAAAACAAATCGGATTTTTTTTTTTTACCTATCGCGAATGTCCTACAACAACCAATAATATCAACATCGATGAGTGATGTTGATATTTCAAACTGGCTTTTGGAAATGTAGAACAGGTAGACTAGAAACTTCTCATCGACGTAGAAAGCTAAGAACAAAATACAACTTTGGTCTAAAAAAAAATCGCTAAGTGAAGATGAATTTAGGAAAAGCTATTAACAGTCCCTGCGTAGGTGATGACATTTGAGTGGAGTGCTTGCAGCGGAAAACGTTTTACAGAATGCCCTTTCTCTTCATATTTCCCTTTTGTGTTTTTAGTTTCTCCTCCTTGCTTCTGTTTTTTCTAGCCCCACCCCACCCCCACCCCCATCCCCCCCTTACCTTTATTTCATCCCTTTTCTGTCTCTCTCCTCTCTCTCTCTCTCTCTCTCTCTCTCTCTCTCTCTCTCTCTCTTTCTCTCGTACTGTCTCTGTCTGTCTCTTTATCTCGATATCTCTCTCTCTCTCTGTCTCTGCCTATCTCTTGGTCTCTCTCCGTCTCTCTCTCTCTGCTCTGTCTCGGTCTGTCTGTCTGTCTGTCTGTCTTCTGTCTTTTCTCTCTCTCTCTCTCTCTCTCTCTCTCCTCTCTCTCTCTCTCTCTCTCTCTCTGTATCCCTTTGTAGTTCCGTATTTTCATTTGTTGTTCCGTTTGCACTTAGTTAGTTAACCTTTTGCTTTTATGTCATTGTAATTTTTGGTTTGTTTGTTGCTGACACTGTTTGTTGGCTGACACTGTTTGTTGGCTGACACTGTTTGTTGGCTGACACCGTTTGTTGGCTGACACTGTTGTTGGTGACACGTTTGTTGGCTGACACTGTTTGTTGGCTGACACTGTTTGTTGGCTGACACTGTTTGTTGGCTGACACTGTTTGTTGGCTGACACGACACCGTTTGTTGGCTGACACTGTTTGTTGGCTGACACTGTTTGTTGGCTGACACGTTTGTTGGCTGACACGTTTGTTGGCTGACACTGTTTGTTGGTGACATGTTTGTTGGCTGACACTGTTTGTTGGCTGACACGTTTGTTGGTGACCTTGTTTGACACTGTTTGTGTCTGTTTGTTGGCTGACACCGCTAAGAGGTGACGTTCATTTTAGTGTCCCTCGTTCTGGTTCGTTTGCTCTGGCATCGTGCTTTGTTTGTTGTTTGTTTGTTTGTTTGTTTGTTTGTTTGTTTGTTTGTTTGTTTGTTTGTTTGTTTGTTTGTTTGTTTGTTTGTTGTTTGTTTGTTTGTTTGTTGTTTGTTGTTTGTTGTTTGTTTGTTTGTTTGTTTGTTTGTTGTTTGTTTGTTTGTTTGTTTGTTGTTGTTGTTTGTTTGTTGTTGTTTGTTGTTTGTTTGTTTGTTGTTTTGTTTGTTTGTTGTTTGTTGTTTGTTGTTTGTTTGTTTGTTGTTTGTTTGTTTGTTGTTTGTTTGTTTTGTTTGTTTGTTTTTCGTTCCGTTCAGTTTGTCCCTCCTGATTCCCTTCAGTGTGGTCCCCATTTTTATTCCGCTGGTCCCAGAAAAAAATATCAAAGAAGAAGAAAGAGAGAAAGAAAAAAAAAAAGACAGAAAGAACAGAAAGAAAAAGAAACAGAAACAAAAACCTTGACAATACATATAAAGGAAAAAAAAAAGAGAAAAATATCTTTGGAAGAATTCGATCTCATTCTGCAAAGAGCATGCAACGACTGCTGTGTTTTATAGCTAGTGTCCGGGGGGTGGCGAGGTTTCTTGTTGTTCTTTGTCCATTAGTTTTGGTGTTCTGCGTTTGTCGTCTTTTTGCATTATTTTTCTGTTGGCTTTATTCACCATTTGACCTTTCCTTTTCTTGTTGTCCTTTTTCTCCACCCTCTCCCACCCTCCTCTTCCCACCCCCACCCCCCACCCCCACCCCCACACCCCCGCTTTTTTTTTTCTTGTCTTCTTCCAAGCGCAGAAACCTGCACAAGATGAGAACGATTGAGATTGACTGTAGTCATGAGGGGGCTGGTTGGTCCTGTGGATAATGTATTGTTCTCGTGTTCAAAGAGTCACTGGTTCAATTCCCGCCTCAAACAGGCAGGATGGAGGTTGTCATCTTTACTCTTGTGTCTACATTTGTACAGACTCCAACCATCTACATGTCGTCTGGATTACAAAAAAAAACCCTTGAAATCTAGGTAATGTCTTGGGAAGTGTACGCTAAACACATGCTAAACTGTATGCGAGTTGAATCCTATTCCATCCTTTCTTCGAGTAGAAAATGGTGTGCCGCTCGCATCGGTCAAAGCACCATCCTCAACTACCCTAACCACTAACACACACACACACACACACACACACACACGCCGCGCGCGCGCGCGCGCGCGCATGCACGCATGTACGCACGCACGCACGCATGCACGCCTACACAAACGCGCGTGCGCATGCATGCACACACGTACGCACACACACCACACACACACACCACACACACACACACACACACACACACACACACACAAGAGGTCAGTAAGCACACTCTCTCTCTCTCTCTCTCTCTCTCTCTCTCTCTCACACCACACACACACACACGCACGCAGCACGCACACGCACACACACACACACACACACACACACACACACACACACACACACACACACACAAGACCATCCCTAACACACCCGCACACG
>CM065715.1:76406897-76411897 GCA_033310375.1 Conus canariensis
GAGAGACTCATTGTTAACTATAAAGGCCACGAAAGGTCTGTTATAGTGAGAGAAGACCTCCAGATAGGACCCAGGGAAAAGAAAGAAAAGAGAAAAAAAAAGTTGTAGCAATTAATGTCTAAATCGATTTCATTCATAAGATAAATGTATGTTTTCCTGTTCATCTCAGTTCCTTTTCCGCCTGTATAGTCTAGAGGCATACACATAACAGTTGTGCTGAGAATGATACATAAAATATTTTTAGAGGTGAGCGTATAACGTTATAACAATATATCACTGATAGACAACACACAGACACACAGACACACACACACACACGCACGCGCGCGCGCACGCACGCACGCACGCACACACACACACACACACACACACACACACACACACACACACACACACACACACACACACACACACACACGCAAGCACGTACGCACACACACACACACACCACCACCCCACACACACACACACACACCACACACACACACACACACACACACACACACACACAACACCACACACACACACACACACACACACACACACACACACACACACACACACACACCACACACGATGCACCGACACACACACCACACACCCACCACACCACCACCATCCACCTCGCCACACCCGCGCTCCCACCCCATCCCCAACCGCCACCCCCCTCCCCTCCACACACACACACACGATAGGATGCAGAGTTCTGTAAGGAATCAGCGTATGTTGTCTAGATTTTTGTGGTGGTGGTGGTGGTGGTGGTGGTGGTGGTGATGGTGGTGGTGGTTTTCGTTGTTGTTGTTGTGTGCTGCTGCTGCTGCTGCTGCTGCTGCTGCTGCTGCTGCTGCTGCTGCTGCTGTTGTTGTTATTTCATTCTTCTTGTTGTTCTTGTTGTTTTTCTTCCAGTATTTGTTATTGAACGTACACATTAATCAATGCCTGCGTGTGTGGACTCAGGGTGTCATCTCACTGACGCTGAGGTAATGTGGCAGCGGAGACAGAGGGGAAACCCAGCGTGGCATTGGAGAAATGACGGTGCTCGCACTCCAAACCTTTGTCTTTCCCTCCATGTCATTATTCTGCATTTCCACTGTCATGTTCCAGAATGAATCGCTGCCTTTCAGGATCCACGCTAGTGTTGCTGGCAGCACCATACGTCAGGGATGCCAGGAAAGCTTTTCACGTGATTGCCTTTGCATGAAATACTGTCTGTGAATAGCAGCATCGTTCCTCGCACTGACGTTAAGTTATGGAATGAATTTCCTGTCAGGTTTTGTTATTATGGAAAATATGACAAACATGTTGGATTTAGTAGAGAGAACGATGGATGCGTGATTCATTTATCAGCTAGACATCTCTCTCTCTCTCTCTCTCTCTCTCTCTCTCTCTCTCTCTCTCTCTCTCTCTCTCTCTCTCTCTCTCTCTCTCTCTTCGAATTCTGATGTTTTGTTTCCTGATTGAATATTTCATAACACCGTACACACAGACACAGAGACACGCTTCTGCACGTGCGTACACACACACCACACACACACACACACACACACACACACACACACACACACACACACACACACACACACAGGAACACGCTTCTGCACGTGCACGCGCGCCACACAACACACACAACACACACACACACACACACACACCACACACACACACACACACACACACACGCAGCACAGAGAGAGAGAGAGAGAGAGAGAGAGAGAGAGAGACAGACAGACAGACGACAGACAGACAGACAGACAGACAGACAGTAATGCAGACTGACGGACAGATAGAGACACAGAAACAGACAGACAGAGAGGGAAATAAATGTGGGATGGAATGTTGCTGACGGATGAGTCAGCGGGTGACACAGTGTGACATCACTAACGCAGCCATCTTCGCTGTCGGCAGACGGGAGGTAATGCCCGATGACTACAGTGCAGCATTGTGAGTGGTCTCCCTGATTAGCGGAAGGTGGCGCACTGGTGCCCGCCGGTCTGTGGGGCAATACGGCGGGCCTTTGATCAAGAGTGCCCCGCTGCTGAGCCGTGTAATTTTCTTAATGGATCAGAGGGTTAGCTGAAAGTAGTCTGACAATGGACGGAAGGTGAAGGGGTGGGAATGGGGTGGGGGTTGGGCAGGATGGTGTTCGAGAGAAAGGTGAGGTGTGCTGTGATGGAGGTTTGAGTATGATTAGTAGGAGGGAGAATGTGTGTGTGTGTGTGTATGTGTGTGTGTGTGTGTGTGTGTGTGTGTGTGTGTGTGTGTGTGTGTGTGTGTGTGTGGCGTGGGTGCGTGCGCGCGCGCGCGTGCGTGTGTGTGTGATCTTACAAACGAGTTGTAAACGGGTTGATGTGCCTGTTCTTCCATAATTACTTCAGACAGATGGAATAGCAAACTACTAGTAGCTGATTTCTTGTATTCAACATATTTTCATTTGTAACTCAACTAATGAGTAAACTTTGATTTGTTATTTTCCATGTACAGTGTGTGTCCCTAGAGAAACTAGAGATATATTATACATTGTTTTATCATTTGTCATGCACGAAGAGGACCCAATAGACAAAAACACTTTCTGTCTTGTAATCTGTTTGTTCTTTCGTTTGGCTACCCAGTAGTTCTACAGATGACCTTCGTTCCCTTTCTCTCTCTCTCTCTCTCTCTCTCTCTCTCTCTCTCTCTCTCTCTCTCTCCTCTCTTCTCTCTTAACAGTATTCTGGCGAGTTATTTCACCGAGGCCATTCAATCTTGTACATGCACATTCGAACGTAGTTTCCTTCTCTGAACTAATGCCAGTGTCTCTTCATATGGCTCGATGTGTTGTTTCATGGTTTGACTCATTAATTCGCTGGTGATTATGTTCAGTATATCAGGTGTCTAGTATGTAGCGGTGGCAATCCATCCATGTCCATGATTCGGGTTCTTCTTTCCAGATTTGCTAAGAGAGTCCATGTTTCGTAGACAGAAAGGAAGATGGAATACATCTGTGTAAGCAGGAGCTCGATCGTGTGTTGCATAGATATTTGAAAACTGATGTTTTCTTTGTTGCCCTTGAAAGGAATTCTGTCTTGGGTCCCTCATGACTGATAATGAATCGCAGGTAAGTGTACTTGTTAAGAGTTTGTGGCTTCTCTTCACGGATAGTTACATTACTACTGATAATGATATGTTGTGACTAGTTATCAACTTGATCTTTACAACGTTGATGTCCACGTCTTTGATGACTATGGATTCATCACTCGCGAGCGTTGATGTATGCCTGGGATTTTTGTTGCTCTGCTTTGGGTCAAGTATTGCATTTGTCTGGTTTTATAACCTATTGTTTATGGGTTTGTTGTGAGCAGCTTATGACAGATGTCATGCTTCTGTTTCTGACTGACGTGTAGACGGGTAAGTTGCGATTGTTAACCTAGCTTTATTTTTAGTTATCAAACTAATACATTATTATAAAGCCAGCCATCAATTTGACGCTTAAGACGGAGAATTGAACTCAGCAACAACTTCAACGTGTAATCAGAAACAATATATAGTACAAACTCACTTTATTCTATCTGTTGAAGAATTTCTGTCTTTTAATGCCTTTTGCTCAATCGACTGTTCATGGTCATAGCATGGCTAAAAACGTCCTTGGTGATTTATCGAGTAGATTTTATTTTTCTAATCCGTACGAACAATAAACAAACAAACAAACAAACAAACAACAACAACAACAACAACAAAACAACAAGAACAAATTTGCTCTTGCGAATATCAGAGTAATAACACATAAATTCTACCATTTGCTTGTAGCCCCAGAGGCACGCTAAACAATGACCCTTGGTGTCAGGTGACGTGCGAGCAGTTGTTTCCCTTGGTCTTTACACGTCGGTGTGAGTGGAGTTATTGATGACTGGCACTTAGGATCGGAAAGAGTGGTGAGCCTGATGTCATTATGGCAGAGTCTTCTCCCTTTCCTGTCTGTCGGTGGTAATAATTGACCAGAAGTCGGTGGAATCTAACCAGAATGTTTTGTTCTTTTCTTTTTCATTTTCTTCTTTCTTGCTTGCTTTTGTCTGGTCTTTTCTTTCTTTTTCTTTTTTCTTTTCTTTTCTTTCATTTCTTTCTTTTTTTCTTTTCTTTTTTTCATTTCTTTCTTTTTTCTTTTCTTCTTTTCTGTCTTTCATTTCTTTCTTTTTTCTTTTCTTTTCTTTTCATTTCTTTCTTTTTTCTTTTCTTTTCTTTTCTTCTTTCTTTCTTTTTTCTTTTCTTTTTGTTCTTTTCATTTCTTTCTTTTTTCTTTTCTTTTCTTTTCTTTTCATTTCTTTCTTTTTTCTTTTCTTTTCTTTTCTTTCTTTCTTTCTTTTTTCTTTTCTTTTCTGTTCTTTTCATTTCTTTCTTTTTTCTTTTCTTTTCTTTTCTTTTCTTTCTTTCTTTTTTTTCTTTCTTTTCTGTTCTTTTCATTTCTTTCTTTTTTCTTTTCTTTTCTTTTTTTTCTTTTCTTCTTTCTATTTTTTTCTTTTGCTTTCTGTTCTTTTAATTCTACTTTCTTTTCTTTTCTTTTCTTTCATTTTTCTTTCTTTTTCTTTTTTATTTCTTCATTTCGTTTCTTTCTTTCTCTTCTCTTTCTTTCTTTCTTTTTTCTTTCTCTGTTTTGTTCTTTCTTTTTCATTTCTTTTTTTTTCTTTCTTTTCTGTTCTTTTCTTTCTTTCTTTCTTTTTTCTTTTCTTTTCTGTTCTTTTCTTTTCTTTTCTTTTCTTTTTCTTTTCTTTTCTTTTCTTTCTTTCATTTCTTTCTTTCTTTCTTTCTTTTCTTTTTTCTTTTCTTTTCTTTCTTTTCTTTCTTTCTTTTTTCTTTTCTTTTCTTTTCATTTCTTTCTTTTTTTCTTTCTTTTCTTTTCTTTCTTTCTTTTTCTTTTTTTTCTTTTTTTTTCTGTTCTTTTCATTTCTTTCTTTTTTTTTTCTTTTCTTTTCTTTTCTTTTCTTTCTTTCTTTTTTTTCTTTTCTTTTCTGTTCTTTTCATTTCTTTCT
>CM065715.1:76426897-76431897 GCA_033310375.1 Conus canariensis
CTCTTTATCTCCCACCGGCAGCAGACCTCTGTCTGACTCACAGATTTTGATGATGGCACTGCTGTCCGCCGCTGTCCTCTGTCCTGGTATTTCAGTGGTGTTGGTACATACAAAGTTGTCACCAGTTGGGAGAGATGTGTAGACTGCTGGTCTGCCCCGCAGAGGTCAGGTTGTTTTGTTTTCTTTTTTAAGAAATTAAATGAAGTCCTGCCATCACTAAGCAGCCGACAGTAATTATAATGGGCTGTCTTCAGTTCAAGCCACGGGAAAAACCAGATAAGCAAACAAAAGATACTATATATTGCCTGAGGATAAAGGTTCTTTTCTGTTCTTTGTCAAACGTTTTTCAATAACATGAAGACAAAAAACAACAACTAAAAAGTAGTCATATTTTGTGTCCTAGAACGAAGTAAAATGAAAGAGTCGCAGACCTCTTACCAGTCAATGACGGTCGCAGTGTTTTCCACAAAAGGCACCATTGTGCGTGTATATTTCTGTTTACGAAGGATGAATGAGTAAACATTATTAAAAACAAGAGAGAGAGAGAGAGAGAGAGAGAGAGAGAGAGAGAGAGAGAGAGAGAGAGAGATTCTCTTCTCTTTCTGCATGATTTTACTGTCTGTCCAAACCAAAGTGACAAAAAGACAGAGCTTTATGGACTTTCCATCGATCGGATGTCAGTTTGGTGGACCACATGAATTTTTTCTTTCTTTTGTTTTCACCCGAGGAGTATGTAAAACATGTTCAGCTGTGGTACACTTTATAGCTCATTATTTACAGTGAATGGGAGCATTCATCGCTTTGAGGCTAACTTCTGTATACTGAACTGAACATAGAAATATAATAATAATAATAATGAATACTTATATAGCGCCTATTCTCGGCTAGAGACCAAGCTCTAAGCGCTTTACAATCAACACTCGTTTACACAACGGGCTGCCTACCTGGGTAGTGCCGACTGAAGAGCTGCCAGCTGGCGCTTCATTCAGTCGTTTCCCGTGTCATCCAGTCAGTATCGTTCAATATCGATCACTCATTTTCCTTACTTCCTTCATTCTTTCCATTTCTCACGCAGGGTGCATGCTATGTGTAACGTGTCATCCATACCAACGGCCAAACTGGCCTACTCTTCCGAAAGTTGGTGATAGGATTTTACGTGTGTGCAAGATGTTATGCGTGCGTTCACACATGGAACCTCGGTTTATAGTCTCATTCGAAGGACTGTATGGGAAATGGAGTCAGAACCAATGTTAACTCCGAGGGAAAAATCCCCCTGTACCGAAACGCCCCGGCGGAGGCTCGAACCCGCAACCCCAGGATCACCAAGATTACGAGTCCGGCGCTCTACCAACTGAGTTATTCCGGCTCCCGTTGGTAGAGCGAATATATTATATGTGTTAAACAGTGCATAATACAATACTAAAGTCTATGAAACAAATCCTATTCCTGCCTTCCTCTGGAATGGTGGTGCTTACACCATCCAGGAATTGCAAGTTCGGATCACGACAGTCTGTTCTTTTTTTGGCACGTAACTCGTACCTTGTCCTAAACCAGTCTTTCATTGTGTTCAGAGTCGGCACATAGTTCCTGTATCTTAAGCCATTCTTGCATTGTTGTGCTTAGAACTGGCGCCTAACTCATTCCTCAGCTTAAAGCATCGTGGCATATTCGTGCCCTTTGTGGGCACATGACTCACATCTCATATAAATAATTATTCCATAGTTGTGCTTATAATAGGCATAGAGATCAAACTTCCTTTAAATCACCTTTCCGTTATCATGCTTAGAGCTGCTATGCGAATTCTCCCCCTTCAATCATTCTATTATGGAGGTAGTGTCCGCTTGATCTTAACCCTCACTGAGTTTGAAGAACAGGAAATAAATTACCGGATACACTGCTGTTTGAGTCGTGGATAAACATAATGCTTTAGATTTCCCTCCTACCCCCCCCCCCCCGCCCCCCTCTTCCAGGACGCAAGCGTGACTAACCATCCGGAAATGTCGTTCCTTCGCATTACAGATGAAGACATGTTGACACAATGTTGATTTTCTGTAAGGACATTTTGACACAATGGTGATTTCTGTGAGAACGTTTTGACACAATGGTGATTTTCTGTGAGGACATTTTGACACAATATTGATTTTCTGTGAGAACATTTTGACATCTTGACACAATGGTGCTTTTCTGAGAGGACATTTCGGCACAATATTGATTTTCATGCGTCCACATTTGGGTTGGTATCTTTATGATGCTAGCAATGCTTAGACATAAACATGCCTCACAATCATCACCTCTTCATTCCTCAAGTTGCTTGCCATAAAACAGTCGAAAAACAACAACAACAACAACAGCGACAACAACTACGATAAGCCCGACAAATATCACCACAAGCTCTCAAAACTAAATAAAATCGTTCAGAAATAACTAGCTGGGACGAGTATGGATACACCTTGGCCAGGACAGATGTCAGTCTTTGCCTTCATTGTCAACAATGTTCTAATCTCATCGTCAAACTGAACGTTATTCGCATTAAAATCTAACATCTATTTTGGGGAACATATTGCTACATACTCACGTCAGTGACAATGTTACTGTTATTCAAGTATGATCACATTTCCCCCAGAAGGACGGTATTTAATTCAGGAGCATATGTAAGTCTGTTTCTTGAGGACGCTTATTTATGTTAGTGCAGCTTAATTCCTAAAAGCTTTCTTTTTTCCCCTTTGATGTTGTATTTTAGTCAAAGCCTGCACGCCTGTTCAAGAAACCCCAAACTTGCCGAGAGAGAGACACAGAAAGAGAGAGAGAGAGCGAGAGAGAGGTTTATTCATATAGGCCTTGGCCCCTCATGAAGGGCTGAGTGAACACAAAATATCATCTGAAACAAACACTCATAACAGCAGAGCGTAGCAAACACAAATGATTCAAGAGATGAGTATTTATCTAAACTGAATGTCTTGTACAGACGCAAGGACAAAATAATGAGAGAGAGAGAGAGAGAGAGAGAGAGAGACAGACAGACAGACAGACAGACAGAGAGAGTCGCTATTCATAGCAGGGGGTCGTTTCCATGAGTAATGAGGAGCTTCCTCCCAGCACACACCAAATCATTAAAAAAAAAAAAATTCTGCAGCGTGAAATTCACCAGGGCAACGACTCGTTTTTGTGATCACCTCCAGACACCTCGGAACAGGCACGATCAACAGACAGCTCATTTTCAAGCGTGCGCAGCATCCCCCGCGTGTTATTTGTTTTACTCAAAACAACAGGAATAATGAGGGAAAACAGGTACATAAACTCACCATATTGTTCATGTATTTATTCATTTATTCATTTATGTATATTCGTTTATTTATCTATTCATTTATTCACTTATTATTTATTTATTTATTTATTTCATTGAGGTGGGTGAGGTGGGAGGGGACGGTTTGTGGGAAGGAGCGCGGGCTGGAGGCGGGATGGGGAGAGAAAAATTGTCGAAAGGGAGATAATATGCTGAAGATGTAAGCTGGAAGTCGAGACGATGGTAGGGGTGTCACAGACAAAGCATAAATGCTTTAGAAAAACACATATAAGTCTATTTCTTGTTGTTGTTTTCAGACAGGATGACAAGATCAGGTAAAACAAACAAGTAAATGAAGAAAAAGGAAAGGGGAAAAATAAGAAAGAACAGTTATAACGGGAACAGTTATAAAAACAACAAACAACAAACAACGGAACCACACACACACACACACACACACACACACACACACACACACACACACACCACACACACACACACACACCACCACGACACACACACACACAATACACACTCAGAGAGAGAGAGAGAGAGAGAGAGACAGCGACAGAGACAGAGACAGACAGACAGAGACAGAGAGACAGAGACAGAGACAGAGAGACAGAGACAGACAGACAGAAAGACAGGCAGACAACAGACAGACAGATAGACTGGCCAACAGAGAGACAAACAGAGAGAGAGAGAGACAGACAGACAGACAGACACACAGGACAGACAGACAGAGAGAGAGACAGAGAGACAGAGACAGAGAGACTGAGAGACAGAGAGAGGCACACAGAGAGAAAGTGTGTGTGTGTGTGTGTGTGTGTGTGTGTGTGTGTGTGTGTGTGTGTTGTGTGTGGAGAGAGAGAGAGAGAGAGAAGAGAGAGAGAGACAAGAGAGAGCAGACAACAGACAGGCAGACAGACATAGACATTGACCGAAACAGAGACAGAGCGACAGTGAGACAGAAAGACAGAGTCCCTAATGACCGAAGGTTCTTTTCGTGCCAGAACAACCAAAACACAACAAAGACAACAGTTGCATGAGACGATTGCTAATTGTGAACATACAGCAGATTGTCAGAGAAGATTGCTTAAATTAGTGGAACAATACAGCAGATTGTCATGAGACATGCTAAATTAGGAACAATACACAATGTCATGAGAATTGCTAAATTAGTGGAACAATACAGCAGATTGTCATGAGAAGATTGCTTAAATTAGTGGAACAATACAGCAGATTGTCATGAGAAGATTGCTTAAATTAGTGGAACAATACAGCAGATTGTCATGAGACGATTGCTTAAATTAGTGGAACAATACAGATTGTCAGACATTGCTTAATAGTGACAATCACAGATGTATGAGAATTGCTTAAATTAGTGGAACAATACAGCAGATTGTCATGAGAAGATTGCTTAAATTAGTGGAACAATACAGCAGATTGTCATGAGAAGATTGCTTAAATTAGTGGAACAATACAGCAGATTGTCATGAGAAGATTGCTTAAATTAGTGGAACAATACAGCAGATTGCCATGAGAAGATTGCTTAAATTAGTGGAACAATACAGCAGATTGTCATGAGAAGATTGCTTAAATGTGAACATACAGAATTGTCAGAAAGACTGCTTAAATTGTGAACAATTCTTTCAACCCCTGTTTCGGCCCTGTTCAATTAACGAAGAGCTCCCCTGCCATCATAAAATGCAGAAAG
>CM065715.1:76436897-76449397 GCA_033310375.1 Conus canariensis
TTTCACACACAGGAACACACACACACAAACACACACACACACACACACACACACACACACACACACACACACACACACACACACACACAAAACACACACACACACACACACACACACACACACACACACACACACACACACGCACACGCACACGCACACACACACAAACGAACCTGGGGAGTGAAGGTAGAGAGTCATTACAAAATAGAACTAACTAGGGAAACAAAGGCATGGGTGTGTACGTCGTGAAAAATTGAACTGAATTAGGATTACAAAGACGCTGTTGTGCAGAAAACCAAAATGAACCAGGAAAATAAAATTCTTTTCCACAGAAAATGAAATTCAAATCAGTAGACAATGACGAAGTTGTATAGCAAATTTAACTGAAGAAAGAGAAGGATGATTTACTTACACAGAAGAGCAAATTGAATAAGAAAAACAAAGAGTAGTTCTACATAAAAAAGAATAAAGCCAAGAGGAACAAACAAGTCGCTCTGTAGAAAGCAATCTAAATTAGGCAGAAAAGCAAATCAAATCGAAAGATCAAAGATGGAGGTCCGCACAAGATGAAACTGAAATCGAAAGGCAAGCACATGCAAACAAAAAAGAGGGTGGGGAGGCAATGGATAATTATGTGAGATAGCTATTTGTATTCGGAGGACGAAGATGAAGCATTTCTAAGGCATTCGATAGAAAAAAATGGTATTGAACTAGAGGAGAAAAATACAAAAACAAATGTGTAATTCTGTAGGACAGCGATTTGTAATGGGAGGATAAAGATGACGCTATTCTAACGCAGTTTTATGGAATTAAAATTGAAGTAGTGGAGCAGAGGTGCTGGTCCTACAGATGATTAAATTCAAAGAAGGAGAATCACATGCCGTTCTACAGAAAATGAAACTGGTTCAATAAGATACAAAATTGCCATTCTACAGAAGAAGGGAAAAAAGAAGAAAAAACATATATCAGGAACAACAGGATGTAGTTTCACACGAAACTGAATTGGATTAGGGAAGAAAGATTCTGCTCAGTACAACACCAAGACGGTCTAGTTCTTGAGAGAAAACAAAAACAAAACAGAATTAGGGACATCAAGAGATAGCTGGGAAAAGAAATCGAATTAGACTGGCAAGAACAAAGGCGCAGTTTTTTGAGAAAATTAACTTTGAAGCCATCTAGACTGTAGTTTTAGTGCCCAACATGTGTGAAGTAAACTTGCTGTTTAAAAAAAAGTAGCATTAGGTCAACAACAACAAAAAATGAATAAGAAAGAAAGAATGAAAAAAACAGATGGACTCAGACAAGACAGATGGACATACAGAAGACATTATACAAACATACAGATACATACATACATACATACATACATACATACATACATACATACATACATACATGCATGCATACATAGGTAGATACATACATAGGCAGATAGATGCATAGACAGAAGGGAAGAGAGGCAAATAAGTATGATACGTAGGTGCATAAAGCCATCCTCTCTACTGGTGTGAACAGTAAATAGTTTTATCAGCATATTTTTTTAATCCCCTTTAAATATATTTAACCGATATATTTTATTCTTGTGTAATATATCATCACTATCTTGATTTCAATACAAGCCATATATTTGTTTTATGCATGAAGAAACTGTGCAAAATGTGTGTGCGTGTATGATTGCCAGGCATTAGACGATAGGCATCAAGGATGTATAGACAGCAGCAAGCCTTCTTATCTTTCCCCCCCCTCTGTTAATGATAGTTTCACATTCACGGAGTCTGCAAGGCAGGAGGCTGGAGGGGTGGGGGGATGGGGGATCTAAAGGCCTCCTCTCTCTCTCTCTCTCTCTCCTCTCTCTCTCTTCTCTCTCTCTCTCTCTCTCTCTCTCTTGAATTACAAATTTTTACTTCTCCTTTGAAGTCAGTTTAGTGCATGACACTGTATACGAACTGGTATAATGTTGATCTTCTATTTTTTTTCTCATTTTTCGTTTTGTGTTTGTTTGTATTTCTTTGGTAAAACTCTTCCATTTTGTCTTTAGAAGTAGTTTTCAAGGTGATGACGGCTACACAGTACTATCTGAATTTATCTTATTGTGTCTACCATTAATGTTCACACCCCATTCAAATCGGGCTTTGGCCTTACTGAAAAAAATTCTGTTCTGTTCTGTTCTGTGCTGCTCTCTCTCTCTCTCTCTCTCTCTCTCTCTCTCTCTCTCTCTCTCTCTCTCTCTCCCTGTCTGTCTGTCTCTCTCTCTCTCTCTCTCTCGCCTCTCTCTCTCTCTCTCTCTCTCTCTCTCTCTCTCTGGCAACAAAGACTTTCCAAGGGGTGCGAGTAAGCAAATGGAAGGGAGGGAAAGGGAGGTGGGTAGGGGTTCTGGAGGAGGTGATTTTTTTTTTTTTTCATTTGGTACTGGTCGCTACATAGTCAGTCTGGTTCTGTGCACTAAGTGGAGCCCTGAGGGGAGGGATGAGTACAGCAGGAGAGGGATGAATGAGGTACTCAGTCGGGAAAAGTTAATCTTATGATCGGCTTTGTACGGAGATGTCCATAGGCACGAACTATATTGACATTTCAGGCGTAGTGATTGGCAATAATGATCTCCTTCCTTTGTAACCTGCAACTTTGGACCACTCCCACGCTATACGAGTGGAGGTCCATATGTACTGGGTTCTATTTTTTTATGCTACTTAGGCAGCCATTTTAAGTTCTTGGGGGCATACAGTGAAAACAATGTGACTAATATGTGTCTGTACACTTCCAAATTTTCTGGATTATTTGCTAACGTTTTTGAATCAAAAAGAAAACTTCAAGCGTACTCAGAATTTCTGTTTATTAACGGGATTCTATCTCGTGCTTCCACAACAAAAAGCACGACGACACCTGCAACAAATTTCAGTGAGGAAGACTGCCTAAGTTAGAGGGTGGAAACAATATGGATACTGTTCCGCTTTAATAAAGGAGGACCTCCCTGACAGCATATAGATATGAAAGAATACCAGCAGCATTGAACTGCACTGAAGAATATACCTTCTTCTTGTCATCACCGCCAGACACGCCAGAAGGGACACGATCAACAGACAGGTAAATTACTGTCATATTGCCTCCTCGATGTTATTTCACGTGGGGCAAAAGGAATATCAAAATAAATCAATAAACAAAGAAGCAAGCAAACAACTAACTTACTAACTAACTAACCAACTAACTAACTGATTAAGTAAATAAATAATCAGACAAATAAATAGATAAGTAGATAAATGAACAACGAGATAAATAAATAAACAGATAAGTAAATGAATAAATGAATAAATCAAATGACAAATGAATAACTAGATAACCAAATAAATAAATGAATAAGAAAATTTGGTGTGTGTGTGTGTGTGTGTGTGTGTGTGTGTGTGTGTGTGTGTGTGTGTGTGTGTGTTTTACTGAGCAGAGAGACAGCACGCGAAAGGGACAAAACTTTTTTTGCAAATAATAAGCATTGAAGATCGCGATGGAAAAATCCAGATCACAGAACGTGTTAGAAAGATGTCTCTGCTGCATGGATCCTCGCTATTGTTCTCTTTGCAAGCTATAAGAAAAAGGGAGAAACAAGCTACTGTTGAAGCCGGAAAAGAAAGGACGCAAAGGTTTAAAGCAGAAGAAATAAACGAATGGCTGATGTAAAGAATAACTAGTATGTCAATAAAATGGGTGAAAATCATGCAGAATTTTGTTTCTTTTCTTTCTTTCTTTCTTTCTTTCTTTCTTTCTTTCTCTCTCTCTCTCTCTCTCTCTCTCTTTTTTTTTTTTTTTTTTTTTTTTGGGGGGGGGGGGGGGGGGTGGGGGATGCGGGTAAGGTCGATCCAGGATTATTTTGTACCCAGACTATTGACAGGGCCTGGGCCATTTTATACTCGGATATGTCCTGGACAATGCATGTTCTGACACGCTACACCAGAACAAGTGTACGTCATTGTTGTTCCCGTCTGACATACGTTTGTTCAAATAAGATGTCAAAGTCATTTCGCACATGCTGTCATGTCTGACTATAACCAAGCTGGACAAAATGTGTCACGTGAAAGTAATATATTTTACCAACGAACAGATGGCCATCATGTGACCACGTCTGTTCGAAAATCCAATAACCAGCAAAGCTAGACTGGCCAAGCCCATTCAACAGTACAACAAGGTAAAGACTTCGTGTGAGATACGCACATGCGCGCACACGCACACACTCACACACGCACACACACACATACACACACACACACACACACACACACACACACACACACACACACACACACGCACACACGCACGCACGCACGCACGCACGCACGCACATCCAAACCCACAGAATAAATTGATGTCATTAATTTCTGAGATCGAAATAGACAAAGAGGCACACAAAGAAATGGAAGGGGTAGGGAATGGATGATGAAGGGGTGTGTTGGAGGGGGGGGGGGGAGACTTAACCAATCCGCTCATGGTGACAGCTCCTTGATGGCATTGAAACTGAAACTAATCTAGCGTCTTCTTCTTTTCCTTCTTCATCTTCTTCAGTATTAAGGTCGAGATTCTCTACGTTGTTTTGAATGCGATGAAGCCTAGAAATATGTTCTGCTTAAACCAAAAACACGTTGATACTGAAATACAGCACTTAAGTTGATCAGAACGTGAATTGAAAAGTCCTGCTGTTGCATCAGTGGGAAAAATACAGACAGCTGTACTGGCCCAGTATGGTGGAGTTCCAGTTGAACGTGATCAACCAGTGATCAACCATCGTTATAGTGCTGTGGGCAAACTGGTCGAAAACAGACAATAGTGGAGCACACTGACTGTTTAATATGTTTCAACGCGCGAGGGTCACCAACTAAATAATCTAACGATGCACACTGGTCAGAACAATTTTGGAGGATGTTTGCACACGCTGGGTATGCAGTTAAGCAATTACTGCCACCAATAAAGGACTCAGTGGGTTGTGTCAGGCATACTTTTCAAATCAGAAAAGTCGCCATTTAACAGGACTGAAATGAAACTCAGGTGCAGGTAAGCCCCAAATAGCTCTTTGCGGACTATTGGTACGAGGGCACTGGAAATCCTGTGGCTGAGCGAGTGGAGGAGGGAGGAGGGAGGTAGCATTCCCACTTATAGGGCATGGAGGTAAGGGAGTCAAAGAAGACAGACAAAGTGTGGCTGCAAAGTCTGTATAGCATACCTGGCTGTCTCTGCACTCTCTTCATACAGTCTGCGAAGACTTCTGCCTTTGTTCACTTGTCATATTGGATGCGCGATACCTGTGGGTGTCTGCACACTCTATTTACACAGTCTGACAATATCTCTGGTTGTCTGTGCATTACCATGATATAGTCTACGTAATGTCTCTGCTTATCCGTATACTCATTACATAGTCTCTGCAGCATTTCCGGCTGTTGGAACAAACAATATTTCTGGCTGCCTATACACTCTCGTAATATAATCTGTAGTTTATCTGTGACTGTCTACACACTCTCGTAACATAGTCAGCATGATATCGCTGGCTGTATCTTCACGGTTATCATATAATCTGTACTTTTTTGTAGCTGTGTTTACACTCTATTTATACAATATGAATACTGTCTCTGACTGTTCCTACATTCTCGTTGTGCTCTATGTTTTATATCTATCTGTCCACATCTACAGCCTAGCCTGTACATTGATTTTGCCCAATATGTCCACATCTACAGCCTAGCCTGTACATTGATTTTGCCCATCCACATCTACAGCCTAGCCTGTACATTGATTTTGCCCATATGTCCACATCTACAGCCTAGCCTGTACATTGATTTTGCCCATATGTCCACATCTACAGCATGGTCTGTACATTTATTTTGCCCACATCTACGTTGCCAGAGAAGATGAACTGAATGTTGCAGTGGTCAAATGGCATGAAGAAATGAAAAAGGTGCGGCGTGAGGATGAGGCTTTATACGCTTGAAACGGACTGCGACAGTCCAGGATATATCAAAGGAAAGAAACAGAGATGTTCATGTGGAGAAAATCAGCTATAAAGTAGGCGGCAAAGATGTAGTTAGGGAAACAGAGATACAGTTGTGCAGAAAAACAAAACTGAACCAGAGAAACACAAATTTAACTCCACAGGAAACGAAATTCGAATCAGTTCTTGAGAAAAAAAAATGAACTGAATAAGGAGAATGATACTATACGTCTGCAGAAAAGCAAAACCAAATTGAAAACGGGAAACAAAGACGTTATTCTGTAGAAAAAGCATGTAAATTAGGGTGAAAAAAGAGTCCTGCAGAAACGCAACGTAAATTCAGGGATCAAAGATGCAGTTCCACCCAAAAGAAAACTGAAATCGAACGGCAAGAACATAGTGCAAAAAGTAGGGAAACAAATTTATGATTCTGCAAGACAGCGAATTGCATTTGGAGGAGGAAACTCCTCTTAAGCAGTTCTATAGAAAATACATCTGAATTAGGGGAGCAAAGATGTGGTTCTAGAGAAGAATATAATATTTCAGCACGGAGAATTAGATGCCGTACTATAGAAATTCAGACTGACACAGTAAGATACAATTGTCGTTCTACAGAAATAACAGATGCAATTTTACACAAAAAACAGACACGGTCAGAGACGAAAGATGTTGTTCTACATAATACCAAGACAGTGCAGTCTGTGTAAAAAGCAAAACGAATTAAGGACATAAAGAGGAAACCTTGAAGAAAATCGAGCTGGACTAGCGAGAAAAAAGACACTTAAAAAAAAACTAAATGAGATCAGATAGAGCTCTCCAGGTTGTTGCTATAGTGCCCACCAGCTGTAAAGTAAACTCGCTGTTTAAAAAAATCAGATTTACCTAAATCATAATACATAGATACAGACAGACAAAGATGAGACGAATAGATATACAGAATATGTACATGCACAAACAGATAGATAGATGGATAGAGAGAGAGAGAGATAGGTAAATAGACATGCACATGCATACATGCATACATACATACATACATACATACATACATACATACATACATACATACATACACATATACATGCATGCATGGATGCAGTGGACAGACAGACAGACAAATACTTTTTTCCCTAATTCATACCGGGCTGCTATCTGGGCGTAGGCCATTTTATACCGTGCTGCAAAGTGCTGGGCAATATATATTCTGACATGCTGCACAATATGCGTGGTGTAGGCCATTTCATACCTGGCTATGTGCTGGACAATGTATATTCTGACATGCTGCACAATATGCGTGCTGCACGATATCTCCCATCTGAAATATTTTTGTACAAGTAAGGATGTCGTCTTCCTAAAGACGACATACACTCCCCTCTGAAAACGTTGAGAAACGTGGCCTTATCTCCTGCTGAAGTGGAATGCCTTCCTTGCTAAGGATCAAGCAACAGGTGGAAAGGATATACAGACAGCAGGAATCCTTCTTAATAATCATGTTACTCCAGTGAGTGAATACTACACGTTCATGGGACCTGCAGGGAAGGAAACGGAGAGAGAGGGAAGAATAGATCTCTCTCTCTCTCTCTCTCTCTCTCTCTCTCTCTCTCTCTCTCTCTCTCTCTCTCTCTCGTGCAACAGTCTTTTACACTGGATGTGAATAAGCAAATGATAAGAAGGGGGAGATATGTGGGGAGGAGGGCTGAATGAGGCGATTTGTCATTTGGAACTAGTCGCTAGTCGCTACATGGTCAGTCGGGTTATATGGAGCCCTGGGGAGAGGAATGGGTAAAGCATGAGAGAGATGAATAGAGGGGAGGAGTGTGTGTGCGTGTGTGTGTGGGGGGGGGGGGGGGGGACTCACTCAGGGGAAGTAACTCCTACGGTCGGCTTTGTACGGATATGTCCACAGGCAGGAACTAGTTCGACAGCGCGGGCGCAATATTCGACAATAATGATCTTCAGCCTTTGTAAGCTGCTACTTTGGACTGCTCTCAGGTTCACGAGTGGGGGTTTTATATGTGCTGGGTTCTATTTTCCTCACAACTCAGACGGGCCATATTAAGCTCTATGAGACATACGATGAAAGAAAAAAAGAACGGACTGAAGTATGTCAGTATACTTCCAGATTTTCTGAATATTTCCCAGTGTTAACAATCCAAAGAAAAACGTCAATTACAAATTCTTAGCTTTTCGTTCTCGTCTACATAATCTCTGTTATTATCGGGGAATTACATTTTGTGTTTGGAGAAAAGAATCACATAGCAACACCCGCAGGACATCTCAGTCAGAAACATTGCTTAAATCAGAGGCGCAAAAAAAATCCATTCTTAATTTGTTCTGCTTTGATTAAAGAGGAAATCCCTTCCAGCATAAAGAAAAAGAAACTGGGAAGAACAGCGGCAGCACTAAGTTGCCCAGAAGAATGCCTTGTTCTTGTCATCACCGCCGGACATGTCGAGACAGGCATGATCAATAGACAGCTAATTTTTCGGCATATTAACTCCTCAATGTGATTTCACTCGGGACAGCCAGAACAGCGAAAGAAAAGAGATAACAGAGACTCAGTGTGATTCTTTCCCTTTCTTTCTCATTCGTTTTTTTCCTGTCCTTTTTTCCCTTGTTTTTCTTGATTTTTCTTTTCCTTTTGTTTTTGAGTGTACCGGGAGTGGGCGTAAGGGAGACAACACATTGAAGATAATGAGAGTTAAGGTCGTGACGGAGTGGCCAGATCACAGAGAGTGCTTGGAACATGGCACTGCGGTGTAGATCGTCGATGCTGTTCTCTATGCGAGCAGAAGGAGAGAAACAGTGGAGAAACAAGCAGCTGCTGAAGCTGGAAAAGAATTGACAACACGAAGATTTTAAGTTAGAAGAAAATGAACAAATGACTGATGTAAGGAAAAACTAGTATGGCAGCAAAATGGTTCACACACACACACACACACACACACATACACACACACACACACACACACACACACACACACACACACACACCACACACACACACACACACACACACCACCACCACCACCACCACCACCACCACACAACAACAACAACAACAACAACAACAATAACACCAACAACAGAATGCATACTCACTCTTCTAAGAAGTATTTCTTTTAAGGGAGAACGGGTGGGAAGTGGGGAGGTGGGAGAGGAGTTCTGAGAGAGTGAGAGAGAGAGACTAAAAGAGGGAGAGAGACAGACAGAGAGAGACAGACACACAGACAGACACACAGACAGACACACAGACAGACAGAAAGGAGATTGGAACCCCACACACACACACACACACACACACACACACACACACACACACGCACGCACGCACGCACGCAGGCACGCACACACACACACACACACACACACACACACACACACACACACACACACACACACACACGCACACACACACACACACACACACACACACACACACACACGCACACACACACACAGAATAAATGCATGTTCTAAACTTTTAAGATGGAAAGAGAAATGGATGGGGTATAGAATGTATGACTAAGGAGAGAGAGAGAGGAGAGAGAGAGAGAGAGAGAGACAGAGAGACAGAGAGACAGACAGACAGACAGACAGACAGACAGACAGACAGACCGATCGACAGACAGATAGACAGACAGACAGACAGACCGATAGACAGACAGACAGACAGACAGACAGACAGACCGATAGACAGAAAGACAGACAGACAGACAGACAGACAGACAGAACGGAGTTTTGGAACCAGCAGACATTTCCCTTCCATTCAGACACGGCATTAACTTTATTTGCTCCCTCTTCACACCAGGTGTTGAGTGGAACAGAAAGAAGAGACAAAATAATAGGAATTCCAGGAGAGGGAGAGAGAAAGAGAAGAGACAGAAAAGAGAGGAATGAGAGAGAGAGAGAGAGAGAGAGAGAGAAGAAGAGAGAAGAGAAGAAGAGAGAGAGAGAGAGAGAAGAAAGCGTGACATGCCAATAAGAAGATGAAGATTAGCTCAATTTGCACACTGTACAGTAGAATGAATTTATCTCATTGCACTGCAATAACTGCTTCTTCTTTAGCAGCTACCCCGTCTCTCTCTCTCTCTCTCTCTCTCTCTCTCTCTCTCTCTCTCCTCTCTCTCTCTCAATGGAGCCATGGAGCCCTGGGGAGAGGGATCAGTAAAGGATGAGAGCGATGAGTGAAAAAATCAGTCAGGGGAAGGCACTCCTACAACAGCCTTGTACTGAGATATCTACAGACTGAAACGACATCAACGGTTAGGACATAGTGATTAGCAACAGTAATCTTCTACCTTTGTTTAAAAAAAAGCTGCAGCTTTTAACTGCTCTCAGGTTTACGAGTGGTGGTTTGTAATGTACTGTGTTGTCTTGTCCTCGCCAGTAAGTTCTTGGGAGTATACACTAAAACAATGTGACCGAAAATATTCCAGCACACTCTTAAATTTTCTGCAATATTTCCTAACGTTTTTAATCCAAAGGAAAAAAAACTTCAATTAGTCAACTCAAGTTTTGTTTCGGAATTCTGAATCCCTAATAAAAATAGAGAAAATCGATGCCGTGCCTCGGCAACAAAAACACAACACCTGCACCAAATTTCAAGCAGAAAGATTGCATAGATTACAGGGGCGAATGGGATCAATCCGCATTTCGTTCTGCTTTAATTAACGAGCATCTCCCTGCCAGCATGAAAAATCAGAAATAATGTTAGCAGCATTAAACTCCACTGAACAATCCTTGTCTTTGTCACCAACTCCAGACACGTCGGAACAGGCACGATCAATAGACAGCTAATTTCCCGGCATATTATCCCCTTAATGCTATTTCACTTGGGACAGCAGGACTGGTGAAAAAAGAGACGCCGAGATTCTCTCTCTCTGTCTGTCTGTCTGTCTGTCTGTCTCTCTCTCTCTCTCTCTCTCTCTCTCTCTCTCTCTCTCCTCTCTCTCTCTCTCTCTCTCTCTCTCTCTCTGCTTTAGACATCATTTTGCCAGATGTCTAAAGAAGATGAGATACACTTCGTTCTTAGTTTCAAAGACTGAAAGAAGTTAGGCAAAAAATGAAGCCTAAATATTATTCAGAACCTTTTTTATTTAAAGTCAGTTTGCTGATGGCATGCATTAAACCTGATGTCATACGCAATTTTTCATTGTTTTTCTATAAGCTTTTAAATAGGCTGCAGAGAAATACATACTACATAGTATTGCATGATATGATTGCCGATGTCGTTGGTAATGTATTTTTGTTTTCAACTGGTATGACGAAGCGTTGTATATGGTACATTTACCCCTTAATAAGGGGCTGAGGCCTGCATGAATGAACCATCACTCATTTATTCTCTCTCTCTCTCTCTCTCTCTCTCTCTCTCTCTCTGTGTGTGTGTGTGTGTGTGTGTGTGTGTGTGTGTGTGTGTGTGTGTGTGTGTGTGTGTGTGTGAGAGAGAGTGTGTGTGTGTGGGCATGTGTATGTTTGTATGTGTGTATATGTGGTTTAAAATATGGAAATTATAATTTCATAGTCACAAAAAGGACGGAACATTTTTTTGTTTGTTTGTTTTTTTTGCTAGTAGTGACTTAAAAAAAAAACACACACATTGTGTTTGTTGTGCAGGATTGTGAAAAGGCCTTCAATGAGCCGTCATATTTACCTATTAAATATTCATAAAAGATTAATCGACCAAACATTCTTTTGTTCATTCATGAATACATTAATTCATTTATTTCCTCATTTATTCATTCATTCATTCATGCAGTCATTCAGTCATTCATTCTTTTTCTTTTTGTTAGGAAATAATCTATTCAGGGAATATCAGTAAGAAATGAAGGCTAGGGCGAGGGAGAGAAGAGTGGTGTGATTTTTTTAAAATCTCCTGACGCTAGTCGCTACATGTACAATCCTGTTGTTTGGTCTGAATTTAGCCTTGGAGAGAGGGATCAGTGAGGGATGAGAGGGATGCATGAGGGAGTGCTCCGAAATCAGTCCTCCAATCAGCTTTATTCTGAGATGCCCACAAGCAACATTTACATCCCCGGTTTGGACACAATGATCGTCAATAATGATCTTCTCCCGCCTTCCTAAGCTGCAGCTCTAGGCTGCTGTCCATTTTACGAGTGGAGCTTTATATGCATGGGGTGTTGTTTTCTTCGGCACTTACGTGGTCAGTTTCCCTTCTTGGAAGAAGGCTGTACGATGAATACGTTGTTTCTAAAAAATAAAAATAAAAATATCGCGGCGTATTTGTAGACGGGGTTGACGTATGTTCTTTTGTTTTCGTAAAAGAAAATAACTTCCAGTGTTGAAACTTAGGCTCTCTTCTTCTTCTTCTTCTTCTTCTTCTCTTCTTCTTCTTCTATTCATTTATTCATTTATTTATCTATTTATTTCCCCATTTCTATTAACAAATTCTACTCAATGTTGTTCACTTCTTCCACATGAAACAGTTTGTCTGATTTACTACAAGAAAAATGATATATCTGCATTTTCACTTTTACAAAGGGGAATGGGGTAGGTGCGTTCGTTTGTTTTCTTTCCAGTCTTA
>CM065715.1:76464397-76484397 GCA_033310375.1 Conus canariensis
GCATAATCCGTGACCCATAATGAGCATACCTACAAATTTCCAGAAAGATCGGCCAAGTACTTTCTAAAATATTCCATAGAAAAGAAAAACCTTTATGGGCCGTTATAGCCGTTAGTAACGGATATATCGGTGAAATAAAACATCGGGCATGATCTGTGACCCATAATGAACATACCTTCAATTTTCACAAAGATCGGCCAAGTACTTTCTAAGATATTCCATAAAGAAGAAAAACCTTTATGGGCCGTTATAGCCGTTAGTAACGGATATATCGGTGGAATAAAACATCGGGCATGATCTGTGACCCATAATGAACATACCTTCAATTTTCACAAAGATCGGCCAAGTACTTTCTAAGATATTCCATAAAGAAGAAAAAGCCGTTAGTAACGGCTATAACGGTAAAGTAAAACATCGGACTTTATCCGTAACCCATAGCGAACATACCTGCTAATTTTCAGAAAGATCGGCGAAGTACTCTCTGAGATATTCCATTAAAAAAAACCGTTACAGGCCATTGCAGCTGTTAGTAACGGCTATAACGGTAAACTAAAACATCGGGCATTATTCGTGACCCATAATGAACATACCTGCTAGTTTTCACAAAGATCGGCCAAGTACTTTCTGAGATATTCCATGAAGAAGACAAACCGTTACAGGCAGTTACAGCCGTTAGTAACAGCTATAACGGTAAACGAAAACATCGGGCATTATTCGTTACCCACAATGAATATACCAACAAATTTTCACAAAGATCGGCCAGTAAACTTTCTGAGATATTCCATAAAGAAGAACAACCGTTACAGGCCGTTACAGCCGTTAGTAACGGCTATAGCGGTAAACTAAAACATCGACATCATCCATGACCCATAATGAACATACCTACAAATTTTCAGAAAGATCGGCCCAGTAGTTTTGTCTGGAGCGAGTGGAACACATTTTGACCACGAACGGACGGACACACACACACACACACACACACACACACACACACACACACACACACACACACACACACACACACACGCACGCACACACACACACACACACACACACACACAAAACACACACACACACACACACACAGCATTTCTTCGTTCCCATTCTAAAGTACTCCCTGTTCTATAAGAACTGGGAGTACAAAAACTGACTGACTGACAGACTATGATGCGGAAAACAACTGAATGTAACAGCGCCAGCAAGCAGCTCTTTAATCGGCTCTACCAAGGTAGGCAGCTCACTATATGAAGGAAAAAGGGAATTATAAAGCGCTTAGACCTTAAAAACAGAATTGAGGACAGGCGTTGTGTAATTTTTTTCGTTTTCTTTTTTCTGTCTCATTTTCTTGGCCACATCAGTGGCATTGCACCCACGCCGCTCATTCCGACCTCCCGTCCACAGCCACAGCCCGGTCAACCTTGTCGCGACCCCGGCAACATCGATCCACAGGGAGCAGTCAGTGTTAAGTCGTCAAGAGGCAACTCACTGGAGGAGTCACTGCACCGCTGCTGAGTTACCTCGGTAGTGTTCAGTGATGCAGTTTCTGATCCATACGCAGGACACCACCTCCTAAGCCTCCTACTGACGATAATAATTGCCTAGTCTCGGAGCTGGCGTGAATAAGCTGTCTCTCCGGAGCGTGTCGCCACGTCCGTCCAGCGACAGACCCTATGAATTTGCCGATACGGGTAACCCAGATAGAATCAAACCAAAGATAGACGTGGAAAGGATATCGAAACTGAGGTCACCTTGAGAGCAGGGCATGAAGGGCCACCTAAGTCGAGACTTTTTTTTTTTCTAATGCTGATCGAAGAGGATGAGGACAGAGAAGATGATGCTGCTGATGTCCATTCCGGTCTGAGACTGCACGACTGGGCTGTACTCTACGTGTTCTTTCATAATATATCCCAGCATCAACCAGGCCCGAGGGATATAGACACCTGCAGTGTTGGTCAGGAAATTCGAGCAACCCTGTCAGAGACGCATCCATTAAGTTAATGAAATTCGACTGTGTGGTCCCAGCTGAGCCCGTAGCAAATTCAACTCTGGGCAGGTGCCGGTCGGGCAGAAAAATCCCACAAATATATAGCCCTGATGGGAATCGAATCCACGACCTCTCAGCTCGGTATCCGCGACGCTAACCACTTCACCACGGCGGCTGGTGCTGTGTAACTACTACTACTACTACTACTCTACTACTACTACTACTACTACTACTACTACTACTACTACTACTACTACTACTACTACTACTACTAATAAGAAGAAGAAGAAGAAGAAGAAGAATGATAATCGCATCTACTGTTGCCAGCAATGGACAGTATGTTGTGTGCATCGTGTTCGTTAAACCAGTACCGTGATCACGGAACAGCGTGAGAATGGCTCTGGAAATCAGTAGACCTCTTGGGGACCGTATAGACCATGTTACTGTTCATAGAGATGCTGGGCTGAATGAGGCGTGAGTGATGTCACTCCAGGGATATGGAGGAAAGATTGATACATACGATGTCAAATAGCACTGCAGTAGTTTTTATTGTCACAATTGCTCTTTCTATGATGATGCGGATGCTGATGCTGCTGTTGCTGTTGATGATCATGCTGATCATAATAATGAAGATTGATACCATTATTATTTCTATTATCATCATAATCATCATCATTGTTGTTTGTTGTTCTTGCTGTTGTGGTATTCGATGATGTTGTTGTTGTCGTCGTCGTTGTTCTAACAATAATTGGTACGCCAGATCAAATAAATACTCTGAGCGTGTACAATTAAAAAAATACACACACAAAAACCACACAACAACAGCAGCAGCAGCGGCAACAACTAAACGCTCGCACATGCCTATTCTTACTACCCCTCCCCCCCCTCCCCCCCCCCCCCCCCCCCCTATTAATAGCCTTTTCAATCGACACTGGAAAGCTCAGTTGTTGCTTTTAGACACGTGTGTGTGTGTTGTGTGTGTGTGTTGTGTGTGGTAGTGTTGTGTGTGTGTGTGTGTGTGTGTGTGTGTGTGTGGGTGTGGGTGGGGGGGTGTTAGTTGGCACTGTGTGTGTGTACAGGGGGGGCGTTGTTGGCATAAGTATAGTCGTCAATAGCACATGTGTGTTTGTGCACATACAAGTAAGAAATGCTGCAGATGAAATTACGTCCGTGTTCATGCATACACTTTTATATGAGCAACAAAAGTATGATCATTGGAGGAACGACCAGTGCCCCTTCGTTTCATTTATTATTTATTTATTTATTTATTTATTTATTTATTTATCTATTTATTTATTCATGTATGTGTGTATATATATATATAATATATATATATATATATATATATTATATAGAGAAAAAGAGAGAGAGATGTCTGTCTGTCTATATATACATATATATGTATATATATATATATGTTTGCATACATGTGTTTGTTATCTATGTAATTACTTATTTGTTTATTTATTTATTTGCACTATGCACACTCTTTTCTGGGACCTTTGTTACTGAACTTTTGTCTGATCTTACATCTCATGTGCCTGTGAAAACAAAACTGTGTAATATTCTGTCCAAGAGCAAAACCGATAGTTGAACAAAATAAGAAGAAATAACAGAAAATCTGCACTTAAGTCATTTTTGTTTCTTCATTTTGTTAGAAATCTCAATTGAAACATGAAGAGCTGGTCTGCTTATACCGCAAGAAATTCAGTAGAAAGAAGATTATAGGAAATTGCACAGACAAAAAAAAAACTGTATTGACCAGCACGACCGGAATGAATTTTCTTCTCTCTGCTAATAGTTTTGTTTCTTTTTGTTTTAAAACATAATCAGTTTGTCATTGGTGACTCTTTTCTTCCATTTATGATTGGTTTCAAAAGAAAAAGTCTTGCCGAGGTTCTTATCTTACGCTGTTTTTATTGGGGGAGGGGGGGACTTTTTTGTTCATCATTTGGATCTGGATGTGTAAATAAAACACTCCAAAATGTAATTGGTGAAGAAGAGAGCACGATTATATGAGACGTGAAGGGAGATTTCTCCTCTCTCTCTCTCTCTCTCTCTCTCTCTCTCTCTCTCTCTCTCTCTCTCTCTCTCTCTCTCTCTGTGCGCACGCGTGAGCGGGCCCTCTTGTGCATGCATGCGTGCGTGCGAGCATGCGTGCGTGTGTGTGTTTATGCGTTTATCAGTGTGTGCATGTGTGTGTGTGTGCTTGTGTGTGTGTGTGTGTGCTTGTGTGTGTGTGTGTGTGTGTGTGTGTGTGTGTGTGTGTGTGTGTGTGTGTGTGTGTGTGTGTGTGCGTGCGTGCGTACGTGTGTATGTGTGTGTGTGGGTGTGGGTGTGGGTGTGTGTCTGCCTGTGTCAGTGTGTGTGAGTCTTATTCAGAGTCTGAGATGATTTATTTGTTAGGCCACAGGCCCATACAAATGGAGTTCATATGTGCCATGGTGTTACATAACGATAGCTATGTTTTTCAAGAGCATCTTTTCTTATCATATATGGTTTGTATACATATTTACAAAGCCTGAAAATTACATTATCATTCCCATTTGAGAGCAGAAAAGACATTCAAACATTGAAGGACATCTGTGATATTTACGAGATATTGATTGTCCACGCAGTTCAGTATATGTCGGGCATACCAATAGGAAGTGCTGTTCTGTTTCAAGAGTATCTGTACAGAATGGACAAAAAACGTTAATATCCATAATAAATTAGCATTGCGAAAGTTGACAGAACGCGAACGCAACGGTAACATACCAATTCTAAACCTGGTTAACATCTTACGCATGTTAATACATTTAACAACACAGAAATAGGGGCACACAGACAGTGACTGACCATACGTAGCATAAACGTTGCAAAATTTGTGTGATTCGAGAGCAGAATGCCATTCTTGTCTACAACAATCAATTAAACGCTGTTTTAGCTGGGCAATAAACCGCGTAACAAATTTACAGACTGTGCTTCCCACAAACCCAGAACACAAACACAAACATATAAGGCATGTTTCTAACTTTACATACCCATATGGGATAGTTTTGTTCCTGTAAAATCAGAAGCATTGAATAAACTTTTTAGGGAGTCTATAATCATCCATACTAACAACACGCAACCAAAATATTACACATTTTGCGAAATTATTGACTTTTAGAGGATATCTGCCTAATTCTCCATAAACCAAATGCTTTGGTGTTCTCTGAGTAACACACATAAAACGCTTCAATGCTGACAAGTGAACTCTCTCAATAATAACATGATCACACATAACGCCCTATGCATCCGCATCATACAATAGGACTGGCTGTATTTGACTGTCAAATAACTTTAAAAATATTTCTGGTGAATGTTCTCCTATTGGCTATAGCATTCTTATTATTGCTGCAACCCCCTTTTGAACACGATCGGACAAGTCTCGCAATGTAGACTGGAATGAAAGCCGTGTCGTGAGGATAATGCCAAGGTTTTTATACATATTTACAACAGTTAATGCGTCATTTCCGTCCGTCCATGTTTCATTTTCGGCTAAGTAACCCCCATTTCTGACGACAATAACACTTGATTTACCGAAATTTGCTATTAAATTCAGTCAATTCGCTGTACTGTACAAAATGTTCTATTGCGTTTGGAGTCCAATAACACTTTCAGACACAAGAGCAACGTCATCTGCGAACAAGATCAATATTTCAATCAGATCAGTTGATAACTGAATACCATGTCTACCGTTTTCGTTAATTTCTGTTGTAAGCTCATTAATTAGCAGGGAAAACAAAACTGGAGAACGTACTTCACCCTGTTTCAGACCTCTATGGCCCAAGAAAACACCAGTTAAATCAGCACCAACTCGCACACGGGCTTGAACGATAGAGTACATACTTTTCAATGCATTTTTAAGTGTGTGTGTGTGTGTGTGTGTGTGTGTGTGTGTGTGTGTGTGTGTGTGTGTGTGTGTGAGAGAGAGAGAGAGAGAGAGACAGACAGACAGACAGACAGACAGACAGACAGTGTGTGCGTGTGTGTGAAAGAGAAAGAGTGGAGAGATGGACAGGGATAGGGAAAGAGAGGCTGGGGGAGGGGGGGGGAGGGAAAGAAATAGAGAGAGTGTTGTGAAGTTCACTCACACACACACACACACACACACACACACACACACACACACACAACACACACACACACACACACAAAGGAGGATTCTGATGTTCAGTGTCTGATTTCACAAAAACGGCGGTCTGAGAGTTCACCTGCTGTTGATGTTTATTCCTTTATATTTCATACCATAACTGGGTGTGTAGCAGAGCCCGGCAGTGCTGTGTGAAAGAAGCTGTAGGGAGAAAAACAACTGTAGAGTCTCATACATGACTACATTGTTTGTTTGTCGCTTGCAATGTTGGTTGACGGCGTGATCAAATGTAATACAACTCTGTAAGGAGAGAGGGGGGGGGGGGGTTACTGTATTAAGCGTACTCCTTTGTTCAATTGTATTTTGATGTTAGTGAAAATGTGCATGCCTTTCCCAAATCTTCAGTTCTGGTGTGACTTTCGTGTCCGTGTGGACTATGATATCATGCCTTGATCTGTTCTTACTTCTTTCCCATGCTTCTTATCTGTTATATAGGTTTAATTGTGTTTATTTATCAAGGATTTGCCGTATCTTTTTTCCGTACTTATTGTTCGAGTTCTTTGTTGAATTTTGTTTTCTGTCATCGAATGTGTTTAGTTTGTTGTAACTTTCAAATTCTGTTTTTCATTGTGTTTTCTCTAAGGCAAGGTTGTAATGCTGACTCAGAAAAAAAAAAATACTGGTTTGGAGCACAACAACAAACTTGAGGTCTGTTGAAATATCTGTTATCTCTCTGTCTCTCTCTCTCTCTCTGTCTCTGTCTCTGTATGTGTGTGTGCGTGTGTGCGTGTGTGTGTGTGTGTGTGTGTGTGTGTGTGTGTGTGTGTGTGTGTGTGTGTGTGTGTGTGAGAGAGAGAGAGAGAGACAGACAGACAGACAGACAGACAGACAGAGAGAGAGAGAGAGAGAGGGAGCGCATGTGTGTGAAGGGGGGAAGGGGGATGGTAATGGCTGCCACGTTGAATACTTGCGAGCTTTTTCTCACGTGTACGTTAAAAAAGTAACCCAATAACCGACATATGATATAGTCTCTCTGAAGACCCGCCGAAACTCTCGCAGTAAAGAACATGAGAAGAGCAGGCTCATCTTCTAAAGAGGGTCTCCGGCATTGCCAAGCCTCTATCCAGCAATGAGCAGCAAGAATCCAGCAGACCCCACCTGTACTTCCAGCCTCTTTGCCTCCAATCCCTCCCTCAACACTAGTTACGCTTTCATGTAATCTGCCGGGGGAGGGGGGGGGGAGGGGGGAGGAGGGGGGATGTAGTACAGGATGAAGCTTCTTCTTCTTCACAACGGTATTCACACTGGATGCGCGAAGCAGCACAGATGGGGAGTAAGAGGGAGAGGGATGGGGAGGGAGGGGGGAGGTGGGGAAACAAGGTGGGTGGTATGGGGAGAGGTAAGGCGATTTTTTTTTTACTATTGGCATTGGTCAGCATGAGTCACTCAGACTGTAGGGACTAAATGAAGCCGTGGAGGGAGGGAGGGGCGAGAGACTGAGGCGAGTCTTCCAATCAGTTTGCGCTGAGATCGGCTTTGTACTGAGATGTCCACAGGTAGCAGCTCCAGGTAGTGTCCATCACCAGTGTGGTAGCAGTGATCGTCAATAAGTGATCTTCTCTTGCCTTTCTGAGCTGCAACACTTGTCGGCTTTCCCCTTCACGAGTTGAGTTGAATTGGTGCTCATGTTTCTCCTTCAGGGGAACACAAATACAACGATGTTACTTTACGTATGACTGTATGCTTCGTCACTTTGGTGATCATATTTCTACTTCAGGGAAGTATAAAGAGAACGCTGTTGTCGAACCTATGACAGTATACCATGCTATTTCTGCAGGGGTATGCTAAGAGAATGACGTTTCCTAACATATGACAGTATACTTCCTATCCAGTTTTTCTACTCTTTTCATCAAGCAAAGGAAAAGACCCACTTTTCAAGCTGAAGCGTGTGTGTGTGTGTGTGTGTGTGTGTGTGTGTGTGTGTGTGTGTGTGTGTGTGTGTGTGTGTGTGTGTGTGTGTGTGTGTGTGTGTGTGTGTGTGTTTGCCTGCCAGTTTGACTAGTTGCATGCTCATGCTCACATGCACATTTAAAAAAAGAAGAAATCAACTGAAAAATAATGCCATTTTCCCAAATTCCTCCCCCAAGACAATAGTCATTACCCATACATGGAATCTGCTGTGCTGATCGTGGAGTAAGGAGTTGTCTTGACCTTCTTCTTTCCTCTGGCATTTCTACTGTCTATGTAGAGTAGAAAGAAACTCGTGGAGAGCGTGGCAGCAGAGAGTCCTCAGAAGAGAAGCCCCCTTCAAGCAAGTGTTTCGGCCCTTATCTCCTGACACTCTAGGGGGGTTGGGCCACACCCGGTTCATGACTCCGGATGTCCCTCTGCTGCCCCTTTTTTTTCCCATCTTGGGACGAGCCATGGCTGGGATTCGAACCCATGACCCTCTGGACATGCTCATTTTCCACTTAATGACTCGCGCTTTAACCACTGAGCCACAGGGACACCTGATATTTGTAGGGAAATTAAGCCTTATGAAGTTCACTTTTGTTCCTCCTTGACCAGATCCAGCTTGAACACCTCTCTGCCGCTTCTGCCATTGCTTTCAGGGCTCTGGTTTTTTCCTTCCCTGCAACTGAGAGGTGTTTCATGAGGCTGTATGCAGACGTTCCTACAAACCCCCTAGCTCCAATTTCTGCAGTGATGACTTTGACCTGATAGCCTTCTCTCCTCAGGCTGTTTGCCAGATCAGCATACTTTTCAGTCTTGTAGATTTGAGCTGCTTCCATTCTGTTCTCATATGGCACCGTGAGCTCGATCATGATCAGCTGCTTGGTTGACTTAGAGTGGACTACTATGTCTGGTCTCATGCCACTCTTGCTGATGATCTCTGGGTGACTCTTCCATTCTGGGAGGTCTGCAGTGCACTCCCAGTCATCTGCCCCGTCCAGCAGACTCTGCCTGCATGTTTCGAGTGGCACTGTTGTTCTTGGCCATGATTTGCTGCCTCCTGCCGTGAAGAATGTTGCGGGTGCTTTTGGAGTCCTGATTTTCCCTTTTGTGGTGTTGGTACTAGCCCAGACTACTTGTACAATTTCTTTGAGCACTTGGTTGTGCCTCCATGTGTACCTTCCTTGAGCCAGGGCTACTTTACATGAGCTTAGGACATGCTCCACTGTTTGTTTTTCATGGCAGAGGGGGCATGCAGGATCGTCTGTTTTCCCCCACTTCACCAGGTTTGCATTTGAGGGCAGAAGGTCATATGCAGATCTGAGAATGAAGCTGATCCTGAGAGGGGCCATGTGCCAAATGTCATTCCAAGTGAGACTTCTTTGGAGTGCATTCTCCCACGTTGTCCATTGCCCTTGCTGGCTCTGCTGGACTGCTTTTTGGAGTCTTTTTTGGTCTTCTTCTTTTCTCATCTCCTGAATCATCATGTCTCTTTTGGCTTTTCCTTTGGCCTTTGACCACCATTCAGTTTTGGTCATCCCCAGTCCTTGTCTGTTGGTCTGTGTGTGTCCTGTTATTTCTCTGATCTTGAGACTTTCTTTTGCAGAATCCATCGCCTCTTGAACTTTCCATTTTCTGCCTGTCTTCAGCTGGGGCTTGATTGCTTCTACCACCTTGTCTCCTGAGTCCTCCAGCATGCTTTGAAGTCTGATCTTCCCTGCTTTGTATTCCTCCAGGATGGATTTCAGGGGTAGTTTCAGCTTTGCTTGGCGACAGTACAGCGCTATGTCAGTCAGACAGGGTGGGACACCAAGCCATTTCCTTGTGAACTTGTTGATTTTTGCTTCCATTGCCTCCACTATGCTGGTGCAGATGTCGTATATCATCAGAGGCCATAGCAGCTTTGGTATCAGCATGAACTGCAGACACCAGACCTTGTATTTGCCAGGGAGCCCACACTGGTCAATGGTCTCCAAGCCTTCCTCCGCCATCTGCTTGGTTTCTTTTGCTCTTTGTGTGTCTTTCAGCGTATCATCATACCATCTTCCAAGGCTCTTGACTGGTTCTTCTGTGACTGTTGGAATGGCCTGGTTGGCAACACTGAAGACCACAGATCCGGCCACTTTTCCTTTCCTCAGTGAGAGACTCCGTGATTTCTTTGGCTTGAACTTCATTCTGGATGAGGCAACTATGTCGTCTAGCCTCTCCAGCACATGACGTGTCTCGTCTTCTCTGGATGAAATCACTGTAGTGTCATCCATGAAGGCCTTGAGAGGAGGCATCTTGTATCCATCGCCAAGGTCTGTTTGTCTCGCGTTGTTTGTTGCTGCTTTCAAGATGAGTTCCATTGCCAGCACGAACAGTATTGGGGAAATTGCACAGCCCATTGCAATACCCACTTCCAAGTTGATCCAGTCTGTTGTGTACTCCTTGGTAGAGAACCGCATTGAGAAGCCATTGAAGTACTTCTTGAGCATGTCGCGGATGTTCTTTGGCACATGGTACATCTCAAGAGCCAACTGTATCATCTCATGGGGCACAGATCCATATGCGTTTGCCAGATCAAGCCACACTACGTCCAGGTCTCTCTTTTCTGTTTTTGCTTTTTGGATTGCGTCCCAGATCATTGTGGCGTGTTCTACACAGCCAGCCACGCCTGGGATGCCACCTTTCTGGACTGACACATCCAAGTACTTGTTTTCCATCAGGTACTTGGTCAGCCTTGCTGCCATGACAGAGAAGAAGATTTTCCCTTCGACGTTCAGTAGTGATATTGGCCTGAACTGGCTAATGTCACTTGAGTTTTGCTCTTTGGGGATGTACACACCATCTGCCGTCATCCCTTGGCCGCTGATCTTCTGGTTTCTCCAAGCCGATCGCAGCAGCCTGTGGAGCCACTCCAGCACCTTGGGACATTTCTTGTAAAGCTGGTAAGGTATTCCGTTTGGCCCTGGTGATGATTTGGCTCTGGCTTTGTCGACCACCTTCTTGATTTCCGCCAACGTTGGAGGCTTGCCATTGAACTGTTCCTCAGGGTTGGTTGGCCACACCAGACCTTGAATGTCGAGTTGTGCTTTGCTCTGTGGGTCAGAGTATGTTTTCCTCAGATGCTGCTCAAGAACTCCTTTGTCCACACTTAGGGTCCCAGATTTTGGCTGCTCAAACAGTGTTCTGGCAAACTGGAAGGGATCTCTGAAGAAGCGCTCTTGTGTCTTCTTCTTTTTGCTCTTCCTCTTCCTCGCAGATTCCGCTTTGCTGAGGGCGCTGTGTTTTTCTTTCAGGTCTTTCCACAGTTTTTCCAAGCCTTGTTTTTCAGCTGGCAGTGCGGTCTTCATTTGCATCTTGAGGTTTTTCTTTTGGACCCTGATCTTGTCCATCTTTTCTTGGCGTCTGGATTTCTTTGGAGGTGTTTTCTCTTTGGGTAGTTTTGCTCCATAGGCGTCTCTACATGTGGCATACATAATGTCCCCATATGTGGCTAGTTTGTGTTCCAGGGTGCTTTTCCCTATCAGTGCATCGAGTCTTTGGACGATTTTTGCATCCAGTTTCTCCCAATCTTCAGTTTCGTTTGCTCGTGGCAGGTTGAGTTTCAGGCGCCTGGCATCGAGGGCCTGTGCAAATTCCTCATCCGAACCAACAGCGTGGATGTCCTTGGCACTGTGGTTTAAATCCTGGCCTTGGTCTTCCGACGTCTTATCTGCTGATGCAGTGCGCTGCTGCTCATTCAGATGAGTCTTCACACATCCCATCTTTGTTCTGTGGATCTTCATGCCACGGGTGGTAGCGAAACGCTTTCCACAGACACATGGATATTCCATTTGGTCCATGTTCATAGTCCGTTTGGGATTTGCAGTCATGATTGGTTGAGCGCCGATGGATTCATCATTCTCTCCCCCTTTCGGTGAATCCTGGGAGCATCTTTTCCTTTTATTCTTAGTAGCCACATGGGGAATGGAGTCAGAACCAATGTTAAATAGAGCACTGCAGATGGGGGAGTATGAAGAGGGAGGACAGGGAGGGGGCGGGGCAGGGGAATGGGTGAGGTATGGGCCGGGAGAAGGAGATATTTACTTCTTTTTTTTTCTGGCAGTGGTAAGTACACAGACAATCAGACTGCAAGGACTCAGTGGAGCCCTGGGCTGAGGGTTGAGAGAGGGACTCACGCCACTCCCACATTTGGCTTTGGACTGAGATCGGCTTTTTATTACTATTATTATTATTATTGTTGTTATTATGAATACTTATGTAGCGCCTATTCTCGGCTAGAGACCAAGCTCTAAGCGCTTTCCAAACCACACTCGTCTACACAACGAGCTGCCTACCTGGGTAGTGCCGATTGAAGAGCTGCCAGCTGGCGCTTCATTCAGTCGTTTCCCGTGTCATCCAGTCCATATCGTTCAATATTGTTCACTCGATTTCCTTGTTTCCTTTATTCTTTCCATTTCTTACACAGGGTGCATGTTATATGTAATGTGTCATCCATACCAACGGCCAAACTGGCCCTCTCTTCCGAAAGTTGGTGACGGAATTTTACGTGTGTGCAAGATATTATGCGTGCGTTCACACACGGAACCTCGGTTTATAGTCTCATTCGGAGGACTGTATGGGGAATGGAGTCAGAACCAATGTTAACTCCGAGGGAAAAATCCCCTGTACCGAAACAGCCCGGCAGAGATTCGAACCCGCAACCCCAGGATCACCAAGATTACGAGTCCGGCGCTCTACCAGCTGAGCTATTCCGGCCCCCGGCTTTGTACGGATGTGTCCACAGGCAGCATTGATATGACAAGTTCGGGTGCAGTGATCATCAATAAGTGATTTTCTCCTGCATCATTAGCTGCAATGTTTTGTATGCTCTCCACTTCACGAACTGAGTTATTGATGTAGTGGAGGCTGTTTTTCTCACCACTTTGGTGATCATATTTCTTCTTCAGGAGCATAGAGAGAAAATGATGCTGCCTAACATATCACAGTATACCTTCCAAATGTATTTTCCTCTTTTTTTTCGGTAAAACGAGAAAACAAATGTACATTCCAGCTGAAGTCTTTGTGTGTGTGTGTGTGTGTGTGTGTGTGTGTGTGTGTGTGTGTGTGTGTGTGTGTGTGTGTGTGTGTGTGTCTGTGTGTGTCTGTGTGTGTATGTGTGCGTGTGTACATGTGTGTGTTTGTGTGTGTGTTTTGTGTGTGTGTGTGTGTGTGTGTGTGTGTGTGTGTGTGTGTGTGTGCGTGTGTGTGTGTGTGTGTGTGTGTGTGTGTGCGCGCGTTCGTGCGCGTTCGTGCGCGCATGTGAGTCTGTGTCTGTGTTTGTGTGTGCCTGTCAGCTTGGATGATTGCATGCATATGCTCACGTGCGCGTTATATAAAAAGAAATCATAATCATTGACAAATGATACCATTTCTCTTATGGCCTGCCTAAGCTTTCCCAGCATAGAACGTGAGAAGTGCAGGCCCGTCTTCCCTTGAAGAAGATCTCCATCTTTGCCAAACTTCCATCCAGCAATGGACAGGAAGAAGCGAGGAACACCACCACCACCCCGCTATCCCCCTCCCTTCCTCAAGTCAATACTTGTTACGCATTCATCGGATCTGCCAGGAAGAGAGAGGAGGAAGTAGAATAGGGAGCTTCTCCTTTTTCCTTCTGACGATCTTTATACTGGGTGTGCGTCATAAAGCAGAGCAGAGGGGGCGTGAGAGGGAGGCAGATGGGAAGGGGGGGGGGGGGGGGGAATGGGAGAGGTGTGGGACTGGGCAAGGAGGTAACTTTTCTTCTGCTGGCACTGGTCGGCACACAGTCCATCAGGCTGCACGGACTAACTGCAGCCCTGAGGAGAGGAATGGGCGAGAGGCTCACGAGATTCCTACAATCGGCTTTGTTCTGAGATCGGTTTTGTACTGAGACGTCCACAGGCAGTAGAAATATCACCAGTTTGGGCTCATTGGTCATCAATAAGTAGATCTTCTCTTGCCTTCCTGAGCTGCAACAGTCGTCTGTTTTCCGCTTCATGATTTGAGTTCTATATAGATTGGATGTTACTTTCTTTGTCATGTTGGTAGCCATTTTTTTCATTCATGACGTACAAAGGAAACGATGTTGCCTAAAATATGACAGTTTGTGTCCAAAGTATTTTCTTCTCTTTTTTATTGAAGAAAGAAAAAGATCGATGTTCAAATTTCTTTTTTCTTTTTTTTTTTCATTTTCCGCGTAGCAAAATATGAACTTATTTTGTTCAAATGTTTCTATTGTGTTTTATTTATATTTTTGTTTTTGTTTGTTTATTTGTTTGCTTGTTTGTTTGTTTTACACCACATTTCAATATAGATTAATATTTGTATGTATTACTTTTACTTAGCTCACACACAGGTTAATGACAAAAATCTCAAACCGCATTGTTGTTAGATAGCTGGATGGTTCAGGTTGGTTTTAAAGTGGCGTGACTTCTGGTGGGAACTGAAGACTTAAAGCAAAAGTAGAGTTACTGAGCCGCCAATGATGCATCAAACAGATTACGCAACGCGTTTCGACCTTTTGAGGCAAACAACATTCAAAACAACGGAACCAGAGGGTGAACAGTCACTAATCTCATTGACCCGGGTGAAAAACGGAAACTATGGGAATGAATTTGAAGAGAAGAGAGTAGAGGTTGGCAGCACTACCTGTTGACCCTCCCACCCTACCCTGTATGACATATAATATTGCTACAACAGCATTTTCCATGTTCTATCCGTTAGTCATGTGACTCATCTGGGCTTGGCGTGTCTTTCCTTTGCCACCCACGCCACATCGGAAAGATATCAGCATTCCAGACATTCCATCACGCGTCACTTGTCCTAGACGTGTTACTCATGTGGTAGGCTACCTCACTTCACACTTCAGTGATCACAGTTGATGATCTACAAAATCTGAGAGAGAGACTGTCATGTTTAATTCAAAATGCATTATGTCACACTGGACATGTTTGAAAGTCTCCATCCAACAAAAGGACTTAGTCTTCCCTCGTTCAACATTCAAATAGATGTCATGCATGTCAGACAACCTGTCGATCAGACGCTGGAAACATGATATGTGGCTCAAGTCTCTAAAAGGACAGCACAAGCCCAGCACCACACACAGGCTCACCACAGGTCATAAAACTGGAAACAGTCCTTAACATTGAGTGGAACGTGACGCTGGTGTATGGCAGAGAGGGAAATGTTAATCTCCCATACTACTCTAAAATCCTTTTTGTCAAATTTCACTCATGGACTCAGAAGTAAAAAGTACGTGGAATCTAGTTTCTATGTCTTGAGACTATGCATTGTTTGTGTTACTATTTATGTTCTAAAAGAATAACTGTATGCCAGTTTTTCAGAGGATCTGCTGGGATGATTTGTTTAAATAAAGTATCTGTCTAAAGACTTTGTAGCAGGTGATTCTAATCAACACGTGTGCTCAGGCATTGTATCGCGGTACCTGATTAAATAACCTATGTATTTAACTGGTTTGAAGCATTATCTCCCTTGGTCAGCAGTTCTCTCTCTCTCTCTCTCTCTCTCTCTCTCTCTCTCTCTCTCTCTCTCTCTTTTCTCTCCACTCAACACTCGAGTGGATAAACTGAAGCAGAGACAGAAGACAAAATATAAGTAATAGATGTATGTTATGCCTCGTACACGCTTTCATGTCCCTCCTGCAGAGAGAGAGAGAGAGAGAGAGAGAGAGAGAGAGAGAGAGAACAGACAGACAGACAGACAGACAGACAGACAGAGAGGTGGGGGGGAGGCGTAACCCCTCTCCCTGACCCTCCCAAACGCACACACACTACAACACACATACATACACATACATAGACAACCGAACAAGAGTGCACATACACATGCATACACATATATAGTCAACAGAACACGCGCATGCGCGCGCAGCCACCACCCCCACCCGCACCCCACACCCCTTCACACACACACACACGCACGCACGCACACACACACACACACACACACACACACACACACACACACACACACACACACACACACACTACGCGCGCGCACACACACACACACTCACACATACACTAAGGAATTACAAATTCATACAGAGACACTAAGGATTTACATATTCATACCCAATCTACGACACTTTACACCCCTTACCTACAAACATAATCACTGGAAAATGTAAACAAAAAGTCTGGAAGAAGTGCGTGTGAGTGTTATGAAAGAGTTTGAAACTGCATGAAGATAACTACAGGGAGAGTTAGAAACACTTCACAACGTCAAATATATACGGTATTTCATTTGAAACACCTTGTTTACACACCCTTTTCAACATTGTAAGCACATCATCTTGTGCACTGTATTTCATTTCATTCAAGACAGCGCTCACTTTTGCAGATCCACAAGAGAATGTTTACTTTGCGCGTCCACTCTGAAGAAGGTCCCTGACTACTGTTGATCTCATGATTGCGTCGAACTCACCATTTCAAAAGATGAAAATGACACGGGACTTAACGAACGATTGGACACGCCCATTAAGTATTTCAGATGAAATTACATGACGCTGTCGTAATGGCAGCCATCCAGAATTCAAGCTGAGTGGATCATAGGAGTGAGGGAGGGAGGGAGAGGAAAGAGAGACGAAGAGGCCTTGGAACACAGTTGTGAAGCAAGAGGCGTGTGTGTGTGTGTGGGGTGTGTGTGTGTGTGTGTGTGTGTGAGAGAGAGAGAGAGAGAGAGAGAGAGAGAGAGAGAGAGAGAGAGAGAGAGAGAGATGATACTCAAAGCACTATTTTCATTTCACCCGTACATTTGATGGTGATGAATAACAACTACATAAATTGTGCCCTTATCAGGATTGCGCATATTTTATATTTTCTCCGTGTGTTCTAAATAAGTAGGTACCGTAAGTAGCGTCAGTTTGGAGTTGCTTGATTGTTATTGTTTTACCATGGGAGCAAATGTTAAATTCTTTGTGTTTAATTATTAACGCATGACGTCATTTCGCTAAAAATAATTAGAGTTAATGAACCACAGAACCCGAGTAGAATATGAAGTATACGTCTTTCGCGAGGAGGAAGATGATCAGGCAAAAAGGGGAGTGTGGGTAAATGTGGAAAGGAGAGATGGAAGAGGGAAGGGGCGGACCTATGTGCTTGTTGGTATACGGGAGAAAAATCGACATTTTCTCTCGTGGGTGGTTTGTCTGTTTGCTTGCTTGCTTGCCTGCTTGCTTGTTTTCACTATGCAGGGTTGAGCAATGTTTCCGGGAGAAAAATCGGCATTTTCTCTCGTGGTTTGTTTGTTTGTTTGTTTGTTTGCTTGCTTGCTTGTTTTCATTATTTTTGGTTGATATACGGTTCGTTTTTGTTCACATCAGTCCATTAAGAGAATTTGTTGATATTTATGAGTGTGTATTAAGTTGTTATTTTGGATCTTTGTACAACAGATACTACAATGAACAGAATCTCTCTCTCTCTCTCTCTCTCTCTCTCTCTCTCTCTCTCTCTCTCTCTCTCTCTCTCTTGAACTTTGGCATAAGACTGCTTTACATCTAACGACTTTTCTTTAAGTACAGAAAGCTTCACTGAACACGAGCAGGACATGAACAGTCACAGTAAAAATCGCAGAAAGAACTCACTGTTCATACCAAAGACGTGGACAAGACCCTTTTCAAAGGAGAAGTAGAACCACATTGAAAGTCTGACCAAACAGACTGAGGAAGCTGTGGAGCAAGAACATATAAAAAAAAAAATCTTTACACGGTGAAGACGAAACTGGCGTCCAAGTTCTAGCAGAGAGACAGACCAGTAAAAGGACAAACAGTGAACCCCACTTACAACTCAAGAGTAACAGACAAAAAGATGGGCAGAACACTTTCGGGTGCTACTCAATCTCTCGTTCCTTGAAAGACCACTAGAGTTCCACCAACAGAGACAATAGTATACATCAATAGCTGAAAACCAACGGGGATAGACAGAAAGAATGCCCTCATATCTATGGTAAAGGAATTGGCATAGCAACAGGAACAAATTCAGCTTCGTATAGTTGGACCATCTATTTATCACTCTTTCTAAACCTATCAAGTCGGTGATTGCAGTCCTTCAACTCAGTCAAACAGAAGTAGTTCTTGAAAGCAAGAAATGTTGAGATGCACGACTGTCTTGATGACTGTTTTCCATAGATACACTACTAAATTCATCTCTCTCTCTCTCTCTCTCTCTCTCTCTCTCTCTCTCTCTCTCTGTGGACCTGCGTACGTGTGTGCGTGCGTAAGTGTGCGCGCGCGAGTAAGTGTGTGTGTGTGTGTGTGTGTGTGTGTGTGTGTGTGTGTGTTGTGTGCTGTAAGCTAGGTGGCCAGACAAAAAGACAGAGCACGTCATCAGCCCTGAGAACAATACCCTATTAGCGATCTTTCCACGCCTCTGCCCAGGTCCTGCAATCACACTGTCGCTGTCAGACGATCAATGTCATTACCAGACCAGGTGTCTCACCACAGCGTTTAAGTTGGGGAAAGAGGAGTGAGTGCGTGTGTGGGGAGAAAGAGGTGGATGTGGGGGAGGGGGGGGGAGGGGGGGGGTAGGTGAGTGTTTCATGCGCTTTTTGATATGCAGCAGTCAGAATATACGTAGCATGAATTTCTTGCTGACAGCCTTTGTTTTCTTATGAATACTAAGTCTTATTCCTCCATGAATCCAGTGTGGAAATGAAATCTTTTGACATGCATGTGTGTTTGTATATGTGTTTGTGTCCGCGTACATAGGCCTATAATTGACGGCGTCAATGTATACTAGATGCCTATGTTTCTGAAGGGGTGGAGTGGGATGCTGGTGGGTTGGTAGAGCGACTGCTGGTTATCACATCCATAAACCGATAAATGATGACTTCCTGAGTTCTCTCTCTGTCTCTCTCTCTGCGTCTCTGTGTTTCTGTCTGTATCTCTGTATCTGTCTGTCTATCTCTGTCTGTCTGTCTGTCTCTGACTGTCTGTTTGTCTGTCTGTCTGTCTCTGTCTGTCTCTATCTGTGTGTGTCTGTCTCTCTGTCTCTCTGCCTCTGTCTCTGAAACTGTCTCTGTCTCTGTCTCTGTCTCTCTCTCTCTCTCTCTCTCTCTCTCTCTCTCTCTCTCTCTCTCTCTCTCTCGCACACACACAGGTCCACATCATATACCAAACTAAGATTGCAAGGCATAGTTTACTTGCTACAATCCAAACCTAATATTGACCAAAAAAAAAACATTTTCAAGTTAACAGTCAAACCTTTTATCTTTCTTTCACTTCCTTCATTCTCCCTGCCATGTCTCTCTCTCTCTCTCTTCTCTCTCTCTCTCTCTCTCTCTCTCTCTCTCTCTCTCTCTTCAACGTTTACATTGGATCTATTTACAACTAAGTACCTTTCTTTAAATGATGAAAGCAGCACTGAATATGAGCAGATTTGAACACATGAAGCACCGGAAGACCACATTTCCTTCACCAGAGGCACACACACTAAAAAGAAGAAAAAAAAAGCTCAAAAAGATACAAAAGAAACAACACTTTTAGCCCAACCAAAAAGAATCTGAGGAGGCTGAAAAGTCACAGAGAAAGTGCAGGAAGAGCTCGCTACTTCTACCAATGACATAAAGAAAACCCTTTGAAGGAGAAGAGGAACCGCAATGCTATCTTGACCAGCAAGCCAACAAACCCGTAAAAGAACAAACAAGGAACCGTTCTCCCAGCTACAGAGGAACAGCTGAAGAGATGGGCAGAACACTTCAGGGAGCTGCTGAATTGATCGTACAGTGAATCACCACCAGACATTTCACCAACATAGATCACAAAGCTGATCAACTGTAAGAAACCAGCAAAAGGAGATGTCAGGAAAGTAGTCACCGCTGTGGCAACATCGGGAAGCAGCTGGACTAAATCTGGACTTGTGTGTTTGGACCATCTGTTTGAATCTCGGCATGCGACTAACAAAGACACGTCCGAGAATGCGG
>CM065715.1:76489397-76509397 GCA_033310375.1 Conus canariensis
GAGACAGGAACACAGAAGACAGAGAGGGGGAGGACGGAGAGGTTGGGGAATGAGTAGACAGGCAGAGACGAAAGTGAGAGGAGGGGAGAAGGATTTGAATGAGGGGATAAAAACGCAACTAGAGGATAAATAAGAGGGGGGTATAGCAGATAAGAGATAACGAATGGAGGAGACGTGGGAGTGGTAGAGAGCAAACGAGAGAGCAGATTGTAGTAGAGAGTGAATCAGTCCAAAAAAAAGGGGTGAGATAAGAGAGAAAGAGGGGGTGGGGGATGAGAGAGAGAGAGCAGAGAGAGAGAGAGAGAGAGAGAGAGAGACAGACACACAGACAGACAAGAGGGGGGAGGACGGAGAGGTTGGGGAATTGAGTAGACAGGCAGAGACGAAAAGTGAGAGGAAGGGAGAGGATTCTGAACTGAGGGGATAAAAACGCAACTTAGAGACAAATAAGAGGAACAGTCATAGCAGATAATGAGATACCGAATGGAGGAGACGTCGGGAGTGTCAGAGAGCAAACGAGAGCAGCCAGCATTGTAGTTAGAGAGTGAATCATCCAAATAAAAAAAAAACAACCGAATGATGAGGTTTCAATGACAAATCAGGGTGGAACCACTCATTTTCCATCTTAGCATCACTGAGACAGTCTGTACTGAAGGAACCGAGAAAATGAAATATTCATTTCATGTTCTGCTCAGGAGTGTCTGGACGACAAAGCGTGGGCTGGTTTTAAAGCTGAAAACACACGCTTGTTGAAGAAGAGACAAAGTTCTCCTTTATGGAGCAATCGATGGTTAAAGACAGCACAGACACGACATGCTGTTTAACCACTAGGAAAGAGTTGGGGGGGGGGGGGGGTACGGAGGAGGGGGGGGGCGGTGAACGAGACAGGGTTCACTGCGTACGCAAGTATCTACCTGCACTAGGAAAAGTCTTGTTTACAAAGTTCGATACTGCTCAACATAGCATCTGATGATCAGGACAATTTACAGATTTATGCCGTTTTTGCTTTTTTGTTTGTTTGTTTATTTGTTTTAATTTATCGCATAAATTTGAATCATGGTGGGAGGTATACTTCCGCACCACTTAGCTTTGTGCTCTCGATTTAAATCTTAAATCGTCTAAGAAAAAAAGTTAAGCCTTGTGACAAAATTTATAGGCTCAAAGTTAGTGATGGGGAACAAAATGGATGGAAGATCAAGAAAATACTGAGTACTCAGCGTTTGTGGTGTTTTTGTTTGTTTGCTTGTGTTTTTTATGTCATCTATTTCCCATCGTGTGTCTCCATCATATCTACACAGCAGCCCTTTGTATGGACAAACACTTCATGAAATACGTGACGGAATTCAATTTCGACCTTTTGTAGTCTTAGTTTTGAATGACAAAATAAGACGTCTACAGTAAAGGAAATATGGAGAGCTTTTCTTTCTTTCTTTCTTTCTTTCTTTCTTTCTAGTGTGCTTCTCAAATGACTCCCAACGCAGAAGAAGAAGAAGAAGAAGAAGAAGAAGAAGAAGAAGAAGAAGAAGACGGTTCCTTCGTCTTGTAGAGAAGTATTGTTTTTTTCTTTCCTCGTGTCATCTCTCTTCTGCAGCCAGTCAACGTTTGAGCTTGACAGTGACAGTGAGTTGAGTTACCAAAGGATAGACTGAAATAAGCATGACAAGTTATACCTGCTGGGAGGTGGCACCAGCAGAGGGCGCCTAGGTGACAGACAAGCATAGGATGGCTCAGCCTACCTTCCTCACATCAGCAGTAACAACGGGTCTTGCCTGTGTCACCGGGGGAAAAGGCTCCTGAGTCTGTGGTGCAGTTCGGCGACGAGGCACTGCTATTCTGCGACTTAACAGTGACCTGCGCGACCAGCAGGGCCCTCCCCTTGGGGAAAGGGAGTGGTGGGCACGTCCTTCATGGGCGCAGGGTGGACGTGGATTTCTGTAGCGGCTTAACGGCTGCTGTCCTGCCTGTTTCCTGAGTCGGCCTCACGTGGCACAGGACTGTCGCCACTCAGACGGTAGTCCTAAACTCGGCCTTGGAGGGAGGGTGACAGAGCAAGACTCCACCATCACCCAGCCTCTCGTCTGGGACAACTAACAACGATGAAGAAAACACCAATTATAAATGAATGAACAACCTGACCAAGGCTCCTGCCTAAGGAAACGACTACCCTGGGTGCCTCCTACCAAACACAGATACAGACTTCACCCAGGCCTGCCAGCTTCCAAGACGGCCGTATAATAAACAATAGTCTGTTTAAGGTCACTACAGACTGGAGTCATTGCAAATCGATGTTTTGCAATGCTCAATAGTTTTTTTTTCTTCTCTCAAATCGCCGTGGATATAATCGTCATATTGCCCATAGTCCCACTGCTTCAATATGTTCGGTCATTTTATGTTTGTTAATTGTTTTATACTTTTCGGAACATATATGTGTCATGCTTTCATTTTATTTCATGTATATGTTCATTTCATTATTCCAAATATATATTAAGCATGTATTAAAAATGATAAAAAACCAAAACTGACAACTGACTCGTACGCATTGCAGCATGCTTCAGTGCACATGCCTCTAAAAGTCATGCCATGATTACATTCAACAAAACGATCCGTGTAAGCATGAACAGATCATTTCTGCTGCCCACGCTTGCTGTCTCATTCCGCGATAACGAATCTGGACGCGGTTACCCGTGACTGTTATAAGACCGAGTTAGTGCATGCTGCGGTAACAGGGCGTTTACCGTGGCGAGAGCCGACTGCCAGATTCAAACGAAAATGGAACGTAGACGTTGGTTGTTCGTGCCTAGCAGTGTTATTCCAAAGGGGTCTTCTTTATCAACGTATATCAGCGCGTGTTTGAAGCTGCCAAGAAGAAGAAAACGGTGTATCTTTTTCGCACTTTCAATTTGTACTCCCTCCCAGAATTCAGTGTGAGATTAGTTTTCTTGAAAGCAAAATTAGCTTCCTCTGCGCAACACTGGCTTTTGAGCATGCAAAGAACGACAACTTTTCAACGGCACGTGTCATTAGACAGAGTATACTGGCGTGGCTGCTTGTCTCTCATATGCGAGTGGTTAAGGGGACAGAAGACGGCCAGGTCGGGGCAAGAGAGATTGGAGACGACTGACGTGGTGGGAGGTGCTTATTTGGAAAAGGAGCTAAAAAAAAACAGCCAAACAAACCAAAAAAAAAAAAAAGAAAACCGTCTAAATATATCAGGAGAGCGACAGGGGTCAGGGCTCAATCTCTGACAAGCGTTTTCACTTAAAATTTGCACTTGAGTTTTTTGTGTGTTTTTTTTTTTTCGGTAGTTGTTTGTTTGTTTGGTTTTGTTTTTCTCCATGTAGCTGTAGGGTGTTGTTGTTGTTGTCGTTGTTGTTGTTGTTCTTGCTGTTGTTGTTGTTGTTGTGTGTGCTCTTAATATTTCTGAACGCATCGTCTCCAGAACAGACATAGCTGTATATTTTGGGATGGAAGAAGAGCATCTATAATTCTTGTTGGCTTGTACATTTTTGAGTGTCTTGGGTTTTGAGAAAAGAAAAACAACATTTTAAACACAAATCTGACTGCATATTGCATGGAATATTTTTCACAACCTGACATGCAATAGCCTCTGAGTTTATTCACCATACTTTTGAATCCGTAGCCAAAGTTTACTGTTAGCAATAGGGCGTTAAAGCTGATGCTAAAAATCAAATGGCCAGGACTTTGCTTGTATCTTTGTGTTAACATGAGTAAAGTTACTAAGTCGGTGTCGTTCAGAAATTTTCGCTTCATTTCCCCACGCCGTAGTTTTGCACAGTTTCAACAAATTTTCAACGAAACTTTAGTGAAAATTTTTCTCCAAATCTTGCTCTGTTTGTGCGGGGATAGTCCGTATGTGTCCTTTGATGCGCTTCAAATTTCAAAGCTACAGGCTCAATAATGTGCGTTTTTTTACATATTGAAAATGGTTGCATTACCAACACATTGGTTACAGATCTCTGGTAATCCCGTCTCCACTGATCACACTAACTAGATTTATAGAAAAAAGAAGAAGAAAGAAACGATGACCAGCCCGCAGTTTTCAATAGATGAAACTTGTTACTGACTGATATTAACGGTGTATGTTGTAATGCCCATAAGTACAGGTGTAAGATGCATTTTAGGCCGATAGATCTTAATCTAATGCTCTTGAGATGTATTGAAGTAATGTAGAAAGGTCTTCCTGCTTCACATGATACGCGCATTTTGCTAGCTTTTTTTGCTTTGATCGTATATATATATATTGTGTGGTGTGTGTGTGTGTGTGTGTGTGTGTGTGTGTGTGTGTGTGTGTGTGTCTAAAATGCGTCAGTTATCATATATTTGATGCGAAAAAAAACAACAACAGATTTAAGCCTTTACAGACCAGGAAAACACTTACAGAATACGTATGTTCACCCTGATTAAACACTTTGTGAGCCGTTGTGCTCAAACTATTTCTTCGAAACGTGCGCAACAGACAATCTCGGAGAGTCTACCTACGATGGCTACATGGTTAATACCAAATCCCTCGATTATAACAAACGAATAAACAAACAAACAGGACGGAAAGACATTCGTTGCAATCAGCAGAGAGTCACAAGCAAACAGCTTCCCAATCATGTGGCATTCATGCTCAAATGGGATCTGTCAAGCAGGTCTCTCTCTCCCTGGTGGGGAGCTTCGCCTTGATTCATGGCAGAGGAAAATGCAGCACGGCCACTCAATGGACCTGCCATGGCTTTTTAGTCTAATAACAGATAATAACTGCTGATGATTGTGAAGCAAAGGGAGCACGTGAGAAGCGTGTGCACCGGCTTTTGCCTCTCTCTCTCTCTCTCTCCTCTCTCTCTCTCTCTCTCTCTCTCTCTCTCTCTCTCTCTCTCTCGTATATATATAATATATATATATATATATATATATATATACATATGCACACACACACACACACACACACACACACACACACACACACGGACACACACACACACACACACACACACACACACACACACACACACACAGAGTTATTACAGCAAAATCAAGACTTCGTTATATGTATATCATTTGTGTAGTTCTACATACGTAATCACCGACAGAGACGTACTATTTACACCAGGAGAGTGTGAGTGAAAGAGATTGATTCTGAACACAAAGTGCTGGCCAGACAGTGAAGGAGTGCTTTGTGGGATAAGTGTGTGGGGAACAGAAGGGGGTCTTGATGCACCATGCAATGTCATTTGAGTGTCTCTGCCCTCTTTAAGAATAAATGTTCTGGTCAAAACTGTAAACCTTCGGATCCGGGAGTTCGTTTACAGCCAGATAACATTAACTTCTGTATTGCTACCAAGCTTGCATAGCTGAGCGCTTAATGAATTATGTCCACAGAACATAACACTGCTAAAAGAAAAAGAAAAAAAGCAGCAATGACAGCAGAAGCAGCAGCAGCAGCAGCAAGAACAACTAACATGACGCTCTTTCACTTCCCTTACACAAATAAGACAAATAATCGACGTAAAGAGTCCACAGTTTGTTTTTTTCTTACGCTCTCCGTGTAGAGAACAAGGTATTTGTTTGTGAAAGATAATACAGGTTAAACTGCTATAACCTGATTAAATAATAATCAGATAGAATGACTACAATGATGTAATGAACGGTGACAAAAGCGTGACATCACCCCATAGAGTGTAGGGATACCTTTGAGATGATCAGACATAAGTGAAACAACACCAACAAAAGCTTTTAATGAGCAGTTACAAATTTTCCATCATCATATAGACAATGCAGTTTCTCTCAGACATTAGAGACACGCTAATGATTATATGGAAAACATTGTGATGATCAAACATCTTGGAATGACTGTTTAAACGAACAGTGACTGGTTTTGTATCAACCGACAGATACCAATGTGACGATCAGACATCATGAATTTATAGCAGGTGTTCAATAGACAGGGATAGGCTTTCTATCACCCCATAGACAATGTCTTGATGATCAGGCATTCGGCACACACTTTATTCTGTATCACATCATAGAAAAATGCAATGATCCAACATCTTGGATTGTTTACAGCGTTTTCATAAACAGTGACAGGATTTACATCACCCCATTGACAAAATGGCGACACTAAATGGTGAAACTAGTACAGCATGTAAAGAGTCCTAACAGCAAGTTTCATCTGGGGAAATTGGAAAACAGTGGGTAACAAACCCCACATCTAATAAGATTGAAAGTTAAATCACTGGCCTTTTGTATTGTGCTGCATTACACTTAATTTGCTAGTACGTGAATCTCTGATCCATTTTGAAACATTTTTGAAGCTTAGATCTGTTTTTCTTTATAACAAATAGAAACAAAACCAGATAAACAATCGCCATGAAAACCCACACTGTTTAACATCCTACATCCATTATGTACACCACAAGCTGCTATGAACTGGTTCTCAGTTTCAATCAATTCATTTCTTCCACTTCGAATCTGAAAATACTGGTCGAGGTCCATAGAGTTTGATGTCACGTATAACTCTTGAGTGCCTGCGGTCGGTATGGCACCGGCTTTGCTCCCTGTGATCTTTCCTTTCAACACATAAACTGACAGATGAGGTCCACTGTTGACCGGGGCTGGAATGCGATCTCTCCTGTCAACAGATGACCTGACATGAGAGGACCGCTGTTGACTTGAGGGGGACAGGGAGAGCACTCTGTGTGCACTGAACTCTATGGTGTAGGAAAAGTAAGTGTGTGTGGTTGCTGGGGAAAAGAGAGAGAGAGAGAGAGAGAAGAGGAGAGAGAGAGAGAGAGAGAGAAAACAAAGTGAATATTTCCATTAGCAATCATCACAAATATTATATACACAGAAAACACAAACTATCATTTTCCAACAGTAATGACCAGAAATGATCATGAGATATTTAAAGCAACAGTAAACAAACAAACAAGAAGAAGAAGAAGAAGAAGAAGAAGAAGAAGAAGAAGAAGAAGAAGAGAAGAAGAAGAAGAAGAAGAAGAAGAAGAAGAAGAAGAAACCAACTAAAGTTATCACTATACCCCCCTCTTTTCTGATGCAATATCTTGCGTTTCTTCTATAAATACTGACTTCCAGAAGTTAAGAGTGAAGTTATCTTAAGACTTTCCTTTCGGAGTGAAGGTGGAATGAGTGAGTTGGAAGGGGGTAGAAGGGTTTGCTTAAATATCTATGTACTTCCTGAACATAGCAGTCTCAAAAGATGTTGCAGTGACAAAAAAGATGATACAGTTTACTTTTTTTGTGCCAAGCTAGGAGAGTGTCTGACAAAGTGTTTGCCCACTCTCCATCCCTGAGGATTACTGTATTGTGTGGACTTCATACCAGGCCTTCGATCTGTCCTCAACTCTAAGGGTTCTATTGGTAGTACGCCTCCAGGCTTTCTCCTGAGAGGGGGACACGTTTCAATGGCAAAGCCAATCAGGCCTGACCCTTGGACAGGCCATGGAGCCGGCCAGGCTGAAGATGGGGAGTGTGAGAGATGGTTAAGGGACTGGCAATGTATTGGAGTCCATTATGTAGGGCGAGAAGGGTTGTGAGGGGAGGTAGGGAGGCGAAGGGGCGGGGGTGGGGTGGGGGAGGGAGTATCTGAATGTTCGGGCTTTCAGCGGACGGGTTCGAGGATTATAACAAGTTCTTGCCCTTCCAATTTGTTTCTGTCTGTCTGTCTGTCTGTCTGTCTGTCTGTCTGTCTCTCTCTCTCTCTCTCTCTCTCTCTCTCTCTCTCTCTCTCTCTCTCTCTTTTCCCCTCCACCCTAAGCTTTTAAGCAATGTTCGACTAACAGTTTTAGACCGGTAATATGCATATTTTGTAGTGGAACATTGAACACTGCATTTAGTGAAATCAATAGAACGGTCATAGTGAATTTGATTTTGTATGTCTATTACAAATACAAATAAAGGAAGAAAAAAGAGACAGCGCCTTTGACATCTGACATTCCTTTCATCCCTGTTATGTCAAAACCCATCGGACGTTTTATTTATTCATTTTGTGTATCTATTTATCGATTTGTGTATATTATTGTGCTGAAAGTCTGAAAGAGTCCGTGTTTAAGAATTGATGTTTGTGCTCACTAGAGAATGGCTACACTGTGTATCACGATTTATACGTAGTAAGAATGTCGATATTTTGAGCTGGCCACACTGGACTTCCATCCCCGCCAGCTATGGAGTCATGTTCAGGTCTGGCGCTGCACTGTAGTCTGTCCATTTCTTCCAGTGCTTCACTGAAACAGTTCAACATGTCTATGGAAATGGTGTACAACAGGCGGAAGGTTGTTGGTGCGGTCACCGTCTTCTTCACCAGTGCGATGCCCGTTTGACGCTGACACAATTTCCTCTGCCCTGTGTGACAATGCTGTAGGCTGGAAAGAGGCTGGTCACAGCATCCCTTGTCCTTTTCTCCTCTCACGTCTGTGGCATGAACGTAACGGACGGTCTCTTCTTTCCGGTGTCTTGTCAGTCTGACGTTGCGTCTCTTACCTCTGGATCAGTGCAACACAGTGCCCCCCGCCCACCCGCCCTTAAACTGGACAGCAGGTCGAGTCGCCTCAGTATGCATAGTTACACACTGAGGGCAGTCAACGGAGCCATTGACAGCGTGGTCAAGTTTTCAGGATTGTGAAAGAAACTAGGGGTTAGGAAGAAAAAGGCCAGAGGGAGGGAAAGAAAAGACCAGCGGAGAATGGAAGAAAAAAAGAAAAACGGGGGGGGGGGGGGGGGGGGGGGGGGGGGGGGGGGGGGGGGAAGAGGGGGGGAGGAAGGGAGATGGGAATTGGGGACAGGCAGACAGGGGTGGAAGAAGGGGTGAGCAGCAGAAGGGGAATGGAGGAAAAAGCCAGGAGGGGGAATGGAGGAAAAAAGCCAGGGAGGGGGAATGGAAGGAAAAAACCCGGAGGGGAATGGAAGAAAAAAGCCAGGGAGGGGGAATGGAGGAAAAAAGCCAGGGAGGGGAATGGGAAAAAGCAGGAGGGAATGGAAGAAAAAGCCAGGGAGGGGGAATGGAGGAAAAAAGCCAGGGAGGGGGAATGGAAGAAAAAAGCCAGGGAGGGGGAATGGAGGAAAAAAGCCAGGGAGGGGGAATGGAGGAAAAAAGCCAGGGAGGGGGAATGGAAGGAAAAAAGCCAGGGAGGGGGAATGGAAGAAAAAAGCCAGGGAGGGGAATGGAGAAAAAAGCCAGGGAGGGGGAATGGAGAAAAAAGCCAGGAGGGGGAATGGAAGAAAATACGCCATGAAGGGGGAATGGAAGAAAATACGCCATGAAGGGGGAATGGAAGAAAATACGCCATGAAGGGGGAATGGAAGAAAATACGCCATGAAGGGGGAATGGAAGAAAAAAGCCAATCAAAATCGCGTTTACTTATTTGGTGTCACTCCGTGGCTTGATTTTTTCACACAACTGCACAAACAGCGTGGCTCTACACCACAAGTGCTCAAGTCCACAACAAACTAAAAACATATTTTTTTCCCAACATCATTTCAACGCTCACATCAAATACATCTCCATCCTCAATAACGTTTATGACGCATTCCAAACTGCTCGTCATGATTCAGACATCAACATACCTAATAGTGTAGTGCTCTCATCTTTAATCAGACAGCAACATAGCCAGTAGAGTAGTGCCCTCAACATATCTTCAGTCAGAAATCAACACAGCTAATAGTGCAGTGCCCACATCAGATCTTCAGTCAGACATCAACACAGCTAATAGTGTAGTGCCCACATCAGATCTTCAGTCAGACATCAACACAGCTAATAGTGTAGTGCCCACATCAGATCTTCAGTCAGACAGCAACACAGCTAATAGTGCAGTGCCCACATCAGATCTTCAGTCAGACAGCAGCACAGCTAATAGTGCAGTGCCCACTTAAGATCTACTGCCAAACATCAATACAGCTAATAGTGTAGTGCCCACATCAGATCTTCAGTCAGACAGCAACACAGCTAATAGTGCAGTGCCCACATCAGATCTTCAGTCAGACAGCAGCACAGCTAATAGTGCAGTGCCCACTTAAGATCTACTGCCAAACATCAGTACAGCTAATAGTGTAGTGCCCACATCAGATCTTCAGTCAGACAGCAACACAGCTAATAGTGCAGTGCCCACATAAGACCTACTGCCAAACATCAATACAGCTAATAGTGTAGTGCCCACATCAGATCTACAGTCAGACATCGACACAGCTAATAGTGTAGACCAGACCTTTAGTGCAACATCAAGAGTGCTACAAATATAGCGCCCACGATCTTTATCAGACGTCCTTTGACTATCAGTCATCGAAACACCCTTACGTGACCACGACAGACGCCATTACAGGAACAGTCCCTCTCCACCCGCCCTGAGCCAATTGAACGAAGCACTTAGGGTCCATTTTGGTCTCTCCAGTTCATGACCCTACAGTTTGCGTCCAGACATCTTTTGTGCAGAACACGTAGACCCTTTCTTTTAGCCTGGCTACCATCGAGGAAGTCAGGTCTCTTCTTTTGTTTCTTGACAGACTGAAAGATGGGTCGAGGTAAAAGACAGACGGGGGTTGGTGGACCAGAGCCATTTGTGATGGATGTGGGTGACGATGGAGCTGGCCGGGGATCGCCCCAGTGTTCGATTGTTTCTGCAATTTGGTCTCTAACTTCAGGACCCTTACCTCTGTCAAACATATTGCATTGCAGTTACACTGTACGGAAAAAAGAGATATGACACGATCACAGAATTAGAGGTAAAAGACAAAAGTGATGAAGGAAAAAAGAAAAATACTGAACATTAGAGAGGAAGAACGAAAGAAAAGAAAATACCAAAGCAAGAAACAAGCAAACAACAAAGGAAACAGAGAAAATAAAGAAAGGAAGAAAGGAAGGAAGGAACGAAGGAAGAAAGAAAGAAAGAAAGGTAGAAAGAAAGGGAAAAGAAAGAAAGAAAGATGTAAAAACATAGCTAAAATTCAATAAAACAAAAGTAGAAAGAAACAGAGACGGAGAAAGATAGAATTGAATGAGTAAAAGAAAAAAGAAAAGAAAAGAAAGAATGAATGAATGAGTGGATGAATGAAAGAAAGAAAGGAATGAAAATCAAACCAGTCACATATGCTCCCAAGTCCGCTGTTGACTTGGGATGGGTGACCCCACTTTTCCACAGATGAACTGAGAGGCGAGGGCCACTGTTCATTTGTCGTCTGTGATCCCTCAGTTGAACAGATGAATTGACAGAAGAGGTCCGCTGCTGAGTAGAGGTCTGTGGTTGCTCTTTCCAATGGATGAATTGACAGGAGAGGTGCACCATGTTGACATATGGTGGACTGTGATCTCCTGTTCCAACAGATGAACTGACAGGATGAGAATGAGATATATTGTTGACTGGAGCCGGACATGAGGAGCAGTCTGGACAAACTGACCTCTCTGGTGTGGGGAACTGCGGTTTCAGAGGCAGAAAGACGGGCCTGGAGAGAGAGAGAGAGAGAGAGAGAGAGGAGAGAGAGAGAGAGAGAGAGAGAGAGAGAGAGAGAGAGAGAGAGAGTTAACTAGTTATGCTAAACAGCTTTTTTTCATCCCTTACCAATACCCCCTTACGCCATTATCCACCTTCTAACTCCACAACCACCTCTCGCCTCTACCCTCACTATTGTTCTTCATTCATTTTAAAATTGTAGAGAAAAAGACTCGCACTTATTTCCCTCCTCAACGTGTCTGTCATCCATACTTTGTTGTTTTAACATCTTGCATTTCATTTGCAAAGCTTGAGTTTCCGAATTGAAAAATTGGGCAGCGATTTGAAGAATTTGCTCCATATGAGGCGGGAAGGAGGGAGGTTATCGATGCGGTTGTTTGACAGATATATCTTAAAAGAGGCTGCCGTGAGAAAAGTTCATACACTTTACTTTCTTCCCGACGTATAAGAATTTCTAACAAAGTGTCTGCCCCCCCCCCCCCCCCCCTCCATCTCCGAGGACTGTTGTATTGTGAGGACTTCACACCAGGCCTTCGATCTGTCCCCAGCTCAAGGGGTTCCATTGGCAGTACGCCTCCAGGCTTTCTCCTGAGAGAGAGAACACGTTTCAATGGCAAAGCCAATCAGGTCTGACCCTTGGACAGGCCATGGAGCCGACGAGGCTGCAGAAGAGGAGTGCGTGTGATGGGGAAGGGACTGGGGATAGGTTGAAGTAGACTGTGTAGGGCGAGACGGCTTGGCGTGGTTTGAGGACTCGGATTATAACAAGGTTTCACACTTCCAATTTGTTCCTTCCTGTGTGCCTGTCTGTCTGTTCGTCTGCCTGCCTGTCTGCCTACTTGCCACCCCTTTCTCTGTCTCTCTGTTTCTGTCTTCTGTCTGTCTCTCTCTCTCTCTCTCTCTCTCTCTCTCTCTCTCTCTCTCTCTCTCTGAGTTGGATATTAAGCTTTCGATTATTTCTTTATGGAGTTGTTTTTGGTAGTGTGTGGGACTGCCACGGTGTGGGTAAAAATATATATGTATATGTGTGCAAACGCTTCACCAGAGATTATTTGATTGTAAATGGCAATACTGTGAATGTCACATAACATCAAATGAAAGATACAAAATGTGTAGAAGTTTAGTAATTTTGCGAGAGCATATCTCTCATTTGATACGCGGTTTACTGTTTCTAAATTTAGATTTGGTATTCTGAAATTAAATAATTCTATCGTTTTTAAATTAAAATATGGTAGTGGTGAAGAGCTATTGTGTCTGTTATGTAAGGAGTCCAGTGCGGACGAACTTCACTTTGTTCTAACATGATCTGTTCTGAACGGTCTTCGCGTGAATGTTGTTTCAGATGAATTGTATGTGATTTCATGCTTATTTATATTTGTTTACTTATGGCATCCAAAGATGAAAGAACAGTATGCACATTAGCATTGTATCTCAAAAAAGCCTTTCATATAAGATAAACACTTTTCCCGTGAGTTCTTATAATATATTTATGCATGCAATGGAATGATTTTTTTTAATGAATTTTGCTTTAATTCTAATTATGATACCTGCTAAACATTATGATACGTGCTGAACATTGTGAGCGCCTCTCGCTCATCAGCCTTGCTGAAAAAATCGTTTCAATCTAAACCTGTCTGTCTGTCTTCTCTGTCTCTGTCTCTTCTCTCTCTCTCTCTCTCTCTCTTTTCTCTCTCTCTCTCTCTCTCTCTCTCTCTATCTATATATCTATCTCTACCACGGACAAGGACGGACAGTGTAGCCCTTGGCCTGCTCCTCACACTACTTTCTGGAGCGGGCTTCTTGTACGCCGCCGAGATGCGCAGCAGAACCCAGAACCCAAGGCCGGATGGCTAAACATGTCCAGCCTTGGCAGTGGAGGAAGCAGGGGCAGCATAGCCAAGGCTGGAGTTCCATCGGCAGACAACGAACAGACGACCGCCACTTCTCCTCAAAAACCTATCAATGTGCTGCCTGTCATTGTTGCAGGCTGAATACAGGGCTGATCGCGGCACCTCTTCTCTTTGTCTTCATCGGTCAGTAGATTCTAGATTGTAAAACAATCATAATCAGTATGTACACCTAACATTCAATGGCAAACTATACCCATTATGTATGCATGCATGCGTGCATGTATGTATGTATGTATGTATGTATGTATGCATGTATGCATGTATGCATATGTGCATATATGTATGTATGTATGTATATATGTATGTATGTATGCATGTATGTCTGTATGATTTGAACAGAGTGGTGATTTGAACAGAGTGGTGATTTGAACAGAGTGGTGATTTGAACATAGTGGTGATCTGAACAGAGTGGTGATTTGAACATAGTGGTGATCTGAACAGAGTGGTGATTTGAACAGAGTGGTGATCTGAACAGAGTGGTGATTTGAACAGAGTGGTGATTTGAACAGAGTGGTGATTTGAACAGAGTGGTGATTGAACAATTTCCCAGGCGGACATGGAGGAAGGGACATATTTATCTGGGTTGTTGTCGAGATTTATCTAAAAAGATGTTACAAGTGACAACAATTGATACGGTTAACTTTCTTCTCAATCTATGAGTGTTTCTGACAAAGTGTTTGCCTGCTCTCCATCCCTGAGGACTTCAGACCAGGCCTTCGATCTGTCCCCAGCCTGGCGGTTCCATTGGCAGTACGCCTCCAGGCTTTCTCCTGAGAGAGACACGTTTCAATGGCAAAGCCAATCAGGTCTGACCCTTGGACAGGCCATGGAGCCGACGAGGCTGAAGATGATGAGTGTGGGAGATACAAAGGCGACTGACAGTAGGATAGGGTGGAACAGGGATGTAGGGATTTGGGCACTTGGCGATTGGTTTATTGCAAAGTTTTACACTTCTTTCTTCCCCTCTGTCTGTGTGTCTCTGTCTGTGAGTATGCGTGTCTGTCTGCCTGTCGGTCAAGCTGTACACCTGTCTGTCTGTCTGTCTGCCTGCCTGCCTGTCTGTCTGTCTGTCTGTCTGTCTCTCTCTCTCTCTCTCTCCTCTCTCTCTCTCTCTCTCTCTGCTCTCTCTCTCTGCTGTGTGTGCATGTGTGTGTGTGTGTGTGTGTGTGTGTGTGTGTGTGTGCGTGCGTGCGTGCGTGCGTGCGTGCGTGTGTGGTGTGTGTGTGTGTGTGTGTGTGTGTTGTTCGCGCGCGCGCGCGCGCGCGCGCGTGTGTGTGTGTGTGTGTGTGTGTGTGTGTGTGTGTGTGTTTACGTGCGTGCGTGTGTTTGTTTGTGCACGCATGTGTGTGTGTGTGTGTGTGTGTGTGTGTGTGTGTGTGTGTGCGTGCGTGCGTGTATGTGTGTGTGTGTGTGTGTGTGTGTGTGTGTGTGTGTGTGTGTGTGTGTGTGTGTGTGTGTTTGCATGTTTGTGTATAAATGCGAGGAAGAGAGACTTTAATATGTCTCTTGGGTTTTTTTTCTTTTTCTTGGCCCATAGAGACATTTTAGAATTTTCCCTCTATGTCAAAAGTTTGAAGACATGCTATAATATTAACTATAACAATAACAACAACAAAACAACAACAATGCATCTTTAAAGCGCCTTGCCAGCAAAGGTTTCAGGGGCTGACAATCTACACTCTCGTGTACACAACGGGCTGTCTGCCTGGGTAGTGCCGACTGAAGAGCTGCTTGCCGGCGCTTCATTCAGTCGTTTCCCGTGTCATCCAGTCCACACCGTTCATTTAATTTCCTTATTGCCTTCATTCTTTCAGTTTCCCACACAGGGTTCTTGCTATGTGTAACGTGTCATCATACCAAAGGCCAAACTGGCCTTCTCTTCCGAAAGTTGGTGATGAGATTGTACGTGTGTGCAAGATGTTATGCGTGCGTTCACACACGAAATCTCGGTTTATAGTCTATTTCTAAGGACTTTTCAGAAAATGGAGTCAGAACCAATGTTATCTCCGAGGAAAAAATCTCCCTGTACCGAAACGGTCCAGCGGAGATTCAAACCCGCAACCCCAGGACCACCAAGATTACGAGTCCGGAGCTCTATCAACTGAGCTATTTATTCTTGTTAAGTGTTTTTGTTGTTGTTGTCCTTTGAATTTCTTTTTTCGTTTGTATTAAATCACTGATGATGTCGTATCTGCTTCTTGGTGGGGGTTGTCATTGTTTGGTGTGCTGTCGTTTGTTTGCATAATCATGTTTTGATGCATACGTTGTATCATCTAGTACTAGCTTCGTAGAATAGTAACGGCACGTATTGAAAGTAACTGACAAAGCCAATACTTTCACCGTTATAAAAGAAAGAATCATTGTCGTCATTGTCATTGTCATGCTCTCTCTCTCTCTCTCTCTCTCTCTCTCTCTCTCTCTCTCTCTCTCTCTCTCTCTCTCTCTCTCTCTCTCTCTCTCTGTAAGTCTGTATGCCTCCACTGTCTCTTTCTGTCTGTCTCTGTCTCCGTCTCCGTCTCTGCCTCTGTCTGTCTGTCTGTCTCTCTCTCTCTCTCTCTCTCTCTCTCTCTCTATCTATCTATCTATCTATCTATCTATCTATCTCTCCGTTTGTCTGTCTTTCATTTAAGAGAGCAGACATCCAGATGGAAAAAAGATGCAGACAGAAACACCGAAAGAGAGAAACAGCACGCTCAGGAGAGAGAGAGAGAGAGAGAGAGAGAGAGAGAGAGAGGGGGGGGGGGGATCGGGGAGTAGGAATAAGAGACGCAGATTGAAAGACGAATGTGTTCAATCCAATATTTATTTTTCCTTAGAAGGGAATCAAATGACAAGCAAGGGTCTGCACAAAAGATTCGAGGTGATTGTTCCCCAGGAAATTAAATCTGTTGAGATGGTTGCTTTCCATCTTTTAAAGCAATATTGGATCAACGTGACTCAGTCGTCTGTTCCAAGTTTGTTTTGTTTCTAGTTTAACTTATGGAGTATGGCTCTAAACACATGCTTCCCTGCTGTTCTTTTTTATAAATACAATTTGTTTTTAATTCTGCGATACTGGATCAACCGCGTGACTGAGTCTTCTATTGTAAGGTTGTTTTGTTTTGGTTAATTTTTCTTTTTTTAATTTTAGTATTGCTTTGTTCCGCTTTCTTCTCTACTCGTGTTTGCTCAAATTTTCAAATGGATTGATAACCAGAACAGAAGACAATAGTCGTTAACTTGAAATGAAAGAAAGGAATATGCTTTCCCAAACGTGAAGAAGCAAGGGGTAGTCAAATTACATCCTTTTAATGGAAGATATGTTTGTAATTCCAAGCGTCCGAGGATTCCAAATAACTTTTACTCCTTGAATATTAGTTCGGACTTACGAACTTCACCACACAACACACACACACACACACACACACACACACACACACACACACACACACACACACACACACACACACACACACACACACACACACACACACACACACGCAACACAGACACTTCGCGCGCGCATTGAAATTACATTCCGTGGGAAAAATAAAAACAACAAATTCAGTTAAACAAAGAAACAAACAAACAATTATTTCATAAAGTTCATATCTACTCACTAACCTTCGTTTAGTCTTAGTACCAAGACACTAATTTTTTTTTTTAAACACAGTAATACACTTACAGAAGAATGCAGTCAGCATAAATTCAGTCAGACATCAACACAGGTGAGCTTTGAGTACTCTCATCAGATCCATGGTCAGATATCACACACAACACACACACACACACACACACACACACACACACACACACACACACACACACACACACACACACACACACACAACATTAAGATTTATTAAAGCCTATGATCTGGAATGTAGTCAAACGAGCAAACAGAAAGACGTACGGTAGCCTCAGTTCGACTGGTATGAAAGGAACTCTAATTATGAGACAGGAGTTTGTAAACAGTAAAGTACTATCAAGTAGAATACATTTTGCTCTCCTGATAAACAGACATTAATATAGCTAAAACTGTCATTCCCATACCAGACCTTTAACAAAGTTTAGATTGCAGAGTGCTGAACAGATCTTTAGTGACACATCAACACAGCAAATAGATCAGTTACCTTACTAAATCTTTACTCAGACATGTGCCACAGCTAATAGCGTAGTGCCCTTACCAAGTCTGTAGTCAGACACCAACACAGCAACTAGTGAAGGGGCACTAAATCTGTAGTCAGACAAAGCTAATAGTGCAATGCCTTCATTATATCTTTCGTAAGACAACAACACAATTAAAACTGTAGAGCCCTCATCAGATCTTTAGTCAGACAACATCGCCAGTACTGCAGTGCTCTCATCGTATCTTTAATCGGATATCAACACAGCTAATAATATAGTGCCCTCATCAAATTTTAGTCAGACAACATCGCCAGTACTGCAGTGCTCTCATCGCATCTTTAATCGGATATCAACACAGCTAATAATATAGTGCCCTCATCAAATTTTAGTCAGACAACATCGCCAGTATTGCAGTGCTCTCATCGCATCTTTAATCGGATATCAACACAGCTGATAATATAGTGCCCTCATCAAATTTTAGTCAGACAACATCGCCAGTACTGCAGTGCTCTCATCGCATCTTTAATCGGATATCAACACAGCTGATAATATAGTGCCCTCATCATATCTTTAGGCAGACAACATGGCTTACAATGCAATGTCAGCACCACATCTTCAGTCAGACCCAAACACAGCTAAACGTGCAGGGCCCAGATTACATCTATAGTCATACATCAACACAGCTTACCATGTAGTGCCCTCATCAGATCTTCAGTTAGACATCAACAGACCTAATAACGAAAGGCTGTCAGATCTTCAATCTGGCATCAACACTACGAACATTGTAGTGCCCGAAATCGTTAGTCAGACGTCCGTTGACTATTAGACCACAACAGACGCCGTCACAAGAACAGTGCCTGTCGACCCGCCCTGTGCCAGTTGACGAAGGACTTAAGGTCCATCATAGTCTGTCCAGTTCATGACCCTATAGTTTCCATCAAGACGTCTTTTGTGCAGAAAATGAGGACCCTTTCTTTCAGCCTAGCTACCAATCGAGGGAATCAGAATTCTTATTTTGCTTCTTGACAGGCTGAATGATGAATCAAGATCAAGATAGACGGCGTGGATTTCTCATGCTAAATTGTGATGGACGAGGGAGAAGGTGGATCTCGCTGGAGACTGCCCCAGTGTTCAACTTTCAATGGAAGCTGGGAAGTCATTTCCGGGCCCCAGCATCTGTTTAACAACCAGCATTGCAGCTTTACTGTGCAGGGAAAGAGACGTGACAATGTTGGAATTAACAGAAACGAGCCATGGAGAAGAGAACAAAGGGGGAAAACAACAAAAGAGGGAAGGAAGAAAAAACAGAGAGCATGAAAAACTAGAGCAATAAAGGTGAGAAGGAGAGATTGAAAGAGAGAAAAAAAACAAGAGAGGGAGAAAGGGGAAAAAAGAGAAGAAAGAAACAGAGATAAAGACAAAGCGAAATAAATGTGTGAAGGAAAGAACAGAAGAAGAAAAGAAGACAGAGAGAGAACGAGAGAGAGAGAGGGGGGGGGAGAGAGAGAGAGAGAGAGAGAGAGAGAGAGAGAGAGAGAGAGAGAGAGACAGAGATCAAAACCTGGTTATTCACGTATCCTTCTTAGTGCCTATGCAAATTGTGAACACCGTCTTAATAAGTTCAGAAGAAGAGTAAGAAGAGCTGGCATTTGGACCCAGTTAATTGTAATTCATTTTGCTTTAAAGACGATGTGTCGATATTGTGTATTAGTCAGCAACTTAAAGAAGAGATGGAATTCTGAAACAGACCAGGATGACGCTTATATGAACTGCGATGTGCCTATTCGCCGCATCGACGAATGTTCCTAAGAAACCTGCAGACATTCGCTGTATGAGGGAATTGTCACTTTGTTTCCACTCGTCGTCAAACCTGTGGCTATTCACCGTCCAGCTGATGCCGGTTCGCTGTTCGCACACAGTTTATGGTGACTACCATCATGACTGTTCGACAGCTTTACTAAGTTACGCAAAGAACCAGATTAAGAAAGATGGCGAAATGGAACTAAATCTGTTTAACTTACATCCGATAGCGATTTAACAAATGGCGATAAAAAAACAACAACAGCAAGCTGAAAAACGGCGACTAATGAATCGGCGAATCATTGAAAACAAGATTCTAGCTCTGATTCCGGTTCTGGGCTTCTAACGTTTGATTCTGTACTGACACATGGACCATACAAAACCATTATGTTCCCCAAGCGCTAGTCGTCTGATCTAAATACATTATCCATATATATTTGTTTGCTTACGGTTTGCACACACATTTCTTGCTTACACGTTTGCTTTTAATTTTTTGGGTTTTTTTTTTATTACTTCCAACCTTAATTTCTTCCTACCTTCTTCCCTTCATTCATTCCTCGCTTACTGATATCTTTCTCCCTTCTTTCTTCCTCTAAAATTTTCTTAGTTCGTCCAATCTGTCTTTTTTTTAAGTTCTTTCTTTGTTGTTGTTTTTTTTCTTTACTCGTTTTTTTTTTTTTTTAACTTTCTTTTTATTCTGCTTTACTGTTTCTCCCTTCCT
>CM065715.1:76533224-76540724 GCA_033310375.1 Conus canariensis
TATTGCAAAGCTTGCAACAATTGCAGAGAAGGCACAGGGTTAAAGGGAAAACATTATTTATTGAAGTGTAAGGACAAATCACCTGACCTGAATGAGGTGGAAGAAAAATACGTCTGACATTCAATTCTTAATAAAATATTGAAGTTGTCTGTATTTAAAAACAATAAAGCCTCGGTTACGCTGTCTGGTGTTCCTGCATCTTGAAGAAAATACGCATAAAATCATTGTCTAATGTAATTGATTTCAAAATGTAATTCGACTCTGTTAGATGAATTCGGAGAGAGAGAGAGAGAGGAGAGAGAGAGAGAGAGAGAGAGAGAGAGAGAGAGAGAGAGAGAGAGGGAGAGAGAGAGAGAGAGAGTACCTCCGTTGTTTACAATTTCCCGGTTGTGAACCGTGCTCTGAAAAAATGGACAGTTCTAAAATCAGAACACATTTCATGAATACACGGATGCTTCTCTTTTTCTCTCCACACTGATATGTGCTGGGCCACAGTACATCAAGCCTTACCGAACGCTATCTACACAAGCTTCGTCAGTTATGTCAATGGAGCCAGCAATAAACCAACGCTACTTTCAATGGACATCTCTGGGCATTTTCGGAATTCCTGCCAAACTGAAGCAAGTTGTGGGTAGGGGGGGGCTTTCATAGCTATGGCCTGAATCGCTGCAGGAAAGTGAGAGGTCGGTGATGCTGAGTTATAGCAAAAAGCACCAGCACCTCTTCCTCTTATCACGCTCCACTGTCCTTATTCCATCTCCCTGAACACACACACACGCACTAACGCACGCACACACACATACACATACTTCTACACACACACACACACACACACACCACACACACACACACACACACACAACACACACACACATGCACACACATGCACACACATTTAGACTATAGAGAACCGATAGATCAAAACGCTGCTTTTGTACTGTGCTGTGTTCCATTTCTTTGGCAATGTAGTGTCACAACTTCCAACATTCGCTACTTGATGATAATGATGACGATTTTGATGATGTTGACGATGATGATGATGATGATGATGATGATGATGATGATGATGATGATGATGATAAATAATGATGACGATTTTGATGATGTTGACGATGATGATGATGATGATGATGATGATGATGATGATGATGATTTTTTTTATTGTTCATTTATTCATTCATTTATTTGTTCATTTGTTTATTTACCGTCTTGTTCATGTATTTCTTTGTTTGTTCATTACTTTATTTATTTGTGATTAATTTTTTGTTTTATTTGTTTATTCATTTATTCATTTATATATCTATCTATTCATTGTTCATTTATTTATTCATATGGCTATTCAATTCTTCAATTATTTTTCTACATATTTGTTTTTATTTGGATGGGATGGGGTGGGTTTGGTGGTGGTGGTGGTGAAGAAATGACACAGAGAAAAAGAAACGGTACCCAAAATACAACAAAAGAAACGGCACCCAAAATACAACAAAAGAAACGGTACCCAAAATACAACAAAAGAAACGGTACCCAAAATACGACAGAAGAAACTGTACCCAAAATACGACAAAAGAAACTGTACCCAAAATACAACAAAAGAAACGGTACCCAAAATACAACAAAAGAAACTGTACCCAAAATACGACAAAAGAAACTGTACCCAAAATACAACAAAAGAAACTGTACCCAAATACGACAAAAGAAACTGTACCCAAAATACAACAAAAGAAACGGTACCCAAAATACGACAAAAGAAACTGTACCCAAAATACAACAAAAGAAACGGTACCCAAAATACGACAAAAGAAACTGTACCCAAAATACGACAAAAGAAACTGTACCCAAATACGACAAAAGAAACTGTACCCAAATACGACAAAAGAAACTGTACCCAAATACGACAAAAGAAACTGTACCCAAAATACGACAAAAGAAACTGTACCCAAATACGACAAAAGAAACTGTACCCAAATACGACAGAAGTAACTGTACCCAAAATACGACAGAAGAAACTGTACCCAAAATACGACAAAAGAAACGGTACCCAAAATACGACAGAAAAAACTGTACCCAAAATACGACAAAAGAAACTGTACCCAAAATACGACAGAAGAAACTGTACCCAAAATACGACCAAAGAAACTGTACCCAAAATACGACAAAAGAAACTGTACCCAAAATACGACAAAAGAAACTGCACCCAAAATACGACAAAAGAAACTGCACCCAAAATACGACAAAAGAAACTGTACCCAAAATACGACAAAAGAAACTGTACCCAAAATACGACAAAAAAAACTGTACCCAAAATACGACAAAAGAAACTGTACCCAAAATACGACAAAGGAGAGGAAAAGCCTCAGCCTCAAAGCACATTGTGTGTTCTCTTTCTCCAAGTCACCGATCACTACGCCCAACCTCTTTCCTACCATCACCCAAAAGATAGTTCTCTCTCATCTAGAAAATCGAATCGTTTCTCCTGAAGAGCTTGATGCCCCCCATCAGCCATCTCCATCCTCTCCCTCTCCACCCCCATTCCAGAGCCTTCCGCCGACCTGAAGGAAGGGGACCTAAAGAGCTGATCGCTGCCAGACAGGATGCTGTAAAAGTTCTGGAGTCACCCTTTGTGATGAAGGCAACTCTTCACCCATCCATCAATGCAGGCGCGCGCGCGCGCGCGCGCGTGTGTGTGTGTGTGTGTGTGTGGTGTGTGTGTGTGTGTGTGTGTGTGTGTGTGTGTGTGTGAGTGTATGTGAGAGAGAGAGAGAGTTTCTGTGCGTGCGTGCGTGTGTGCGCTCGCGCATGTGTGTTGTGTGTGTGTGTGTGTGTGTGTGTTGTGTGTGTGTGTTGTGTGTGTCTGTGTGTCTGTGTGTCTGTGTGTCTGTGTAATGGGTGGGTGAGCTGGGATATGTGGGGTTGAGCGTGACGGGGGGATGGTGGGTGGATGAGTACGGATAGGGCGTTGAGAGGAGAGGTGTGGATGTTTCCAATGTACTTAACTCAGGTGAAGTCATCCTGCCATTGCCATTACTTACGTCTACATCTCCCATGTTATCACTAGTCTGACGCTGATACAATGCCACAAATGGAAAGAATTCTGAAGAGAATCCCATCCATCTGCCACTGGTAGCCGTAAATCTCTCTCTCTCTCTCTCTCTCTCTCCTCTCTCTCTCTCTCTCTCTCATCTCTCTCTCTCTCTCTCTCTCTCCTCTCTCTCTCTCCTCTCTCTCTCTCTCTCTCTGCTATTTTAAGAGAGACTATAAACGGTACGTATCCTGTAATGAGGCAGACATTTTGCAGTATGTGATCACAAAGTGTTTGGATTTGCACAGCGATCGACATGCACACTTTATAGCAAATTCCATTGAGTCCTTGTTCAGGATGTTCCACTGTTGTGACTTTTCCTTTTCCTTATTGAGACAGATATTTTTCATTTGATCTTACAGTTTGTGGGAAATAAAATCTGGAGTGACTTAGAAAGCGTTTGACTGTGTTTGAAATGGAACCGCTCATAGTGTGTAGGAACTTCCTTATGAATTTTGGTTAGGGTATAGCTCCTGAGTAGTGTGGTAAACCTAATCTATATCAGGAAATAATTCTTTTCAATTAAGTAAAGTATGGACTGAAATGAAATGTCGAAAGGGTTTGAAGATCATTGGATATTTTTTATTTAGTATCATCAAACGACTCCGATTTTAACAGACGAAAGATATATCTTTAAACAAGTCCTATATCATCAAACAACACGGAAATTACACTACAACTCTGTTGTCCTCAAACAACTTTGACATCAAACAACTTCAATATCACCAACCAAGGTATTTAATATCAGCAAAAGACATTGAAAGTATCAAACGACTCTGTTTACTATCAAACCACTTTAATACAATCAGAAGATTCTTACCTCCTAACCCTCGTTATAATATGTTACTCTTGCTGTTTTTTGTTTTTACACAGAAAGATTCGTTTACCTCAAGCACCCTCTCCGCCCCCCCCCCCCCCCCCCCCCCCCCCCCCCCGCGATTTGTTGTTCACTATGATCTACATATTGGTTACACAAACTGTAGACAAAAGTACGTCAAGTGCCAAATGTGTGTGTGTGTGTGGTGTGTGTGTGTGTGTGTGTGTGTGTGTGTGTGTTTTGGTGTGTGTGTGTGTGTGTGTGTGTGTGTGTGTGTGTGTGTGTGTGTGTGTGTGTGTGTGTGAGAGAGACAGACAGACAGACAGACAGACAGACAGACAGACACAGAGAGATGGAGTGTGGTAGATTTCCAGTAAACTTCGATGTTTACACCAAAGTGATTCAGTACTGAATTAGACATCATTGTATGCCCAATGTATAATTTTCAAAGTAAACTAACTGTCAAAACATGCTTGAATATGCTTGAAAAACTCGCGAATGTTTTTCTTGTTGTTGTTTTTTTTTTTTGTTTGTTTGTTTTTTTGCAGAGGCAAAAGTCTCAACCGTACCCGGGATCGTGCCAGCATTTCGAAAGGTTAGTGCAAAATTCTGGACGGAATTGCGACCACTTATTCTCAGCAAGCACTGAAAAGTTGCAATGGGAAATTCGCAAAACAAAATTGAACAACATTTACATCAGCAATAAAAGCTGAGGATGTTGCTCTCCTCGTGTACATGAATACTCTCTCCTCCTCTCTCTCTCTCTCTCTCTCTCTCTCTCTCTCTCTCTCTCTCTCTCTCTCTCTCTCTCTCTCTCTCTCTCTCTCCCCTCTCTCTCTCTCTCTCCCCAAAGTGTCAAAGTGTCTCTCTCTCAGATACTTTTCCAGTCCAAGTTTTCTGTTTTTCAGTGTCTGAAGACTGAATGCAGGCAAAGGCATGCCCGCAAACATGACCGCAATTACGTTTGGGTACACGTGAGCACATTTTGATCGGTCAACACATATGGGCTCTATGTTGTGGAAGCATTTGGACATTTGGCGTTTGATACTTTTTCAATGCTTAAGTGGATTTTGGTATATGCAGAAATTGCAAAATGTCGGCAGTGTCCCGCTGTAGTCAAAATTTTCGTTTCCAGTATGCTTCCCATCAGTGTGGTCTTCACTCATTGGTATTCCGTGAGAGCCGCAGCAGTGGCATGCCACCGAGAGCTATCAATAATCACCGTGGCTGAATCTCTTAAGTGGGGAGCAACAGAATGTGACACTTATTTATTTTATGATGATGAATGACAAATATCAAGGTTGTGCTATGGAGTTGCAGTCTGGTCTGAAAGTAAACGACAGAACATCCTACTACACTTCTTTTCTTAGTATATCTCGGCGTCAACCAGGCTCTGGAGATTCAAATACCTGGTAGTGTTGGCCAGTAAACTTGAAAGACGGCCTAAAGACACACACACGCGCAGTTTATCTTGGGTGGGAAACTGGAAGTGTGTGGTCCCAGTCTTCCTATCGAGCCTATGTCAAAGCTATTGCTAGGCAGGAGCCTGCCTTTAGGGAGGGGGGGGGGGGTAATAAATGCTTCTGACAGGACTCGAACCTACAACCTTCCAACCCGGAGCCTCCAACATTAACCACTACAGCATGTTACCATCCAGAGATTTGTAGAACAAAATAATACACAGACTTCCCTTAATATTTTGACACTGACCTTGTCCACTGAGATGCCGTGCATTGTCTCTGAATAACACTCTTTTTTGCTCCGGAAAATCAACTGCAAATCCATTCCACGAAAAGTATCATTGTTGGGTAGGTAGCAGAGAGTCCGTCATTTTCTGCATGGTATCCATGAATTCGTCTTTATGTAAAAAAAAAAAAAATAGTATGATCCTCTCTCTTATTACACATCACCATCAAGTTTATATCAAATAAATCGGTTGCTATGTGTTTGCATAATCAGGTAAGGTGGAAGATAGATTCATGGCTTTAACGTTACAATAGACACACTGCCATACAAAACTCTCTGAACGTGCTTTTACTTTAACTTTGCACCGACTGACAGCCGATCTGTACTCTCTATCCCTCTGTTCACATCAATCCCACCGACTACAAAAACTGAATAATAATCATGCATCACACACACACACACACACACACACACACACACACACACACACACACACACACACACACACACACACACACACACACACACACAGCGTGCGCGCGCGCACGCATCACACACACACACACACACACACACACACACACACACACACACACACACACACACACACACACACACATAGCGATCTATCAAAGGGGAAAGAGAGAGAGAGAGGGAGAGGGAGGGGGAGAGGGAGGGGGAGGGGGGAGAGAGAGCGAGAGAGAGAGAGAGAAGGGGGGGGGTGGGGAGGGGAGAAAGAGAGAGAGATGAGGCAGTAAATGCAAGTACAGGATCGCACTGAAGTTCCGTCGGCGTAAGTGCTCAACAGTGGACATGAACTGGGAAAAAACGGCAACGTAATTGAGCCTATACTAACATTGTCTGTACTAAAGCCTCTGTCACAAGGACATCGCGAACCTTTTATCGCTTATCGCCGAAATAACTCCGCAATACGGGGCGTCGTGCATTTCTTGACTTACGTTGGCAGGAAATAGGTTACACGTGTGTTCTCATTTCACTGCGTGCTCTAGTTTGGTCAAATAGATTTATGTGAGGTTTTGCCTGATGAGATAAGCACATAGACAGGTGATATGCCTCGACTGAAAGTCAAATAGTACATAAGACATAGATGGGCCTGCTTGAAATTGATATCATCATGAACACTAGATGAAACTGATGATAACGATGATGATGACAATAAAAACAATGATAGTAATACTGATAATGAAATTGCTGCTGCTGCTGCTACTACTACTACTACTACTACTACTACTACTACTACTACTGCTGCTGCTGCTGCTGCTGCTGCTGCTGCTGCTGCTACTACTACAAATCATAATGATAGTAATAAGGAGGAGGAGGAAGATGATAATGATAAGAATAATAATAAAAATGATAATATAATAATAACAACAACAACAACAACAATAATAATAATAACAATAATAGCAATAACGATAATAATTAGTATTAATAATACTGATAATAATAAGAAGAAGAATAGTAATAATAAGAATAAAGATGATGATGATGATGATGATGATGATGATGATGATAGTAGTAGTAGTAGTAGTAGTAGTAGTAGTAGTAGTAGTAGTAGTAGTAGTAGTTTTATCATCATCATCATCACCATCATCATATTGATAATAATAATAATGGTAATGATAATAATAATAATAATGATTATGATGATGATGATGTTGATAAAACTACTACTACTACTACTACTACTACTACTACTACTACTACTACTACTACCACCAATAATAGTGATAGTAATGATAATAATTATAACAATAATAATTGTAGTAATCGCAATAATGATAATAATGAAGATAGTAATAATAAACAATAATGATGATGATGATGATGATGATGATGATGGTGATGATGATGGTGATGAGAATAACAACAACAACAACAACAACAAAAACAATAG
>CM065715.1:76545724-76560724 GCA_033310375.1 Conus canariensis
GTTACCGATCGTCATTGCCGTTCCTCTTATTGTTTTCATAATGCCATCAGCTGATAGTTAGCCTTGTTCTTTCCGTCATGCGATTATCTCACTGTCGCTGTTTTCATTTCATGTGTTCATCTGGTGATGATTATTCGATTCTGCTTGCTGTTGTTAATATTGATAATGAACGACAACGACAATCGTTTATGTAACGCATTGCTCAGACTGTCTGCTCTCAGTGTTTCATAAAACAAAGAGAACTTCTCTCTCTCTCTCTCTCTCTCTCTCTCTCTCTCTCTTCTCTCTCTCTCTCTCTCTCTCTCACCTTTATATCTCCAATGTCCTGCTCCCCATCGCCCGCTCCCTTCTCTTTTTACCGCTCGAATGCCGCCATGTAAACGCATTCTTATGTAGACACACACGAACACACTTGAGGACAACGCCAAATTATTTGCACACACACACACACACACACACACACACACACACACACACACACACACACACACACACACACACGCAAACACACACACGCGCGCGCGCGCACACACACACACACACACACACACACACACACACACACACACGCAAACACACACACACACACACACACACACACACACACACACACTGTACAGGCTTATGCATGCGGAAATCTATGGTCGTCATTGACAGTTAAAAAATCAAACCGGTCACACCCTTTTAAGCCAGATTGCAAGAAATGCATTGCATCCAAGTGTTGGAGTTTCGCAGGCAATTTGTTTCAGACTGAGGGAGCTTAGGCTTATGCCTACGGAGATCTGGTTTCGTCATTGTGTCCACGACGGGGGACATCGTGATGCTATGGCTTAAGTCAGCTACGTTGATGTATTATCGGTCAGGCGTATCACACCAAGGTTATCTCTGCACTCATACACGCATCTGCGCACTTATGCCCCCACCAACCATTCACCTTTCTCAGGGGATGGGATGTCACGCATTCGCTTCTCTCGTCACCCGACTAAGAACACGAAATACAGTTTCTACGCTATTATAATTACACATGAAAAATCCAATTAAACAAAATGGAGTACTCAAAACATAAAAGATCAATACTTCCTAATCCCGGGCTATAATAAAATGGCTTCTTACCTGGCCGGGTTTACACACACACCACACACATACCACACACACACACACACACACACACACACACACACACACACACACACACACACACACACACACTTGCACACCACACCACAGTTCTCCAACAAGTCACTTCAAGTTTTCTTCAGCACTGGGTGATGGTGACACCCTTAGTTGTCTGGCACCAGGATTCAGAACTGGGTCGTCGTGGTCGTCTCCGGGAATTCGACGTAGAAACTTCTTCTTTGTTTCTTTCACCCACCTCTGGGTTTAGAACTCAGTCTTTTCTTTTTCAGCTTTTCTTTTAACCTAAGACCTTGCCGTCACATCTGTCTCCCAGACCACGTTTCTCTCAACCCTACTCTGTCCTGCTCACTCTTCTCTCCTCTCTCTCCTCTGTTCTTCTCTCCCTCGTGGTGTTCTTCTTCTCCCTCCGTGATGTTGTTCTTCCTCAGTTTATATAGAGATGAACACAATGGATTTCCCTTTGGGCCATGCCTTCGTCCATGTTTCTTCTCTACGACCTTGTTCACAATTGCACTGAATTCCCCTCTAGCTACATTCTTCCACACATCAGCATTTGCACACATCCTTATCAAATTGCTTAGCAAACAACCACTTCGCACCAGATGGACATCGAAAATTCCCACCGACACAGGGAGCCCCTTTATCACAGTAAATATTCTAGAGAAAGCTACGACAACAACGTCCACACGCATCAACTAGCCTGACAAAGCATCAACACAGTGCCGCACGGCAATACCACCTGAACAAGCCCAAGACTCCTCCTCTTCAAGGTCTGTTTACTAAGCAACTTCAGCTGACTACTTCTTTAGCGCCCACTCGATACTCCGAGGTCCTAGTGGTTACATTTCCCTCTCTTTTGCTATCGTGAAGGTTCAAACTTGGCAGGGTCCTCACTACCTTAGGTGCCATCTATCACGTGACAACCTCCTTGACACAGTTCGACCGTATGCGCTAGGAGATGGTGCTACCGCTAATCGACTCATTACCTATTTCTCCACCACGCACGGCATTCTTTTCCTCTAAAGCGCTTAAGGCCCTTTGTCAGGAGATTCGCTCCCTTGACACATTGACAGTAAAGAAATTAGACCGGCTAGAAGTTTTCCTGGCTGGACTGCAAGAAATGTACTGTATCAGTGTTGCAGTTTTGCAGGCAGTTTGTTTCATATTGAGGGAGCTTGGTACCACGCAGATCATGTGTTATTGTCTTTACTACTGAGATGCTTCCATTCTGACGCGAGGCAAAGATGACACATAGGAGTATGTTTAAACTTGGAAAAAGTTCGGGTTGGTAATGAGAATGAAATTCCAGACACGATGCAAAACTTCCAGTTTGAAACATTAAGTTAACTAGCACCATTTCAAAAGATATTTCTGTTTATGCTATCATTGTGGATTTCTGTTTCCACCTGCCAACTATAAATATCCGCTTGCAGTCATTTCCCTTTCAAACTAACTTCCCCATTGTGGATGTTGAAGCAGAAACTCTGAAGTTTGTTTTAAAGTCTGTCGGTCAAAACGCATAAGAAATGACCTTTTCTTGTACCATGCATGTGCATGCCCAAGAACTCTTGGGTCTCTATTAAAACATATCCTGTAGTAAGTGTGTTTCCCTATAAAACCTCTCTTATTGTGAGATGATAACAGGATAAAACACGGAGCACAGTATATCCCCTGGGTTTATTTGTCCAGCCTTAATTAATCTGGTTTGGGCGAGGTGTTTGAGTTCATACAACACACAGATTACAGCTTATCCTATCTGATGAAAGCTCTCTCTCTCTCTATCTTTCTCTCTCTCTCTCTCTCTCTCTCTCTCTCTCTCTCTCTCTTCTCTCTCCTCTCTCTCTCGTCAAGAACTCTTCGTTCCTATCATGTTGTTTTCACAGACAGAAAAAAGAAAAAAAATGTTCAACTTAATTTAGTTTTCCACTACCCTTGTTCATGATGATATATATTTTACCGTTAGAAACTAAGGGCGCCTTTAGACACCAAAAAGTGTGTGTGTGTGTGTGTGTGTGTGTGTGTGTGTGTGTGTGTGTGTGTGTGTGTGTGTGTGTGTGTGTGTGTGTGTGTGTGTGTGGTGCGCGCGCGCGCGCGCTCTTGCTCGCGTACGCGTGTCTCCACATTGTGTTTGCGAGCGCGGCAGCGATTTCCGAATATAGTGGGTGTCTTTTCTTCGGTTTTCAAAGGTCAGCCATTAGTGCAGGATGTGTGAAAGGGCAGGAGGATTAGATGACGTCTGTAGCAGAGCAATCAGAGAGACAAACAACAAAGATAAAACCAGATTTGAGGTGCTAAGAGAGCGAGAGCGAGAGAGAGAGAGAGAGAGAGAGAGAGAGAGAGAGAGAGAGGGGGGGGGGCAGACAATATGAATTATACTGGGAATTGGTCATAATATTAATATCAACATAATGCTTGAATTAGAGATCAACACTGTGTCATTTACAGAAATAGGCCAAAATGGTGTGTGTTACGGTATTTGTTCCTATACGAAAGTTCAACGAGTAATGGGAAAGTGGCATGGATGTACGTGTTTCTTTCTTCTTTTTTTTTCTTTTTTGTTTTTGTTTGTTGTTTGTTTGTTTTCGTTCTTGTTTTCTTTCCCCCAGAGTTAATCAAATATCGAAGTGAAGTATACGTTTGTTTTCAATGATTTTCTCTTTATCAGACTTTTCTTGATGCGACTTCTCTCTCTCGCTCTCTCTCTCTCTCTCCTCTTCTCTCTCTCTCTCTCTCTCTCTCTCTCTCCTTCTCTCTCTCTCTCTCTCTCAGCAAGACTAATTAAGAAAAAGAAAGGGGAAAAAAATCGTATGAAAAAGAAATGAACAAAATAGTTTATGAAAAAAAAACAAATAATAAATGGTTTCTTCGAACAATAAATATAAATACATTCATACACTACATACATACACTACATACATACATACATACCATACATACATACATACATACGTACATCATACATCATACATACATACATCACACATACGTACATACAACATCACTACATACAACACCACACATCCACACACACACACAAAATATCAAACACATACATACATACATACATAATACATAATACATACATACATACATACATACATACATATACACATGCATACATACATCATACATGCATACATACATACATGCATACATACATACAACACAACATACATATACATACATACATACATACATGCATACTATGCATACTACATACATACACACACACACACACACACACACACACACACACACACACACACACACACACACACACATACATACATACGTGTATGATTTGTATAAGACTCGAACCCACTATCTTCCACCTGGAGCCCTCGACATTAACCGCTGCAGCTTGGCGGCTGACATTGCCGGGTTATTTATCCCTATTTCTCCCTGCACACTTTATGGCCAAGAACCAAGCGGCCTTCAAACAGTCATGGCATGCTGTGGATCTCAATGCAGAGTTGTGTTCTTGTTCTTGTTGGTTTCTGTCTTGTAGTGTGTTTGTCTCTTTCGTTCGACGGAATGTCTTTTTTTTTTTTTTTTTTTTTTGTTTGTTTGTTTGTTTGTTCTGTTAAGTTCCTTGTTAATGGTTGAATTTCAATACCGGAGCGGCATACACTCATGCACACGCACGCGCGCACGCATACGCATAGATAGATAGATAGATAGATAGATAGATAGATAGAATAGATAGATAGATAGTAATAGATAGATATGTTTCTTTTGTGGGGTTTTGTGTTTGCCTTTTTCTTTTCTTTTTTTTTTCCTTTTTCTTGTTTTGGTTTTTTGTTCAAATGAAACCTATATGACCTATATACTGAAACTTATTTCCATAATTCATAGCGCACGACACAAGCAGGAAATAACCGAAGTCTGCTTTGGCATGTCCAACATGTGCTTTATTCACAGTATGAACTGACATTTGATTTTCCATTACAGATAATGCTATCCAGCGGAATAAATCTTATAGAATGTCTACCACAGTTTGCGTTTAAAAAGAAAATTGTGGGCGATTCAGGTGATGTGGATAGAACACTAATGCATCAGGACCATCTCGATGGAGAGTAAATGGATAATGAGATGTATGATGTTGATATACAGCAGACCATTCCCAGCATTTTGCATTTTACAAACATACGGAAAGCCGCAGTGAACATACACAAACAATTTTCACGAGTTACCACAAATTTCACCTCCCTTTTCAATCATGTCTCCGTATCCTCTCACGACACTGCCTCGTGTGCCTGTCATTGGTCATGGCAAGAAGTCTCATTCAGTAGACATCTCCCACGTACTCACCCACATTAATATCATTTGCAACATCTTTTGCTACCTTGAGACAATTCTGCAAATCTCAATATGCACCACAATAATGTCAGACCTGTTAAACATCCTATAATTCGAATCTATGGAATGAGACTGGAATTCACTTTAGTGCCAAACGTTTTTAAGCAGAAAAATGCCTAAGCGGCAAAGATTTAAGTCTGAAATGCGATCGTTCAATTCCTGGCACGACCCTGCAAGCTTTGAGCGGTAAACTTGCGCGCAACGAGACAAGTTAAGAGTGGACCCGGAAACAACTATTGTTTAGGAGTTGGTCACTTTCGCTGAAATTTGCCTTCAAACACAGAGCCATCAATCAAACGCCCACTCCTTTACACATACATACGCACGCGCACGCGCGTGAACACACGCACGCACACACACACACACACACACACACACACACACACACACACACACACACACACACACACACACACACACCGCGCAGCGCACCACACACGCACGCACGCACTCTCATTCGCACGCACGCACCTCTAGTTTTGTTATGGTGAATGTCAACCACAATTCACTCTTGTGTGTGAAGAAAAAGGAGAAGAAGAAGATGATGAAGAAGAAGAAGAAGAAGAAGAAGAAGAAGAAGAAGAAGAAGAAGAAGAAGAAGAAGAAGAAGAATTCACCATCATAAAATCTATGTGGATGTATTTTACTCAAGTGAAACTAACAAAAATGATAACCGATTAAGAGCTTGATGGTGTCATAAAGTAATAATTAAATTACTCTGCCGTGTTCTGTTTCAAATCTGTTGACATTGTTTTGATTTAGAAATAAATTGCACAGATGTGCTTGTGTGTTGTGTGTGTGTGTGTGTGTGTGTGTGTGTGTGTGTGTGTGTGTGTGTGTGTGTGTGTGCGTGTGTGTGGTGTGTGTGTGTGTGTGCGTGAGAGAGAGAGAGAGAGAGAGTGTGTGTGTGTGTGTGTGTGTGTGTGTGTGTGTGTGTGTGTGTGTCTGTGTCTGTGTCTGTGTCTGTATCTGTGTCTGTGTCTCTGTGTGTGTGTATGTGCGTGTAAATATCTGTGTCTGTCCGTGTCTGTGTATGTGTGTGTCTGTCTCTGTTTCCGTCTCTTTGTGTGTGTCTGTCCTTCCGTGAATGTGTTTCTGTGTGTATGAGTGCGTACGTGTGTTTGTATGTGTGTGTATGCGTCTGTGTGTGTGTGTGTTGTGTGTGTGTGTGTGTGTGTGTGTGTGTGTGTGTGTGTATGCGTCTGTGTGTGTGTGTGTGTGTGTGTGTGCGTGTGTGTGTGTGTGTGTGTGTGTGTGTGTGTGTGTGTGTGTGTGTGTGTGTATGCGAATGTGTGTGTGAGTATGTGTGTGTATCTGTGTGTGTGTATGTGTGTGTGTGTGTGTGTGTGTGTGTGTGTGTGTGGGTGGGTGGGTGGGTGCGTGCGTGCGTGTGCGTGCGCGCGCGCGCGCGCGCGCGTGTGTGTGTGTGTGTGTGTGAAAGAGAGAGAGAGAAATATGGGGGGGGGGGGGTGAGTCATCTGTCCTAGTTAATAGAAAATCAGAAGGGAAAACTAGAACACCAAACAAAGCTAAAGAACATAATTATGTCATTTATATCAATGCACTGAAAAGAGAACAAGACACAGGCTTGCTTGCACCTTCGGTTGTCAATCGAGATTCGGCTGCTGGCCCCCTTAATGAGAGAAACAACCAAACCACAGCCATCTTTTCTGTTCGTTCCTGCATAAATTAGTTTCTTTTTTTTTTTTTTTTTTTTTTTTTTTTTTTTTTTTTTTCCTTCTTTTTCCCTTTTTTACTGAAGTCACTTCCGTGTCTGCAACTGCGGAAGAGGAGGTCCTTTATTTATATATTGACATATTATTCATTTATTTCTTTACTTGTTTATTTAGATATCTATTCATTTACTTATTCATTTATTCATTCATTGATTTTATTTATTTGATGTATTTTGTAGACCCTTTTTCCATCAATTTACTTCAGCTCATTTGTTAGTTAAGGGGAAGCCACTCTATTCATACTTTTTTTTTTTTTTTTTGCTTTGCTGTGGAGGCGAAATTTTTTTTTTTTTTTTTTTTTTTTTTTTCCCCCACATTTTATTCAATTAATAAGAGCTTACATGTGCGCAAAAAGAAGACAGTGCGCGGAGATGTTCACACATTCATAATAGGCATATCCATGCATGGCAAACATAAATCGTAATATAAAGCCTAATATATATTCAGTTCACATTCTTACAATGCTAAGAAGAAAAAAAAAAAAAAAAAAAATGCAAACACTGCTTTATGTTTTTTCCCTTCAAATCAGCATAGTAGTTTACTGCCTGGTGTCATGCGCGTGTTGGATCGACACAGGCACCAGGCGCTTCAAGAGCGTTCGGGCAGCAGCGGAGCATCTCCATTACCGGGTTGCCTCATGACAACGTAACATTTTTTTTTTTTTTTTTTTTTCTCTCTCTCTCTCTTTTCGTGAGAATTAAATCTCATTCCATCTCAAAAATATTTTCCAATGCATATGTAAGCCTCATTAAAAAAAAAAAAAAAAAAAAAAAAACACACACACACACACACACACACACACACACACATTTAGTTAATCATGCAACGTTTTTGTCATCAATGTTCATTTTCTTGATAAACATTAAATATTGCTTAAACAATTAACACTGTGAGTGCTGACCGTAGTAGGGAGATGAGGTACCTACACTGAGAAACAAAACAGATACACAGATACGAGAAACGAGAGAGAGAGAGAGAGAGAGAGAGAGAGAGAGGAGAGAGAGAAAGAAGAGGGGAGGAGAGAGAGAGAGAGAGAGAGAGAGAGAGAGAGAAGAGAGAGAGAGAGAGAGAGTACCACCATTTAATGAAAGAAGTTATAGTAAAATGGCTCTATACGGAAGCCAGTATTTGTCGAATAGACTTAGGTTTGAATTGACACTAGCAATATACTTTTCCAAAGAGTATCGATTAAGCAGACTTCTTCTGAAGTTACAAAAAACTGGATTAATATTTTGTAGTTTGGATTTATAAATGAAGAATTTGGCATACAGTATTAAAAAGTCCATCACACAGTCAGTCTGTATATCGTCTGTTACTCCAAATAATACTAGGTTCTTATCAATATTAACATTATGGCAGTGCTCAAGTTTATCAATGATATTTTGCTGAAACTCCAACCAAAATGCCCGTACAATGTCACAATCGAAAATCATATGTTCTATGTCCTGTGGTCTTTGGTCACAGAAATTACAGTTTGGTGTGTTAACAATTTTACACTGATATAGGTACTTCTGTGATGGCAGAATTCTGTGCAACAGTCGGAATTGAAACCAGCGTAGTTGCGCATCATTAGTAGTTTTAAAACAGTGTAAAAATATAGCATTCCAGTTTAAATTTTCGAACGAGTTGCTCCATTTCAAAACCGCAGCTGGAACAGCTCCGCTGCCAACAAGTACCGTTTGAATAAATTTACTGCCTTTCCTGATAGAAAACCATGATTTGGTTTCAAGAATTTTAAAGGTATTTGTAAGTTCTACTTGTAATTTATTTTGGTATCCTTTGATTGCGTTTAGGATTCCAATGTAGGACAAAAAATTTGTTTTTCTTATGGTAGGGTATTTTGTTTTAAATTCATGATATGACATGTACTGCCCTGCTTCACTAACGAGCTGTCTGATGAAGTAGATGTTATTTTCACACCATTCTTTTACAAATATAGTTTTTTCACCCCTCTGAATGTCTTTATTGAAGTGAATGCATTCAGCCATAAATTCGTCAATGTTTCTAGGACGACATACTCTACAAACTCTCCCATAGTGTCTAAACACGTCATTCCAGAAAGGATTCTTAACAGACTTGGTTAAAGTTTTGATATAATCTGCCCCTAAGAATTTAATATTTTCCATTTCAGGGTACATATCAAAGAAAAAGTCTTTAAGCTTGGAGTTGCCCTCGGACTGTATTTTATAAAGCCAGCTTAATTTCATAGCAGCAATGAAAGCTCTGATATCAATCATGCGCAGTCCACCACAGACGTATGAGCTACATGCAACTGGTTTCCTAATTTTAGTATTTTTACCATTCCATAAGAATGTAAACAACTCTTTCTCTAGTTCAGAGATAAAAATATCTGGTGGATCTGGTAGATTTATTAACAAATACGTTATTTTGGACAGGACAAGAGTTTTCACTACTGTTATTTTCCCTAGTGGTGTTAGCTGTCTTTTTTTCCAATGTGATAAAATCCTTTTCATCTGGATTAATTTGTCATCATAGTTGATGGTGCTAATGGACTTTGTATCAATTGAAAATTTAATGCCAAGTATCTTGAAGATTCCCGGGTCCCAGATGAAGTTTTTATCGCGCATAAACCTTAAATTGCAGTTTTTTCTGCTACCTATCCAAATGATCTGAGTTTTATCAAAGTTCATGTTTAGTCCTGACATTTCAGCAAACTGTGTCAGCACGGCAATGGCTTCATTAAATGAATTTTCGCTGCCGTCCAAACACAAAGCAGTGTCATCTGCAAATTGCGACAATAAGCTTTCCCTATTTTGAATTTTTATGCCCTTGATTAAATTGTTATGTCTGATCTTTAGTGACAGTATCTCTGCACAAAGAAGGTAAAGATACGGGGATGACGGGTCACCTTGTCGAACACCACGTTCTATTGCAAACCAGCTAGAATATTGACCGTTGACAGAAACACAAGTATTAATATGTGAATAAAACGTTTTGACCCAGTGAATCATATCTGGGCCAAAGTTGAAAAAATCCAAGCATTTGTGCAAAAACGACCATGAAATACTGTCGAAGGCTTTCTCAAAGTCTATTGACAGAAACATACCTGGGATGTTTTTTCTATCAGCATATACTAAGGTATCGTATAACATGCGAATATTCTCACCTATGTAACGACCTTTCAAGAAGCCCGTCTGGCTTTCATGGATAATGGAAGGCAAGACAGACTTCAAGCGGTTGGCAATGCATGCTGATGCAATTTTATAGGAAATATTTAGTAATGAGATTGGACGCCAGTTTTTTACAAAACGTTTTGGTTTGCCTTCCTTAGGTATGCATATAATGACACCTTGACGTTGTGTTACAGAAAGTTCAGCATCAATAAAACCTTCGTTTATAGATCTAACAAGAAAAGCTCCAATATCAACAAAGAAGAACTTATAGAACTCAGCTGTAAAGCCGTCAGGGCCAGGGCTTTTACCATTTTTCATAGATTTCAAAGAGGCCGCTGCTTCCGTATACGAAATTTTTCCTTCTATGCTATGCTTATCTGTGTCAGTTAATTTTGTTGCTTCCGGTATATGAGATGTTAAACAAAAATCACGCACAGTCCTGTGGGAATATAGTTGTTTGTAAAATTGTTGTACTTCTTTCAAAATGGTTTCTTGTTCTGAGATAATGTTACCAGACTCTGTTTCCAAAAAGGGCATCGTTTTATCGACAAAATTTCTTTTTTCAAGGTTACAAAAATACTTACTGACCTTTTCACCTTCATTTATCCATCTGACTCTGGAGCGAATTAGTTTGCCTTCGATTCGCATATTTCTTATTTCTTGTAGTTGTATTTTTAAGTTCTCTAGTTCATGCATGTTATTATCATTGACATTCTCTTCGATTCTTTTAATCTGTTTTTCTAAGTCATTCTCTTGCTGATTTGTTGACCTTTTCTTAAAAGTTGCATAAGAAATTGTTTCTTAATCGATTAGCACTGATGGCCAGTGTCATGTGATTAGAAGACAACAATGTCTAGAAATATCTGAGATCAATACTATCGAACATAATGATACACTGTGGTTTGTTTTGTTTTGTTTCCTTTCGTTTATTGTGTGTGTCTTCGTTTGTTCTCTCTCTCTCTCTCTCTCTCTCTCTCTCTCTCTCTCTCTCTCTCTCTCTCTCTCTCTCTCTCTCTCTCTCCTTAACTGCTGTGTAACAAAGCACCATAGCGTTTTGTTTAATACTGACACTGAACATAGACTGGACACACGAAACGAAATGCGTAATGAGGAAAACGAACACATACACAATAGACTTGTGTGCATGATGTGTCAAAATGTGAAGAAAACAACATCGAATATCACTAATGGCCGGTGCAATGCGATCAGAAGACAAAAATCACCAGAATGAAGAGCGATCAATATTATTGAACACTGGGTATCGTTTTAAGTTTACTTGTTTCTTTGTTTCTTCGTTTCTTCGTTTATTTGTTTTTATTTTGCTTTACTGTTTTTCTTTGATTTGTGTTGTTTTCCTGTCACATGTAAAAGGATGAACGCTTTTTTTTAATGCATGTTGATTTGGAACATAGATTGCACAAACGAAACAACATGATTAATGACGGAAGCGAACAAGTATACAATGGTTTTGCGTCAAAACGCACAAAACATGTATAGACAAAACAATCTAAAAACAAGTGCCTTTCCAAGAACAGCACGTATCCGATTGCGGTGCACGTTTCAAAAGAAGGAACATCACACAAAGAAAGACAAACCACTAAGGGAACCCATGCAATACAAAGGGAAGATGAATGACCACAGGAAGAAAACAACTGCACATACCAGGGACCACATAAATGCACTCGCGCGCGCCTGCACACGAACACACACACACACACACACACACACACACACACACACACACACACACACACACACACAAACACACACACACACACACACACATATATATATATATATATATATATTTAAAAATAATGCTCTCTTGTTGTCCTGAGCTCCGCACCCTGTAGAATTGACTGAGGTAGAAACCAGAAACGGTAAAATACAAGAATAAAAACAACAGTCGGTTCATATCTCAGACTTGTATTTTAAACAAATTTTCGCTGTTAACAGCTTCGTCAGGCCAAGGTACAATGATCAACGGTTTGTCCTTTTAACTTGATGTGAGGCTTTTATCATTGTACCTTGGCCTGACGAAGCTGTTAACAGCGAAAATGTGTTGAAAATACAAGTCTGAGAAATGAACCGACTGTTGTTTTTATTCTTGTGTGTGTGTGTGTGTGTGTGTATATATAGATATATATGTGTGTGTGTGTGTGTGTGTGTGTGTGTGTGTGCGTGCGTGCGTGCGTGCGTGCGTGCGTGCGTGCGTGTGTGTGTGTGTGTATGTGTGTGTGTGTGTGTGTGTGTGCATGTGCGTGTTTGTGTGTGTGTTTATGTGTGTGTGTGTGTGTGTGTGTGTGTGTGTGTGTGCGTACGTGCGTGTGTGTGGTGTGTGTGTGTGTGTGTGTGTGTGTGTGTGTGTGTGTGTGTGTGTGTGTGTGTGTGCGTGTGTGTGTGTACACAAATACAACACAGTCAGCAATTCTTTTTTTTTTTTTTTGTAAAAGCACACACTAAGAGAAAAACAGTAAGAAAATATGTGTTAAAAAACAAATCCACTTCCGAAGGGAAATGAACGAATAAAGACGGGAAGCAACTGCACACAACATCAACTCACGCGTACATGAAATCTTACGGAACCAACATCCATCCTGGCACAACGGTTGAAGTACCAGGCGGACCACAGAAAGGATCAGAGCTCAGACCTGGGCCGACATGTCATCAATGGAGGACAATAGCTGACTGTTGCTAATCTGTGGAGTTTCCGGCCCTGTCCAATAGCCTCTTTGAAAGTGTGCAATACAGACCATTCGCCAAGCTACCAGTTCCTCAGGCAGCTAAGCAAGCCTGCTTATTGACAGGATTACCTTTTGTTTCCCTCTTCCAGTGTGAAGACACGAAAACGTGTTAAATGAATAATCAGTTTCTTCTATTCTTTGCGCGCAACTGTCTGCCGCGTGAACTGAACAACCTTCGCCACTTCAAAGAATTTCACGCTTTGGAGAGGAACTGGTTTCTTCCTGTCTTTGTGTTCCGCTTTACGGAAGGAGAACTCCATAGGACTTTTCATCCTTTTCATCACCCATACTGGATCAGTGCTTCTGTCAATAGACATCTTTACCAGTTTTATTGAGCCAAAGTTTCTGTAAACGCTGCATACACGCACGTGCGCGCGCGTGTACACACACACACCACACACACACACACACACACACACACACACACACACACACACACACACATCAACCCTAAATGATCAAATGCCATCACAGCGCTTTGGCTGGGTTCAGTTATAGATCAAAGAAGGATAGGGATTTGAACCTATCCAAAAAAGATACCAAAGTGGGAAAGTAAAAGACTGTTTCCTATCGCTGTCTTCAAGCCCTGTCCAAAGAAGCCATGGAAGTGTGTCACATACCTCTTTTTTTGTCTAACAGCCAGTCCCTGAGGCAGCGGAGAAAGCCTGCTCAGCAGAATTTCCTCTTGTTCCCCATATGCAATGTGAGAAAACACCAAGGCGTTAGACAAAAGATCAGTTCATTCTATTGTAAGCGCGCAATTGTTGTCAGGTGAACTGAGTAGCCTACGGTACTTCAACGAATTGGTTCGTGTGTGTGTGTGTGTGTGTGTGTGTGTGTGTGTGTGTGTGTGTGTGTGTGTGTGTGTTTCTTCCGCCCTGTCTTTTTGCTTTGGTCTGTCTAACCAAATGGTAACCAGGAGGCCGGTATTTATTTTCTCCAGCCATAGCAGATCAATGCTTCAGTCAATACTCCCCTTTACCAACTTTCCTGACGCATAGTATCTACAAGCTCACCAAACAGGCATTGCCGCATGCAAGGTGGCTTAATGGATAAAACACTCCACTTGGAAGCAAGGATATTACCAGGTACGAAGTTAGAGTCTGATGTGATGCGACTTTTTCTGCCTCGTTTTCTGTGCCATCGAGGTGGCGTTGTATCCAAACCGCCCGTTCCAGCCCACCGTCCACAGCCACGGCCTGTTGTCCTCCACAGCCCAGACCCAGGCAATCCACAATAAGGAAAAATATCAAATCGTCATAAGGCGAGCCTTCAGAGAAGAAACTACAATTCTGCTAAGCCATTTTGGTGGTCTTCAGTAGTGCTCCTAAGCCCCATACTGCGAACACTGCGTAGTCGTGGAGCCAGAGTGAGTGAGCTCTTCATTCAGTAAGGCGCTGTCACGTCCGTCCAACAGAGTCCCTATAAGTGTGTCAATACTGGTGACCACGACGGAACCAAACCTAGAGCATAGACGTGGACAGTCGCCACGAGAGCAGTGCATAAAGAACCACACAATTGTAGACACGTTTTTTTTTTTTAATACTGATCGATGAAAATGAGGCTGATGAATGAAATGCTGCAGATTTCAATATTGGTTTGAGTCTGCATGGCGAGGAATCTGTTTTATGTTTGCTTTAATAATTTATCCCAGCGTCAACGTAGCCCGAGAAATTCAGACACCTGAAGCACTGGTTGGAAATTTGAGCAATACTCTCAGAGGCGCATCCATTACATGGATAAAACTCGACTGTGTGATCCCACTCTTCTCAACTGAGCTACTTGCAAGCTGAACTCTAGATAGGAGCTGTCAGGGCAGAACAAAATCTCACAAATCAATGGCTCTAGCAGGAATCAAACCCATGGCCACCCAGCCAAAAGTCTTAGATC